>CM062808.1:904282511-904882511 GCA_031772625.1 Pinus tabuliformis
GAGCTTCTATATGATGTACCAATCTTGCACAAACTCATTATATGTATTGTATTTTTTAATCATTTCAAAAGTAGAAGTAAAGGTGTTATTAATACTACCTTTTCAGTTGAATAACTTTTCTTTTTCTTAAGTGATGGTTGTAAACATTTCATTTGCTTTTTGGCCAACCAATTCTGCAAATAACAAACAAAAAAATATTTGCATTAATCAAAATGAAAATATAATTTCAAATATTGTCACATTATGTTCTTATAAATACTAAAAAACCACCTAATCTAACCATTTCTAAGAGAGTGTACATAAAAATAAAAACCACCATACAGTTGAAGGAAGCAATGTTTGTATATCACTTTTTTTGTTTCTTCTTGACTACTTTACTTTGAATTTCAAGCACACCAGATTCCGCAGTTTCTAGAAAAAAATTATGAATACATGAAATACCAAATATTATTAAACAACCTTATCTACATGATTTCCATTTACATGGACAATAATAAATGAGTACATATGCTATGCAAGTTTTACTATATGACACCAAAAGTTATCACGTAGGTAAAATTGCTAAGAAAAGAAACCACCTAATCCAACCATTTCTAAAAGAGTACATAAAATATAAAACCACCATATCAGTTGAAGGGGCATCATTTGTATATCATTTGTTTTTCTTTTTCTCTTGCTACTTTACTTCAAATTTCACGCCTAGCAGTTTCCATGGTTCTAGAAAAAAAATATTATGGAAGACATGAAATAACAAATAGTATTAAACAACCTTATAATACACGATTTCCATTTACACGCACAATAATAAATGAGTACATATGTTATGCAAGTTTAGTATATGACACTAAAAGTTATCACATAGTTTAAAATTTCTTGGAAAAAAAATACCCATGTTAGTATGGGTTGTCCTCATTAAAACCCCACTCCTAAGGCTATTTCCATAGGTTTTATTAATCAACAACGAGTTATTACACAATGTCTAACGATTGTAACAAAGTATAAACTAAAATTGTCAAACCATTTAAAGAATTTGGTGTCGTGTTTCTTGAACTTCCTTTTTCCTTGGATGCTTCCTTTGAATTCTCGCTAGCTTCATAGTCCATGGTATCTGAAAATAAAGTAAAAAATTGTTATCATAGTTTCAAATTATTGATGAAAATATGAATTTATAAATACTATAACTACTCACATCATTATATGTGTAACAAAATGAACAAGAACAATAACAAGTGTAGAACTCACAATAATAGCTAATCAAGGTTAGAAAAAGGGCACCCCCAAATAATTTATTATGTTCTTTTAATCGTGAATATAGGAAAGCAAACATCTACTAGGTTTCCTTCTAGCACGAGCATAAGAACATTTCCAAAAGACATTACATTGGAATAAATAAAAACAATTGTAGAAACTACAACATCATATGTACACAAAATTTATCTCTTCTAGTCATGTACATTCTTAGTTTGCTTTAGAAAAAATAAAAGCAAAACACAATGAAAGAACATTAACATATGTGCTTTAGAAAGAAAACACAATGAATAACATTAACTATGGCAATCGTTAGATTTTCTTCTAGATCTTCGTCTAGCACAAAGAAAAACACATAGCAACTTTGCAAGGTGAAAGAAATATAAAATGTGATATAATTACTTCTAACACGAACAAAAGCATATTGCCAACAAGAATCTTAAAAAGCAAAAGAAATATTCGCATCCTAGATTTATTTATATTACAAACGCATGGATATTGTCAAAAAAAACATTGTAAGGTGAAATAAATATAGCACGTGCTAGAATTATTTTTAGTACGAACACATTCATATTTCCAAGAAAAACATTGCAAAACAAAATAAATATAGCACAAGCTAGATTTCCTTCTACCACAAACACAAACACATTGTCATTAAAAATATTGCAAGGCAAAGGAAATGTAACCCATGCTAGACTATATTCTATTGCATACAAGAAGATTGCCAACAACAACATTGTATTGTAAAGCAAATCTAGTGGATGCTAAATTTCCTTCTAGCAAAAACATAAACACAATGTCAATAAAAACACTGTAATAATAATATTTCTTGGGACATTTGACCTTGCCTTTTAGAGACTATGAGGTTTTAGTCCATGCCTACATAGACTGTTGTTATAATATAAAAAATGTTAAACCCCAAAATGATTAGAAGGCCCTTCATATGGAATATGTAGTCTAAGAATGGGATAGTGTACAAAGATTTCCTCCTATAAAAAACACAAGAACGTTGCAAATAACAACATTACAAGGTGAAAGAAATATAATGCATACTATATTTCCTTCTAATGGAAACATAATCACATAACAACATTGTAGGGTGAGAAAAATTTAGTCTGTGTTACATTTACTTATAACACAAACATATAAAAATTTCCAATGGCAACATTACACGACAAAAAAAATCTAGCACAAGCTAGATTTCCTTTTAGCCTAAACAGAAACATGTAAGCATTCACAACATTCCAACGTAAAATAAAATCTAACATGTGTTAGATTTCCTTTTAGCGCAAACTTGAGCACATAGAAACATTGTAGAGTGAGAAGTCTATCAAGTGCTAGATTTATGTCTACCACAAATACAAGCATGTTGCCAACAACAACATTGTAGAGTATAAGAATTCTAGATTGTGTTAAATTTTCTTCCAACACAAACACAAGCACATTTTAATTTGAAAGAAATTTAACACATGTGTTATATTTCCTTTGAGCACAAACACAAGAACATAACAACATTGTAGGACTAAATAAGTTTAATGTGTGCTAGATTAACAACATTGCAATTTAAAATAAAATCTAACATGTGTTAGGTTTCCTTTTAGCGCAAACTCGAGCACATAGAAACATTGTAGAGTGAGAAATCTAGGAAGTGTTAGATTTATGTCTACCACAAATACAAGCACGTTGCCAACAACAACATTGTAGAGTATAAGAAATCTAGCTTGTGTTAAATTTTCTTTCAACAGAAACACAAGCACATTTAAATTTGAAAGAAATCTAACACATGCTATATTTCCTTCTAACACAAACACAACATAACAACATTTTAGGACTAAATAAGTCTAATGTGTACTAGATTAACAACATTGGAATGTAAAAGAAAATCTAACATGTGTTAGATTTACTTTTAGTGCAAACTCAAGCACATAGAAACATTGTAGAGTGAGAAATCTAGGAAGTGCTAGATTTATGTCTACCACAAATACAAGCACGTTGCCAATAACAACATTGTAGAGTATAAGAAATCTGGCTTGTGTTAAATTTTCTTCCCACACAAACAAGCAAAATTAAATTTGAAAGAAATATAACACATGTTATATTTCCTTTTAGCACAAACACAAGAACATAACAACATTTTAGGACTAAATAAGTCTAATGTGTGCTAGATTAACAACATTGCAATGTAAAAGAAAATCTAACATGTGTTAGATTTCCTTTTAGCGCAAACTCAAGCACATAGAAACATTCAAGAGTGAGAAATCTAGCAACTGCTAGATTTATGTCTACCACCAATACAAGCACGTTGCCAAAAACAACATTGTACAGTATAAGAATTCTAGATTGTGTTAATTTTCTTCCAACACAAACACAAGCACATTTAAATTTGAAAGAAATCTAACACATGCTATATTTCCTTCTAGCACAAACACAAGAATATAACAACATTGTAGTACTAAATAAGTCTAATGTGTGCTAGATTAACAACACTACAATGTAAAAGAAAATCTAACATGTGTTAGATTTCCTTTTAGCTCAAAGTCAAGCACATAGAAACATTGTAGATTGAGAATTCTAGCAAGTGCTAGATTTATGTCTACCACAAATACAACATATTGCCAACAACAACATTATAGAGTATAAGAAATCATATCGTGTTAAATTTTCTTCCAACACAAAAACAAGCACATTTAAATTTGAAAGAAATCTAACACATGCTATATTTCCTTCTAGCACAAACACAAGAACATAACAACATTTTAGGACTAAATAAGTCTAATTTGTGCTAGTTTAACAACATTGCAATGTAAAAGAAAATCTAACATGTGTTAGATTTCCTTTTAGCGCAAATTCAAGCACATAGAAACATTGTAGGTTGAGAAATCTAGGAAGTGCTAGATTTTTGTCTACCACAAATACAAGCACGTTGCCAACAACAACATTGTAGAGTATAAGAAATCTCGCTTGTGTTAAATTTTCTTCCAACACAAACCCAAGCAAATTTAAATTTGAAAGAAATTTAACACATGTTATATTTCCTTCTAGCACAAACACAAGAACATAACAACATTTTAGGACTAAATAAGTCTAATGTGTGCTATATTAACAACATTGTAATGTAAAAGAAAATCTAACATGTGTTAGATTTCCTTTTAGCACAAACTCGAGCACATAGAAACATTGTAGAGTGAGAATCAAGTGCTAGATTTATGTCTACCACAAATACAAGCACGCTGCCAACAACAACATTGTAGAGTATAAGAAATCTAGCTTGTGTTAAATTTTCTTCCAACCCAAACACAAGCACATTTAAATTTGAAATAAATCTAACACATGTTTTATTTTCTTCGATCACAAACACAAGAACATAACAACATTGTAGTACTAAATAGGTCTAATGTGTGTTAGATTAACAACATTACAATATAAAATAAAATATAACATGTGTTAGATTTCCTTTTAGCACAAACTCCAGCACATAGAAACATTGTAGAGTGAGAAATCTAACAAGTACTAGATTTATGTGTACCACAAATACATAGACATTGCCAACAACAACATTGTAGAGTATAAGAAATCTAGCTTGTGTTAAAAAAAAATTCAACACAAACACAAGCATATTTAAATTTGAAATAAATCTAACACATGCTATATTTCCTTCTAGCACAAACACAAGAACATAACAACATTTTAGGACTAAATAAGTCTAATGTGTTCTAGATTAAGAACATTGCAATGTAAAAGAAAATCTAACATGTGTTAGATTTCCTTTTAGCACAAACTCAAGCACATAGAAACATTGTAGAGTGAGAAATCTAACAAGTTGTGATGGATTTCTCACACAAAACAATCTCATACTCACCTCCATATCCCTCCACATGCTCCTCCCCATCTAGGAGACGCATATACATGTTTATAAACCACATCAAGTAAATTGTCTCTCTCACTCATGTGGAATCCTGGGTCTTTGTAATATTTCCCAAACTATGCAAATAGAACAAACTCTTAAGATGGATCTAAAGGAAAAGCTTGTACATTGAGAAATTTGATCCCTTTGTAGGCTATCTAAATCTAGAGTTAAGATGAATCTAAAATGGTTTAATGATTAATAATTATAATTCTTATTTTATTTTATATTTATGTAATTTAACTAAATTAACAAGTTTAAATAACATTACATAACCTTAGAACATCTCATTCACTTTGGGCTAAAGTCTCCCATGTAATCATTCATGTTGGACTAAAGTCTCTCCATGCAATTATTTAAATCTATAGATATTTATTTTTATCTTAATCAATAATATTTAATATAAAGTAGAAAACATAAACTTGGAAAAGCCCATAAATATTATAAATATCAAGTGAATTACAATGAAATTTGAACCATTTAAAATTATAATTTTATATTTTTATTTTGGAAAATTTCAAACCATAAAATTGATAATAATAAAATTTTTATTAAATATATGGTTATTTTATTTAATTTTATAAATATTATATACAATAATACATGAAAAATGTAATATAATTTCAAAAATTGTAATTTATAATTTTAAAATTACTAATAAAAAAATATTAACATGCCAAATTCTTTATTATTATTAAAATTTGTAGATATTTATTTTCATTTTAATGGATAATATTTAATATATAATGGAAAGTATAAATTTGGAAAGGGCTACCCATATTATAAATATTAAGTGCATTATAATGTAATTTGAACCATTTAAATTTATGATTTTATATTTTTAATTTAAAAATAAAATTTAAAACATATAATTAATTAAATTTATGATTTTACATTTCTAATTAAAAAAATTTCAAAACATAGAATTGAAAACATATTGAAAAGAGGGTCCTCTGCATGGAGCTGGTAGAAATGTTCACTGCAAATGAGATAAGGTGTCATTGAAATCACATTATACACTTGTCTGATTCATCACTGTAATGAGCCAAGGTATACGAATTTTAGGGATACCCAAAGAGCAGCCAGTAGCTAAAATTCTTTATGCCAACACTATGGAACTAGAGGGAATGGATTCAATGGAGATCAAGACCTTGCTTTGTGCTTTGCTAAGTGGAAGAGGTCCCTATAAATTAAAATTTTCCTGGAGATAGGGACAAGCAACTAATAACAAGCAAAAGCACTAACAATGTATCAAGGAGTCAAGTTCCTCAAGGGCATTGTGCAAAGGGATGTAGTTATTGTTGAGGACTCCAACATAATCACAAGATTTAATTTAAGGGAAATACCATTGTACTATGAGGAGCATACAAGAGTATGCTTATGTATTACTACTATATTCAATGCTAACCTTAAAATTCATGAATGGTATATGTTGAACCAGTGTTATGATTTATTATCTATGTTGTTTATAATCAAAGTAATAATGAGAACCAACACCTTGCAAAAAAAGAACAATTATCATGAAGTATATGGAAAGTGAACCAAATGGTAGCATACCCTCCTAGTGGAATTATGTCTTTCATAGTTGAATATTACCTTGTTATTGAGTCACAAGTGTAATCACTCAATCAAATGTTGTAAACATACCATTGTCATTTTGGAACTAGATTGGTAAGCCTGATAATAAATGTTATGTTAATTTATAAATAAGATTAAATACTTGTTGAGTAGCAATGACATGGTACACTAATTAGAACCAGTGTAGATCCATCTTAATTCTGAATTTATTAAATGCTAAGAGGGATCAAATTTTTTGGCATGCAAACATTTCTTCAGGTTTTGCACTAAAAAAAGAGGTTTTCACTTCAAAAAATTTGACCCCTCTCAATAATTGATAAATGATTTAGGCTAATATATCAAATGATTTAAATAGCTGAAATTCACATTGTATTAATATAAAAAGTTATTAAATCATTTATAATTCAACTTTATATTTCTTTTAATTTAAAATATATTGATAAATTATACTTGTTAAATAATTGATAATTAAATATATCATTTATATTAAATTTTAAATCTATTTTTTCTAGATTTAATGATAATTTTGTCTCACTTATATTAATTTCATTATTTTTATTAAATATTAAAATTTTATTATTTTTAAAAAAATTTACTAAAATCACTATTGAAATTTCAAAATTTTAAAGATATTAACATTTATACACAATTCAATTAAAAGGCTCAAACTTACATAACTTAGAAGGCTCTCTTATATATAATTTATTTAGTTAAAATGCATTTAATTTAAACAATTTGTTAAACTGTCTATCATTAATACCAATCTAGATCCATTTTAACTCTTTATCTACTAAAAAGGGATTTAAATCCCATGGACAATACCATGGGTTCTCATAAACTCAGAGCTCAAAAACTAACTTGACCAAGTCAAATTTACCATAACTACCCAATAAAAATTAATTAAAAAAATAATAACTTTTTATTTTAATATAGGGTTATTTTTATTTTTATTTCAAATTTACCTTAACTACCCAACAAAAATTGATAAAATAAATAATAACTTATAATTTTTATTTTAATAATGTTATTTTTATTTTATTTTAAGTAACCAAAATTATAATATAATATATCAAACATTTCACCCAAAAATAATGAAAAAAAATGTAATTAAATTAATTACATTTTACACCATTAATATTATTAAACATTTACCTAATCCATTAATATTATTAAACATTGACCTAATTACATTGTACACCATTAATATTATTAAACATTTACCTAATTACATTATACACCATTGAACATTTGAAAAAAACTAAGGAGAAAGAAGAGTATCAACATGAACATTAAAGACCAACACCAACTTTGAAAGAATTTCTTCGCTATCAGGAGCCAACTCTAAATATTACTCTGCCATATAGTGCATACATCTCGCTCAATGTTGGGAATTGATATGTAATTTGCAACCACCTTGTCTCTTTCATGATAAGCTCCAGTGCAAATATTGTCACAATAGTACAATTTCAGGGACAGGAAAATATTAAAAGACTCGTTGTAGTAAACAAATAGAAAAAAAAAAAAAATCTAAGTTATTTTATACTGGTTATTTTTATTTTAATTAGATTTCGAAACTATTTTAAAATTTGACGAAAAAAATGTTAAATAATTGACATCGTTTTTATCAATCAAATTCAAAAATATTCTATATGCAAAAAAATGTACAATCACATTAAATTCAACTACTGTAAATACTTTGCAAGAGAAGTTTCGTTATATGTTTAAACACTTATATTGGACTTTGACGGAAGAAACGAGAACATAAGGAGTCAAGACACGTTCTATGGTGGATGTGCAATAACCATCAAAGTTGGCATCCTTTTCATTGTGCAATTTGTTTATCGAAAATCTAAGTAAGATGTTGTAGAGCTTGATATCCACTGTTTAGGCATTGAACCATACCGCTTTCTATTTGATTTCTATTGTTGATTTTTTTAATAAACAGTTAGTTAATACAACATTAACTGCTAGAACAAAAATAAGGAGTGGTGAGATTTTTTTTATCAAATGAGTGAAAAAAGTACCTAGCCTCTTTCTTGTTATTATACCTGCCCACTGCTAGGTATGCTAGGTATATAGCAATCGATAAATTGCTGAAAGCTTATTATTTTCTTTAGATTTTTTTCATATGGGTTGATTTAAGCCAATGTTTTCTAGAAATTTTTATTTTAAATTATTTTAATTTTATTTTAAATTTTTTTTATTGGACAAGCAGTCAACTCAACTGATATTTGGAAAAAGCAGTCACACTTCAAATCAACGGTTAAAAGTGTGTCACCTGATCCAACAGAGCAGAGCAAAACTTCAAAGCAGTTAAAAGTGTTGACGATTGTTGATCCATACCCTTAAAAACTGATATCCATTGCCATGCATTGATAACATAATAGATAAACTTCAAGGAACTAAAAATTTTGGTAAGATTAATTCAAATTCACTTGTAAATAACGTGATTAGGGAAATTAGTTGTACAACAAATAACCAGTAATATAAAAGGAGATCTGCCTCATTGTATGCAATGGCCCCATTTGATATAAATATCATATTTTACATCTCCCATGCATTGTGTATTTGGTCTTTCATATTGACAAACAATACCAAGAAGAAAGAGAAGAACAAAAGATCATCCTAAATCGGTTAAAAACAAATATTGGTATGTTAACAAAAATGATGACCCATCACAAAGAAAGAGGAATGCTCAGTAAATTTCAAGAAAGAAGGAAATTCTCATCAAGAGGATACTAAGGTTAAACAGCCTGAAACCTTCTGAATTTGAGGACTTCCTCGTTATCTTCCACCATGCTTTAAGGTGAGACAGCTATATGCAATCTTTGAAGCAGCAAAGGAGACCCTCGATAGTATCATGGGAGACATTCAAAATGCTGTTGAAGGATCAGTTCTACGATATTGGATATCAAGAAGATCCATTTAATTGTGATATTTTCACAAACACAAGAAAAATTGTTCAGGACTACACCACTGAATATAAGAAATCAGCAAGCTTGCTAAATCTCAAAGTAGAAGTTCCTCAAACGTTGATAAAAAATTGAGAACTACATGGCTACATCAGAAAGGAATTTACCCCATTTGAAGTAAAGAACCTTAATGATGCTGGTAAGAAGGCTCTATTTATTGAGTACAAGAACAGAAAACCAGCAGTGGGGAAATGGAAAACCAAGGAAAGGTACCTAACATCAAAAATCTCCTAAGCAAACGAACAGAAATAGGACTTTCACCACTGCTCAGTGACTCAAAAGACAACACCAGGAATCACTGCAATCATTGCAGTGTTGATTTATGGGCACACTGAGAAATAATGCTGGAAATTACATCTGAAATTATATCCTACAATTTGGAAGAAAACATCTACGAGAATGTTGAGTGACAAAACTGGAAAGTTTCCAGAAGAGAAGAATATAGCTTATATGAGTGCAGACCACCAACTAAAGAGGACACATTATTTAATCCATTGTCACATATTTAAAGGCATATGTCCATCTGCGTGCAATTTTGACTTGTCTAGCAGGGTATAACTCATGAGGTACTCACCGATGAAGCTTGATATGCATTATCCAAAACAAGCAGCAAACTTCACTTTTCCAGCAAACAATTAGTAAAATTTTCATTTTCCAATCTTCTTAGGCAAAGGATCGATTCAGCAACCCCCAAAACCCTCAGCACACTCTGTTTAAAAAAATAGCAATTAGTTTTGGGCTGGGACTATAATCCCTCATCAAATTTTCGACCGCAAGTCCACTGGAGGGGCATCAGATAAAAAGGTGTGTTTTGCTTAATTTTTGTGAAATGCGCTCACCAATCAGGTTCCAACCCACAAGTGCTCACAGAGATGACTTAATAATGGCAAGTTTAAGTTGTCAGCAGAGAGTCAGACTCGTGACCTAGTTAACTAAGGTCAGCAGCAGAGCCCAGCTGGGTTTCACCCAGGAGAACCCTGAAAACTCTGTTTTTTTCAACAGAGCTGGTTGGTAACATAGCAATAAAGAAGATTAAGAGCTCAAGCCCAACCCTATGTTCTTATTAAGATCTACGACCTCGTTCTAATCAAAAAAATGGGAGCTAATGTTAAAAAGAGAAGCCCAGCCCATGTTCTCCTTAAGGCCTGCGACCCCACTCAACTCAAAAAATGGGGAGATTCCGTATAAAAAAAAGGCCCACGACTATGTTCTTAAGGCCTGGGGCTGCCCACCTCTCTTCCTCGCAAATAGTTGGCCTCCATCTAGACCTTCTCATGTTTAGACGCCCTCCATCTAGACTTCTAATCTTTAGAGCCTTTTGGGTTCCACCTGTGTCTAACCAAAGGAGGGTGCAACGAAGTAATTTTGGTACTCAGAAATCTCAAGCAGAGAACCGCTTATCCAATTGGCTAGTGAATGTCATTTGCCAAAAAGTACCCTTGGGTTCAATGTGATTGGACTGAGCAACTGATTATATAATATGGGCCCCATTGTCTATGGCACAGATGGGATTGTAGGTCGTGGAAGAGGAAGAGGCCGTGATTTTCGATCAGATGAACAAATGCATGGAGTGCCTGCGGTAGCCTGATTGTCTGATACAGTTAGCCTTAGAACATATGGATGCCTGCTCTTGGAAGCTTAGAATTTTAACGAGTATATGAATTTTGTGTATTCTCACATCTTTGACGAATGAATCGATTTGATTGAGTTAAGCATAAGAGTAGTCAATTCATGCTAGTATTTTCCAATTTCTCTCCCAACAATCTAAGTTTAAATTGATCATGCGGATTCCCCCTGGGATAGGCAGTCTCCTTGGTCGGGCAAGGCCATCAAGGTGACAGTGAGTGGCTTGCCTATTATGCGTCTAGGCTGTCCCATTGAGGTTAGGACTTTTCCTCCTAGGTGATAATTTGAGTGGTAACAGTGAGTTTGGGTGATATTTATGAGTTAAACTTTAAAGAATAAGTCGGGATTGATTCAGATTCAGCTGATTAGACTCTGTTTCCTCTTAAAACATAGTCAAACTCGCGACTCCACTTGGACTGCGAAGAGTCTGATAACACTGCCAAGAAGCTTCGTATGGCATATGGCATAAATTGCAGAGCAGTAAAAGCATTAGTGGACTGAAAAGAAAATGTCATACAGATCAACTTGGTTAATAATTTACTCAGTCCATCTATATTTAAGAAGCACATCTATAATAATTGAAAAGCCACTGACCTTGAAGAAGAGGGGATGGTTGAGGTTCTGTTCCTCCATCTGTTTGAGGACTGCAAGCCAATCTACTCTTTTGGGCTTCATTATTCTCACCCACTTCATGATTAATTCAGATGGATCATCCTCTTCTGATAAACAAATTATATGTTTCATCAAGCCATTGCTCCTTCCAGACAACTTTGGAGGCAGAGCTTCTATGAGCCTTTTTTGCACCTTATCCAATCCATTGTCGTCTACATCAGCCCACCTCAATCCCTTGCCCTTTACTTGCTGGTTGTCTTTATCTCCCCCAACATCAGAATCTGATTCGTCCTCTGCATTTTCAACCTCAACTTCATAATACTTTTCTTCTTCGGTTGTTGCTGTTGCTGTCGTTAATGGGTGTCCGGGGCAACAAGGTCGGAGTGCAGAGAATCGAGAATGTAATATTCTGGGAGGCACGGAAATTGCAAAGCACGTGGAGCATAAACTGCAATGTACAGAACCCTAGAATTGCATTGCACACATAAATCCTAAGATAAGTCAGCTGGCATCAAAATCAGAAAAAGCATAGCACTTGGAGTGCATTAAATTTTGATGTGTGGAACCTTAAATTTGCATTTGTGCACAACATAAATCCTATTCAGCATGGGAAACCTTTCAGGGAAACATCCTATTACATATAACAGAAAGCGCAGCACCTGTAGTAAATTCCAGGGAAGAATAAAGATGACCCTTGCAATTATGTTCAGCTTCAATTACACAGGCACACACAAAAATACAAAATAGTTCCATTTTAACCCTCAGTAGATTCAAAGTAGCTTTGTGAATTTGAATGATGAACCTTGGGGTCCACAAAAGAAGTGAGTTAAATTTTGGAAGGAAAATAATGCTAGAAACAAGATGTGACCTGATCATGATTTCTATTCTGTTATGATACCATTGTCAGGCCAGTGCTTTAAATTAAATTTAGATGATATGATTGCAGGGTTAAATTTTTCTTTTCTCATTACCATAACACCCCTTATTTTTTGGCCAAGTCAGGGACTGATTTCCCCAATCTGCTGCTAAAATCTATTCATATCAGAACTGCACTTCTGGGTATATGGCTGAGAATTCTCTTATTTTTCCTGGGAGCCCAACTTGGGCCAGCAATAGTAAACTCCCACATTTTTACAGTGAGACTACAGCTCAGCTGACATGGCACTAAAGTTGGTACCAACTTATTATCAGATGCATCTCATGGAAAGTGAGTAATTGGAAAATAAATATGGTACATATGACCATAACCATGTACACAGGATAGTCCTTCCCATTAATATATACACTCCTAAATAAATAAAAGATGAACACTTCTATTTGAATCTGGAAAAATGACTTCTAAATCAAAGTTTTATTGCATCAGATCATTGCTATAGCTAAGAAACAAAATGACAAATTCTTTTATTTGTCAGATCACCACACAATGCATGGACAATGGGCTATTTATATGTTTCAACCAAACTAACGGTATAAGCCATCAAACCTTCCAAGATAAAATACGAGTTCATCAGCGAAATTTTGCATCCTGGATTTAGAAGGTAAGTTCGTAACTCAAGTCCAGATATTTCTCGTAGCTCAGAGAAGGATATTTTCTCAATTCAACACAAACAGAGACAGATATAATTGTTATTACATAAATAAACAACAAACGTCAAGAACTCCCTCTGGAATCAACTTTACATTAGAAAATACCCACCCAAAAAAATAGTTTTACATTGTAAAACTGCAAAGTAAACTACACCTAAAGCTCAATGGAAAAATCTCGAATTGAATTTTTGTATATAAAATTTTATGCTGAACCATCTCAAATTGAATTTTAGCATATACTATTTTATATTGAACCAGGCTTTTTTTTAATCCTTGAGAGAAAACTAACCAATAAATCAATGTTAAATTAATTTATTAAGGATAAAAAACTTGAAATGCATACCTCTCAACAAATAATACACAATTTATTAAGGATCAAAAACTTGAGATTCCTACCTCTCAACAACTAATAACACAATATATCCTGCCGGGCTAACATTGATCTATGCTAGTTTATTTACAATTGTTATTTAAATATACACCTTGATTGTTATTCAAATATACAGCCCTGTTTAACAGGATCTATGTTAGTTTATTATTATTTAAATATGAAGTAAAATAACTAATTCATCCCTGATATGGCTCTGTAATTCATCTTATTAAAATATCATCACATCATCCCCAGACTGGCTTAGAGTAGTTTATTGTTATTCAAATATGACAAGTAAAATAAATAATTAATCCCTGCCAAGATATGGTTCTATTCTTCATTTTATTAAAATACCATCACATTATCACCAGACAGGCCTAGATTACCTCCTTTCTCTACGTGCAATAGCAAAATAAGATCTGGGCCTAGAGCACCTCCCTTATCTATATGCAATAACAAATTTAATAAGGAATAATACATCTTGATTAAGACAATACAGGTTCCAATTATTTTTAAAAGAAGCAGCATAAAGAAAATACAATGGAGATAATAAATGAATTATTGTCCATAATCTTCTCTTAATAGAAGAAGCATGCCAAAAGCCCTATCTAATATGTAATTTATGGAAATCTTTCAGCTGCTCTCTGCTTATGAGAGCATAGCTACAGAGTTTGGTACAGTGAATACATATTATAGCATCCAGACCACTAACCATGCAATTTCAAAACAATATATTTAAATTTTATCAGAGCAGCGGTTACAATACCTGGATTTCACACAAATAAAAGGTCCTTTATATTTCACAAAGAACAACATTTTTTGCAGAATTGGATGCAATTGCCGTGTCCAACAACAACATGCACAGGGCATGGAAACCCTGAAGACCTGTTTGGGACCATCAGAAAAAACTGAATAATTTCCACATCTGAAACAAACCCAAGCACATGACATTTCTGATTTACAAGCACAAATCCCCTTTAAATGCTGCAATTATCTCAAGAGTAATTCAGGACTTCATATTGCAACTACCACCCACCAGTTATTATAGAAAATACTTTTCCCGAAGTAATAAAGCATTAGCCGACTTACCAGAACCAACCAATGCACATAATTTTTTTGTTTTAAAGGGGGGGCTTCTTACCAGTAAGTTCGCATAAACCCTAAGCCCAAAAACCCCGGTGATTAACAACCGTGCAGCTTCACTTGAAGGACCCGACGCTCATATTTCTGCACAAAATTCGAGCGTTCATCTCGTTGACGGTATCAATAAGCCCTCCTAAGTCCACAGTTCCACCGGAGGCCTCGTTCTCCTTGTCTTTCTTCTCCTGGGGTTTAGCCGCTCTACGCTTAAACTCAGTTGCCTTCTCGAAGAAATTCCCGTAGATATACTCTGCCGTGTAGCCCTTCTCCTCATCATAGAGCATGATGTGACCGTGCCATTCCCAGACGCGGTAGCCGGGCTCTGGGTCCTCGTGGAACCCCACGCAAACCTGGTGCTCGCCAATGGTGACGGCCTGGCCGGAGTTCGCCTTCAGTTTATCAGTGTCCCTGCTGGATATAATCTGAACGATATTCTTCTCCAGCTTCGCCTCCTCTCTCTCCAATGGGCTCTTGCTCTCGTCCGCGATGATGCGATCATACGAGTTGGATAGGAAGGTATTGGTGTCCAGAAAAGGGCTGCGCATATTTAGCCGACTCATCATGGTGCTCACAACCAGGCTTTCAAAAGAGTTTTTGGTGGAATACTGGTTCGCCATTTTCCCTCCGATGGCTGATATCCACTCTCCAAGACTTCCTTCCGGTGGATATCAATATATAAACTGCAATGGCCAGGCATATGTGGGCTCTCAAGGAATTTAACAGCTTGGGGATTGGAGGAAACCAAAGGGAAAAGGGCGAAAGCAATAAATTTCCTTTGCCTTTATCGCCATCAGAGTATCAGTGTTTATCTTCATGCCTGACAGTTAAACCCCAAAATTAGCATCCTTCAAGTTCATATCCTCTGGCAGCATTTAACAGCTTGGGGATTGGAGGAAACCAAAGGGAAAAGGGCGAAAGCAATAAATTACCAAGAAGCGCAGGCATGGCGCAAGATGCCACGGGCTTGGGACTCTTCTTGACCTTGACGAGACACATACGGAAATTTCCGGTGATAGAGAGGCGGGAATGATAGCAGAAGCGAGGGATATCGACCCCCGCTAGGCGCCGATAACAAAAATGCCGACCATTCCGCCTGAAGGATGAAGACCATAACAGAAATGCTTGAACAATTTCCCGCTGAATGTGGACGCCAGGTGTCAGTCTCAGAAACAAAAGGACGACGAAAGTTTCTTTCAAAGGAAGGCCTATCGGCCTAATAATAATCGATTCCTTTCTACTCGTGTTTTGAATTTCTGGAATTTTTATATAAGAAGTCCCATTTTAACGAAAGCTCACCTAAGGGGGAGTCTCCCTAAGCACACTAGCATTTCCTCAGCTCTTGTTGTTGCTACTTGAAGTCTTTTTGCAGAAGTAAAATGCAGTGGCATAGATTATCTTGTGTTCTATGTTCCCAATCCCAGTTTTCATAAATATTGTTTTTCCATTGTTTGCAGAGTTGGTACCTATGTTCTAACAAGACTGATTTGAACACTTTAAGTCAACGTAGAGTGTTACGTTGGTATCAGAGCTCCCCCCTACATAAATAAATCTCACAATCTGGAAGATGCAAGTGGAATTGGAAAACCATCTCGGTAATTGGCTAGTCCTCTGTGCTTTTATTCAAGTTACTCTAATATGTTACCTGGTACAATTATGTTTTGTTCTAGCTCCTTGAATCTCTTGGCTGTATTGACTAAGTTGTTATTTGCAGCATCATGGTAGTTCACTGTGCACTTAATTTGAATTCCTCTTACTTAGGATGCACTCTTTCATTCATTTCATTTGCTTTATTGATACAGCCATATCTGGATTAAATCTCAACCACTTAAAGATTAATATCCAAAACTTACCCTTGATATTGACTGTCCATGGACAACCCAAGAGGGATTCCTTTCTGTGCTAATTGTCTCGAGCAACCCAAGAGGGATTCCTTTCTGTGCTAATTGTCTCGAGCAACCCAAGAGGGATTCCTTTCTGTGCTAATTGTCTCGGGTAACCCAAGAGGGATTCCTTTCTGTGGATTCCTTTCTGTGGTAATCTTTGAAATGCATGGCAGCAGATAGCATTTAGGGACAGAGTGCCCAACGCATCCATGAACCAACAAACACTTAACCAACTTGGAATTGCATCTGTGTCCATTGCTGAAGTCAGTTGCAACCTCTATAAGAGTAGCTTCTGACCATGCTCACTTTATCAGTTGCGCTTCCACTTGCGCCTTTAGTTAAAAGAGACACTTCCGCTGAGCCTGCGATAGAACCATTTCAGTGCACCATATAGTGTTACATCCAGTACCGTAGCACTTAATCTAAAGGAACCCTTATCTGCGGTTCATATCTTGGGCCCGCAAAATCAGACCTCGGTATTCTCTATGCCAAGCTCCTCACTATGGTATGTCACCCCCGGTATAAACGAATCAAGGGCGATCTTAGAAGCATACAGTTTAGTAGGATAAAGAAATCATGTTTGAAGCCACACTTGGGTATGAACTACCACCACCCTACTGACCCCTTGATATTGTACTAGCACTGAAACTACTAGTACTTCCTCCTACTACTGCACCAGGCTGACTACAACTGCTAGAATAATGATTGTACCAAGGCAAATAGAAAGCAAAACCAGAAAAAGAAAGTACCATATGACTTATGGATGTCAGAGTGGTCAACACTGGGCTAGCTCTGTGGTTTCCTGACATTACCTCTTCGACAACGGGGGTTCAAAATCTCGGCTTCCTTCATTATCAAGAAGCAGACAGTTTAGTAGGCTAAAGATTCAATCAGGATTGCCTTACAGTTCTCGATGATAGATTTTTACTGATGAAAAGTAGTTTCATGTTCTAACTCTAACCAGGGCACTATGCTTTGCTAATCATAGCACTATGTTTTTATACACCTATAGGGTGTTATAATATATTCTTTTGGTTCTTTGGACTTCTTTGGAGAGAAAATCTCGTCTGAAGTTCTTTAGTGCAGTGTGTTACTATCACTGGTCTACTCTCAACATACGGATGGAAGCTTCCCTTCTGTAGATTTGCAACTTGAGGTCACATTGTTCTCCACTGTTCTTTATGGGTTTGAGGTGTGAGGGCCTTGCCTTTGAGACAAACTATGCCAAGATATAGAGTGTAGAGACCCATATGCTTCTGCATGATCAAGAGAAATAAAACAATTTCGCATGCCATTGTTCAGGTAGAGTTTGTGACCCATTCACTCTGGCTTGAGACCATTTTTAGATTGGTCTAGCTGTTGCATCATATTTGCTATATCTTTGACACAATATTTAGTAGGGAGTGTTATCCATACTTTGCTTTTTATACCTATTAGGCCATAGCCTCGAATAGAGACCCATTGATTGGCTTCATCGTTGAAAGCAGACTCGAATAGACCCATTGATTAGCTCCATCATTGATGCTTTCAGAGGTTTCAGACCATCGTCAGTCAATTGGCATCTTGGTGGATAGCTTTCACATATACAGGCAGGATGTCTAGGCCTGACTTGACCTACCAAGTGGGTTAAAGGGCAAAATGGCCTTTTTTTAGAGATTGTTCCCTCATATGGTATGAGGTATTCAACCTGGATTCTCGATTGATCTATCAGTCACAGTGTATGGTCTCTCCATTTGAGCTACAAGGTGTGGGTCTTTGTTCCGTTGGTAGTTCAAGGGCTGCCCTCCAAAGTTCACCATGCCAAAAGGAAGTAGTCAGATAGTTTGTGCCCCTTTTTTCATCGTTTAAAATCCTTGGAGCATCTTTTAAGGGATTGTAGATTTTATAGATCATGCTGGAGGTTGGTGCAGGACTGGCATTTTGTTCTGCTTCATGGGCAGCTTGATTCGTGCACACAGTTTCATTGGTGTGCAGGTCTTCTTGGGGTTTTTCGGTGCTTGGTTTCATGCTTTCAGGGGTTTGGGACTGTATTTAGATTTCAGCTTTGATCCACAATCTAGAAGCTTCAATGCAAGTATGCTTGAGGTCAATTTTGTCAATTCTTTTTTTCACTTCTGGCGAAAAGAAGTAGGTATGAAATTATTTGTCAAAGGATACCTCCTAATAAAGGATGCCAAAGAGCTTATTGCTATCACGTACTGAGGTTATTGCTGCCTTAGTTTCTCTCAGGAAGAGGATATGATTCATGTATGTATACACTCTTTTCTTTTGGTTGGTTTTTCTGTTTCAGATACTAAGTACAATAGAGCAAAATTTTATCACTCCTTGTGGACTTCCACTAATGAGGCAAGGTAATTTGCCTATTCTCGATTCTACACTACATATTAACAATGTAAAGCCCATTGCACAGTTTGTATAATAAATTTGCAATTTTTGGATTTTACACTACATATTAACAATGTAAATCCCATTGCACAGTGTTTTTAATAAATTTGCAATTTATGTAAAACATACCTGGGTAATTGCAGAGATCTTATAGATAATTTATAAACCTTGAGTGAGTAATGTGAAGTAGCATTAAAGTCATTTTTTTCAATATAACAATAGTGTTTTCAATGGCCCAGAACAAATGGGAGGTGCAAGTCATTTAAGCATTCAAATATTACTGTTGTAAAGGCCTTGCAGGGGCTGGGGGTCAATGTTTTATTGCCTGCTTCACTGTTCGACTATATGCAACTGTTTTCCTCTTACTCATATCTTTAATATCCGGGTTTGCTCTCAGAAAGGAAGGTTCTCATCTACATTTACATCGAAACTCTGTTTTCTAGCCCAACCACAATTTGAGGAATGAAAAAAACTCTTGTGAAAACAATACCTATTTGTATACACTGTCATCAATGCTATTTATTTCCATGATTTTCCTATCTTACCTGTAGTATATCTTTTTTTTCTTCAAGATTTTTATTTGAGAAATGAACTGATTAGTTAGTCCTAAACTACCTTTGAACTATATATATGTGTATGTGGGCATTAAACTACCCTTGAGGTATATATATATGTGTACGTGGGCATTAAACTACCCTTGAGGTATATATATATGTATGTGGGCATTAAAAAGTAGCTTGAGAAAGTTGTGTTGTTCACAAAATCTGAACATGATCCATTGGCAGAGCTTGTAAGTAAATGTTAAGGGATATAATGGCTTTGACTGTGTCAGAAAATTTCAATGAATAAAAATGATGGCTAGTTTGAACATGTTTGAACGTATAAGAAAATGATCTTTGCTTTTGAATACCGAATTATTCTGAGCTGATTTGTCTGGTTTAATAAGATGACCATATTCACATAGGTTTATTGTATAGAATATCTATAATCTATTAAGCAAATAAATTATTTGTTGGGTAGGTATGCCGTTGCATCACAGCCTTGTTGTTCTATCGAAATCGTTTTCACTCATGGGTTAAACAAATCACACATTTGTTTTATGGTCTGGGGATAAATATTAAGCAACTTGTAAATTAGTTAACCATACCATCGTATTTACTACTGGCTATAATATTTGACTAGTAATTATACCTAGAGTGTGCAGTTTATATATAGCACACTTGATACATATCTTAACTTACAACCTTGAACACTTTCCAATTTTGCAAAGTAAAAACATCCTAGTTGAGTCAGGTCACAAATTTTGGAGGAAGTACTCCATTTTATTCCATTTTATTATATTTGTCAATCAAGCCATAAAATCCTGTTGGGCACTAGGACTTCTATTGTGATTTCACACAGTTTAATTAAAAACAATGAACTACATTATATTTAGATGTTAGCGTTCTCAATAATTGATTAAGATTGAAAACTTTCTTTGAATCTTGCACTTGAGACAAATCAGATGGAAGAAAAAAGCAATCATATTACCATAGGAATCTAAAGGGTTATGGTAAAATGGGATCCAGTTATATGAGCAAATCACAGTAACAAGTACCTAACAAAAATACTTTCAGGAAAATGTTTATAGGGCTTAAAATGCATTGGGAGTAAAAGGGCTAGTTGGCCTCTTTTCTGTGGTGGATACCTTCGAAGTAGTATTCCACATGGTAAGCACATTCTCTGGCCTCTCTGCACTCTGGCCTCTTTGCAATAAGATATACATTTGCTAAAAATCATTAGAACTTCATAAAATCTTCATTTTCCACCCATTAATCCCCACCCTAAATCCATTTCTATCTCGCTTCTCAAATCAAAATAATTTAAGACCTCGAAAATATGAGTTTTTTCCCTCAGCATAATAATATAGTTCTGAGATGACACGCAGGAGTGATCTGAGAACTTCACGTGCAATTCCTTAATGTAGCACCATATACCTTGCCTTGTATCACTCACTACGTTGTACTTTTCCTTATATGACTTACTGCAATGTAATAGACTAAGCCATGCCTATTATTCTAGCTAGACTTAATTTTATGATTTTGGGGCCTAAAAGTTCTTTTAAATCTAAGAACCGTTGTGTATATGGGATTGATGTTGTTCATGGTCACAACAATGTCTATGGGGCTACCGTCTTCCCTCACAATGTTGGGCTTGGAGCTATCAGGCAAGTAGAGTATCAACTCCATTTTTTCTTCACAGCATTTCCTTGCAACTAGAAAATGTCATGGCTAATGATTTAAACAAATGAGTAGGTTGAGTGGTCGGCTATATTTCATGAAAACCCTTTATCTCTGGACAATACTAGAGAGCCTGGGCCTATATCCGTAGGCATTATTTTTTCATCGTAAGTAGTATTATGATTTGGAAAGTGCCAAGGGCCACTCTGATTGCAATGAGCAAAATGTTAGGAGACAATGATTTGAAAAGTAACTAGGGTTATCTGAATGATTATGGGCAAAATCTTGAGTAACTGAATTGGGATAATAACAGAATCAGGGTGAAAATGTTGATGTTTAATACATCATGGGAACTCTGGCTTCTGATTACTGCCCTCAAAATCAAAATCTTCTAGAAAGTTTGGCTAACAATTTGTATCAACGTTTTATGGACACAGGGATCCCGATCTGGTTAAAAGAATTAGAGCTGCCATAGCTCTGGAAGTTCGATCTACTGGCATTCAATACACATTTTCTCCATGTGTTGCTGTAAGACTCTGGCATGGAAGTGCTCGATGGAAGTTCATTCAAAAATGAGAGTCAAGTTTTCACTGTTTAGAATGTCTTGTTTGATGCGAGCAGGTCTGCAGGATCTTTACAAAGGGGGTGCCGTATGTGGCTGGACAGTAAGTTTCAGACTTTTTGTTTTATCCCTACTTAGAACATAAATTTCTTTGATCAATCAATTGTACCACAGTTTTCTATATAATTGGACATTAAGCTGCAAACATTTTGCTTTATCCATGCTTAGAATATGAATTTCTTTGATCAATCAATTGTACCACAGTTTCCTGAAATAGTTTTCTAACCATGTGATTTATTGATGTTTGTCAGGTCAAATATTGTAGCGTGTGCTAAGCACTTTGTGGGCGATGGTGGAACAACCCGGGGTGTCGATGAGAATAACACTGTCAGCAATTATAAACAATTAGTCAACATCCACATGACCCCCTATTTCGATGCCATTGCCAAAGGAGTCTCCACCGTTATGGTTTCTTACTCTAGTTGGAATGGACAGAAGATGCACGCTAACCGTTTTCTCATTTCTCATGTTCTAAAAAAGCAACTTAGCTAATAGAATTCCCAAATCTATTTTATATCGTATTGCATATTGTAGATTAGTAGATCTGAAATTTTTTTCATTAAAAATCATGTACATACTTTATGACAAATCAACTCAGTAAAAAAAATGGAAGCCATTAGAATTCTCTGTATTTCAAATATCGGACTAAATCAGATTTGGGCGTCTTAATGTATTTGAATTCTATTTCCTGTGCTTCAAAAGATTTGTAGGCTTCAGGCTGTGATATATATCTAGTGCTTTAAGCAAAGACCGGTTTTCAGTATACCTGGCCTCATTTCTCTGGTTTGAAGCGATGCAATTGGGAGTGGAGTCCCATTAATATTCTATAATTGCACTTCAAATCTAAACTCCTAATGAATTCTGAGTGCAGGCATTGAGGGTGTCTTCAGTCTCATATATCACTGCGTGGTTCATTATATTATTTTCAAATGTTTGTTAGGATCCCCATTCAGCTTAATAACAACGAATGTAAACACATAATTTAGGAAATTTTAAGGTGTAAATTTCAGTCTGAAATTAATTTTGTATTTTCTAAAATGATTTGACTAGGATAAAAATATTTTACATTAAAAATCTCCAAATCTTTTTAAAAGCTATATAAAATCCTTAAGAATTCTAATTTTTTTAAAAACTACATGATCAAACATGTTATTATTAGTATTTTAAAAATTAATATCATAAATTTGGAATTAACTTATATCTATGCTAATAGACTTGCCAGCTTGAAGCATTGGCTTCTTTGAAAGCTGAAATTCAAAGCCTTTCACACATTCATATGATTCCTTAACCAGAAAACCAAATCCAGGTATTTGGCAATGTATCTACCATATACTTTTCATTTCAATGGCTTGTTAACATACTTGCTATAGGGGTGCAGAGCGGGGTATATAAAATATAATTGGATCCTGCTATACGGGTGCAGGGTGGGTTATAGAAAATATGATTGGATCTTGATGTGGTTTTCCTATTTCATAACCATAGAAGGCAAAAACTATAAAGACACTTGTATCTGGTTGATGTATAGAAATTGCATCAGATACATGAATTGTCAGCACTGTGTGCATATATTTGCAGGGCAATGATAAAGGCACTCAGTACAGATCTGGCATATATTACTATTCAGCTGATCAGGAAAGAGCTGCACGGGAATCAATGGAAAGGCACCAAAAGCCACTGCATAAAGAGATCGTGATAGAGATCCTGCCAGCGAAGAAGTTTTACAGAGCAGAAGAGTATCATCAACAATACCTGGAAAAGAGATCAGCTGGTGCCAAACAATCTGGGGCCAAAGGATGCAATGATCCAATTCGATGTTATGGTTGAATAGTGACTCGATCAAATTAACTGGACTTCTTTCAAAATTAAAGTATTTGTATCTTCTTGTTTAGTTCAGCTAGATATTACAACAGAGTGTTGTATAGGGGAATAGGGGAGTATTATGGTGGTGAAAATTTTGCGTCATGCCTCAACCATCCATCTTGGATAGTGTCATCCGATTTCAAGCTCTTAAAGATGATTTTGATTTCAAGCTAGTAAAGCTCAGGGCTCAAGTATAACTCTATACTTATCTTTATTTGTAATCCTGCTGTCAAAATAAGTTTAGCTTATCTAGTTAGCTATGTTGTTAAATGTCATTTGGATTTTAGTTGAAAGAAACAGAGGAAGAGATGAATTGTTTCTGTTCTCTGCATATTTATTGATATAATTTGATTCTCTTCAAAAGAAACTTTATGAACAATGATAGTTAATAGTTCATAACTTTAGGACTATTATCTTCTCTCAGGAAATATGGTTTCTAAGAAAGAGTACAATGTACTTATATTCTACTCTTGTACAGAAGGAATTCCTATTAGACATTGGAAGACTGTTTGTGGGATATGGAGTTAGACTTACTTGTTTTACTGTATGTTTTTTAACTTGATTAAATATGCCATTAGAAGACTGTTTGTGGGATATGGAGTTGGACTGTTTTCATTTTTTGGATGCAAGAATTGACAGTATTTTCTCTTGGCATCATGCCCTTGGGCAGGGACTTGTTACTCGCAACCCATCTTGTTAAAATATCAATCCACAGTCCAAGCGTATTTTACCAAAAAGGGTAAAACATAAACAAAACAAGAGACATGACTGCATGGTGAATAGAACAAGAAATAGGACTCAAGGTTTCTGGCGAATTATAAGCGTAAATCACCTCAGTGATGGCGTACATTACCACTATAAAATTGAGTTTTGGGGATACAAAACCTACTTTACTAGAAATAGGAAACATAAACATAACTAGAAACAAAACAAAACTAGAATCGTGACTATAGAATTTTAACAGATAAGCAACTTGAACCCACCCATCTCCCTGAATATATCATGCACTTAAAGACTGGTGGTGTTGTCGAAGTGTAATCCCAACAGAGGAATGGAAATGATAATAGGAACAAGAACTGAATGGAAAAGAGGTATACTAGTCACGCCTCTACTGACATTGATCTGAACAATGTTGCATGTCATTAAATGGGTATGTAGCACAGGGTAGAGAAGTCCATCGGTCAGGGGTAGACCTAATCTTCCATTCATTTCCCATCGTAGTTTTAACAAAAATTTACTTGGGAATATCGACATCCAACCTAAACCGTTCTATTGAATGACATGCAAGCTATTAGTTATTTCAAAAGTGAAAAACTCTACATAAGTCACCAATAAGGCATTGGTTCACTAGTGAGGTCAGCAGAGTTTAACCCAACCACCAGGCTTCACTATCACTGTTGTCCATGCCACCTAAATGGCATAACAGAAAAGCAGGCGATTTTGGTAGAAAAATTACCATCCAGACTTATCACCTAAACCAACGGAAGTCACTCATGGGCAAGTTTCTTGCATTAATTCTTATAATTAAACAATAAAAATAAAATGTAGTTACCTACCTCTTGAGTGGGTTTAGTATCCTCTGGAAACCTCTCCTCTGGCACAGAGCCTCGATCCTGCTTGTCTTAGCTCACATCCATTTCCTCGGCATCTGATTTCATTGCTCCGGAACTCTCGGAACCCTGTGGTACAAGCAAATCTGAGGCCTTTTTTGTCTCTGACATTTATAGGGACGACTGGATCATCACAATCCACCTGTGGCAGAGCATCTAGATGGTGACCTCCTACAGTCTTGGGACATTTTATTTCCTCGTCTTAATCAACGCATTTTTGCTCTCTTTTCTGCTTAATTTCTTCACTGATTTCAGGGTCGGAAAGACACCTATCGCTTCTTTGGCACATAACACATACCTTCGGCTCCATCTTCCTCTGCGGAATCTTGTACATACAGCCTCTTGAGTGCCTCTTGCACTTGTCTAGAAGTATTTTAAAGTTGCAAAGAGTGATGGAGGCTTGGGGATGGGCCATCGCACAAAGAGTGTGGGGGAACCTTGTGCAGATCCCTTCGTAGAATGAAACCACCACGATTGGAGGCACCTAGAATCCAATTTCTTGTATTCAACCAAATGTATCAAATCAAACCTGCGACAACATGGCCGCGACCTTCCTCTTTCTTCCCTGGAAAAACCCTGCAACGTGAGGGAAATGAATAAATTTTGATCTTTGAGAAACATAATGGGATGATATGGCGACCTTCCTCCCTGGAACGCGAGGGAAATGAAAAAATTTTGATATTTGAAAAACCCTGGAACGCGAGGGAAATGAACAAGTTTTGATATTTGAAAAGCAGAAATGCCGTGAAACGTTGAATGGAACTTAAATGAAATGCTTTTGTGTTTTTCAATTGGAATTAAATGAAATGTGTAAGTGTTTTTTTTGGCTTAATGGGGAGGTATTGCTTATGGTAAAGAATTCTATGCAAGAAAAATTATTTGAGGGGATTTTAGTTGAATTGAAATTAAATGAAATGTGTAAGTGTTTTCTTTGGCTTAATGGGGAGGTATTGTTTATGGTAAAGAATTCTATGTAGGAAAAATTATTTGAGGGGATTTTGGTTGATTTTTCAATGTAATCATGTTACATTAAAGGTGAATTATGGTGACATAAAAACAAGTTGTGTATGGTCAAAAAGTGCAATGAAGTCGTAATATTATAAGATTAATGATTATTTCTAATAAAATGTTTGGTTTAGTAAGGTTAACTAATCTATGGAGATGCTCCAATATTAGATAAGAAATTGTAGATAGAACAGAAATCAAATGGAAATAAGGAATTTGTCTAGAGAAGATCAGATGGAAGAATCCAAGAGGAATTTCCATGGCGGTCTAACCCTAGGGTTTTTTCTGGTGCGAAGATGGGTTTTCACCTACACTCGGGAGTGATAACAGCGTGAGAGAATGGTCACAACGCTAGCAAACAAGGGTCAATACACCTGGTTTATATTTATCTGCGGCGGTTTGGCAACTTATGGTCTCGCGGGTTTTCTTGGTCAACTAGTAAGGGGATCGAACAGTGGAGGTGAACGTTTTGTTCAGCTGGGCCAATGTCTCTCGGAGGGTCTTTATTTCGCTGGATTTGTCCACAATTTCACTGTCAAACCCTTAGCGTTAGGGTTTTTACTAAATATATTTTCTTTCAATCCTGAGCTTTACCAGGCTTGTTAAGCTGGAGTGGGTATGCAAAGACCAACAAATTATTAGATTTAGTCATAAGTCGTTGTTCCCGGACCCCGTCTTGTTCGAGGTATCCAGTGATGTTTTTTCCTATGGGAGGAAGAGGGCAGCCACAACAGGGGGCTAGTAGCAATAATACTCATCGCAGTAATAGCAATCACAATGCGAAGGTGCATTAGTCTTGGGGATTTCATGGACCAGGCAATCGGTCCATCGGGCAGACATCCTCAAATATGGGGAGTGAGTGCATGGCCTAGATAGGGCAAAAACAGGACATTGCTACTAGTCAATGAGTTTCTTGTCACCCCTTTATGTCTTCATAGTCCTTGTCATGGAGCCACAGTAGCTCACAAGACCACTCACTTTTTATGTCCTCTGGTTATTCCTAATAACACTATGGTTCTAGGTTTTCCTTGTTATCATCAATCTTTAGGAGTCTCATAGTTAAAATTTGTATGGCATGGCCCCATCATGGCACACCATATGGTACCTCAACTCCTCTATGAGTTCATGTACGAGAATCCTTTTCTTGTGTCCAAAATAGGCACACATTGACATGATTGTTTTGATTGAGTTGTGATTGTACCTTGTACATAGAAGTGTGTGTGTTGTTTTGTATCCTTTTGGTTTGATGTGTGATGCGAGAACTTTTCTACTATATAATTTTTGACAAAAAATACCAAAAAATTCTAGGGAATGAAATATTCTAGAAAAAATATATGGATGTTGGTTAGAAATGACTAATCTGATGCTTTGAACACCAAACAATACACTAAGTATGGATGTTGGTTAGAAAAGACTAATTTGACGCTCTCAAAGCCAAACAATACACTAAGAACGAATGGAGGAGGCATATTCCTAGTGTTGAACTAATGTTCGTGCTCCAACAAGCTCAAAATGAAGGGCCCAATATATGCAAAAGGGTAAAAAACATAATGATGACTACAAATAAATATAAGGAAGGAAATTGGTTGATAACACTTCATATTATTTTCTTATGCCATACACAATACACTAAGATTATATTTAAATTTTAAATTAATATTAAGTATAAAATTTATTAAATTGCATAATAATTGATAAATTCAAAATTTGTCTTCTCAATTAATATATGTGATGAGTCTCCCATAAGGTTTTTCTAACCACTCCTAGGCACATAAAGGCCATATTGAACCTAATTTTGTTCACTTAATAATACTTTCCTAGCTTAATGAGTTCTTAGGAGAGTCCAAGATATTTTTCATACTTTATGTGCCTAACATGACTATTGTGTAATATTTGAATGGATTTTACACAAATTTCAAGGAGAATCATCTAGAGATATTTGTGGGGCCTACTACCTTCTACAAAATAAAACCAACACGACTTCCTAAGGATAGTAAATCCTCCTTACTATTGCTACGTGGTGATCTAGGAAACAAGATCTAGGTTTTTATTGATTTTTGGAGGGAAAGCAGTCCTCCACTCAAGGAGTTTTCCTCCTATCCACTTGTACAAACAATAGGCTTGAGTAGCATAATAGGATTAGAAGAAATTGTAGGAAAGCATGTGAATAATACGAGAGGTTTAGATTCTAAGCATTTTTTGTAACTTTGTCATGTACAAACAACATTTTTGCTAATCGAAGTGATATTTGATTTCAGCTCTTAGTTTAGCTTTCTTCTAAGGTTTTTAAGTTTCCTTGTGTTAAGGCCCAACCTACGTGGTCGATATCCCTCTTGTATCATTTCTGTTCACACATTTGTTTATGTCTACAAAATATTTATGAACATTACTTTCATGCACGTTTATTTAGATAGTTTATGAGCAGTTTTATCTTGCAGATTATCTTAACATTTGTTGATGATAGTTGTAGCACTGTTATATTAGTTATATAGAATTTTTACTTTGAATTTAGTTCATTTCCATTACTATTTTTAATTTCTTTGTTCATTGCTTCTTACACTCTACTCTATTTTGCAAGTACAAGAAGCACTACAACCTTGCATTTTGTTAGATTAACCCTACCACAAGTTGTTTTGATGCATTGGATAGGTGCACTTTTCAATTTTCCAACTTCTCCTTAGCATCATTGCCATCCAATATCACGTTTAGCATATTCACCTTCACATTACACTGTTTCTTGTAGAAAAATAAGGACACTTGTAGTAGTTTGCAACTCGACTTCTAAGCTTGCCCAAATTCACACGAAACACATCATTTTCCTTAATGCTCTATACATACTTACTGTCTTGATACTCGACACCTAACATACAGACAAGCTTGTAGATTGAAGCCCTAATTTCTCAATACCCAATATCTTGAAAGGCCAATGGTCGAGCTATCAAGCCACTGGGCCCTCGGGAAGAGGCTAAGGAGTGTCATTGATACTAATTAGTTGATATCTTAACATCCAAAAGCCCAACATCCACGTTGCCACTATATGGTTACCACCTATACATCACCTTGGTGCCAAGTCAACCTTCCATTGCCATGTCAACATCCCACATCACTTGCCACATTGGTATGCCATGTCATCTAGACCCACATTGATCATAATGAGACGTTAGCATGTCAAATCAACTGCCACACAATTGACATGTGGTATCCTCGGGTCCACATCCACTCACCACATCATTACTCTATAGTTATCAAGGTTTCTTGTTGGTGACTAGTGTCCTACTTACTAATGTCTACTACCCAATATTGTGACATTTTGATAGGTCGATGTACGAACAACTAATACATTGCATTAGTGTTGGTTGACCTTGAGGTGTCCTTAACACAGTTAGCCCGACATTTGACCTCTTTGATGGACTATAGTCCCCAACCATCAAGTGAGAGTCCTTGAACCCTCTATCTCCATGAGCTAATGGATAATGTAGGATAATATGTTAATATCGGGGACATCTAACCTAGACTAGGTTAGTTGGGGCTTTTTGCACAATTAGGTGATGAGGAGCACTATTTGCCATCATTATAAACCATAGGTATATAAATGTTGTATAGGTTTAATGTGAGGATTTGCCCAACAAGGATGACTTTTGTTAGGGCCTTGGACATCATCTAAGAAGAAACACTATTATCATCCTAGGGCCTACGAATGGTTTTTAAGATTTAGCAATAATATAAACCATGCACATTGTACAAAACCACTTCCCAATGCCTCTAAGATGAATAGTTTATAGGATGCAAATGAGTGTTTATAAAATTTTTAGGATGCAAAGGTTAGTTAATATTATATGGTTTATATTAATAAAATAAATGCGCAAATTAATAGAACTGTTGGAAAATAAACATTTAAAAAATTATTATGATGAAGAATTTTCAAACATTTTTGTGAGAAAATTTAAAATTTTGTGGGAAAATTCAATTAATAGAACTGCTGGCAAATGAACCTTTAAAAAAATATTATGAAGAAGACTTAAATTTAAAATTTTGTGGGAAAATTTAAAATTTCGCTTATCTCCTTGGCTGGGCTTGGCTCGAATCGGCTGTTCTTATCTCCTTGGCTCGAAGTCCCATCGCCTGAACATTCTCTTCCAACGATTGATTAAGGTGTCACTGTCAGGGTTCACGGCCAGGAGGAAAGCTTATTTTCTGAACCAGCTGGCTTATATTATTATATGATATTTGGCAAGTTGGGCTCTAAATATTTGGTATTCAACGATTTGGGAAACTTTTGAGCAGACAGATCAGTGTGCTTTGAGGAGTAATAGCCAAGACAGGTTTACCAGCTCTGCATTTACTATTATTTTTTCTGTGAGGCCGATCTTCCATAGTTTTTGCCTAAAACAGGTATGTGTTTTAGCTTTCTGTTTGTTTTCTTAAAAAATAGCTCTTTGAAGATGGGGTGTAGAAACTGCAGGCAAAATTTTTATGTATGTTTTAGCTTCTTAGGCCCTTGAACATTTTTCAAGGATGAAAACTAGTCCCTGAGGGCCTAAAAGAGGTGTAAGATAATGCTCATGGTCCATGTATAAGCTCCCAAGCCACTTCAATACAACACCTACAAAGCAAATATTTTCCCCACGTATGTTGTATGGAAAATGTTTATTTCCCTTTAGTGGTTAATTCCTATTGAAAAGTGTTTGAAATTTTTCATGTTATATGTTGATGCCTATTGCTACACTTTTTATCTTTCAATCTCTATTCTTCTAGCAATATATACTTGTCTCATATACAACCTCAAGCAATATGCTTGGTAACACCCTTGAAATAATATTTACTCATTTATTAAATATTTTGTATTTCCACTTTTCAACTTTAGTCACAAAGAAATAATAAATCTAGTTAACAATGAGTAAAATCCATCAAAAGTGTTGCCATAACAACAAATGGTTGTACAAGATTCTCCACCTCCTCCTATGGGTAATGTGGGGAAATGGTAATATGGTCCTAATAACAATGCATAGGTCCTCATGTTAATTCTCACATTTATTTTACCACGAGAGAAAAATCATATGACCCTCCTGAGTCAAGTTCTACTTCTAAGGACTTGACCACCCCTTTCGCTTCCACTAGATCTCTCAGATCAGATAAGCCTATGGAACTGCTATATCACCCACCTAACAGTGTATTCCAAAAGTTAACAAACAATCCCGATGCGCGGGCTTCCCAAAATTATAGTATTATTGAAGAGTTAGTCGAAGCATCATGTGTCATGTCTTCCTTAGAGGATTTTCAGTCCTGCCTCATGTAGCGCAAATCCTTATTGACTACTATTAGAGGGGTAGATCCCTTGGAATATGACTAGGATCATTTTACCACATGGGTTGTCACTCTGCCTATTGAACATGACTCCCTAATGACAAATTTCCTATGGAAAAATTCATCATGGAGGTCATGGATTCACCTATTGACAATCCTAGGGAGATTATGCGTCTTGATACCTCTAGTCTCCCCAAATGGGAAAAAGTAGAGATTGGTAAACTAAATCTCGAATTAACCTAGGGGGCATTTTCTCAGCCATCCTTGGAAGTGTCACCCTTGGACCAAGTAACGTTTTTGGTTTCTAATGTTGAACTTTCCAGTGAATTGTCAAACACACATCCATCATTCAGTGAGTTTCTTGTCACCCATTTATGTCTTCATAGTCCTTGTCATGGAGCCACAGTAGCTCACAAGACCACTCACTTTTTATGTCCTCTGGTTATTCCTAATAACACTATGATTCTAGGTTTTCCTTGTTATCATCAATCTTTAGGAGTCTCATAGTTAAAATTTGTATGGCATGGCCCCATCATGGCACACCATATGGTACCTCAACTCCTCCCTGAGTTCATGTACGGGAATCCTTTTCTTGTGTCCAAAATAGGCACACATTGACATGATTGTTTTGATTGAGTTGTGATTGTACCTTGTACATAGAAGTGTGTGTGTTGTTTTGTATCCTTTTGGTTTGATGTGTGATGTGAGAACTTTTCTACTATATAATTTTTGAGAAAAAATACCAAAAAATTCTAGGGAATGAAATATTCTAGAAAAAATATATGGATGTTGGTTAGAAATGACTAATCTGATGCTTTGAATGCCAAACAATACACTAAGTATGGATGTTGGTTAGAAATGACTAATCTGATGCTTTGAACGCCAAACAATACACTAAGTATGGATGTTGGTTAGAAAAGACTAATTTGACGCTCTCAAAGCCAAACAATACACTAAGAATGAATGGAGGAGGCATATTCCTAGTGTTGAACCAATGTTCGTGCTCCAACAAGCTCAAAATGAAGGGCCCAATATATGCAAAAGGGTAAAAAACATAATGATGACTACAAATAAATATAAGGAAGGAAATTGGTTGATAACACTTCATATTATTTTCTTATGCCATACATAATACACTAGGATTATATTTAAATTTTAAATTAATATTAAGTATAAAATTTATTAGATTTGTAGCATGTTGAGAATTGGGAAAGAATAGACTAATTTGCCATGCATTCTAAATTTAGTGATTAGTCGAAAATTGCGTGGAATTTCCTGGAAGTGTTAGTGTTTGCAAGAGTTCGCGGGAGTTTCCATGGAAGCACGCAGGGGAGGGAGCTCCACTCCATCCTATAGGCAAGCAGTGGCTAGTCGAGGAAAGAAACCATTAGAGAGTGTCATAGGTCCTTTAGGTGAGGGGACAAGGATTATAGAAGAGGAACAAGATTCAAATAAGACAAAGGAGAATAACATCAACAAGGAAAATGAGCAAGAAGACAAGGAACAAGGAGTGAATAACAAAGCACAAAAAGGGCCATGTAAACCCAAAGCTGAGGTCACTCCCAGAGTAGTTTTAAATGATCCTGCTCTGCAGGCGCATAGAGACCACATGAGGACATATGCTATCATTTGTAAATTCATGGCAATATGGCCCACAGAAAAAGCTTTACAGTCATGGATTAAATATAACTAGAAAACAAAAGGAAGCATTGACCTACATCTTGGGTCTAAGGGTTTCTTTACGGTAGTCTTCACAAATATTGAGGACAAAGACAAAGTGTTTGAAGGAGGGCCCTACTTCTATGCAGCAGCAAGCCTTTATATGCGACTGTGGATGATGAACTTTGTCCCTGAGAGAGAAAAATTCACTTCTGTCCCGGTTTGGGTAAGACTCTACTCATTACCCCTTGATTACTGGCAAACATAATCGTTATCTGCTATAGGAAACAAGTTAGGGCATTTTGTCAAAACTTCTGAAGCCACCAAGAAGGGTAAGTACACTTCCTTCGCAAGAATATGTGTGGAGATGGATCTCTTTGGAGCTCTTCCGGATGAGGTCATTTTAGAAGTTTTGGATGAAGAATGGGTGCAAACAGTTGACTATGAACATATTCCTTTCAGATGCTGAAAATTCCATGAGCATGGGCACCTATTTAGAAACTACCCTCTTAGCAAAATAGAGAACAAAAGTAAGGCGAACACAAAGAAAGATACTGAAGGCTTTCACAAAGTGGTTCATAAAGGAAAAGGGGGCAAGAGGGGGCTAAAGCAGTAGCAGCTATTCCAAGTTCTGGAAGAAGAAGAAGAGATAACAAAGATAGATCAGGTAATGGAAGGAAGCCCAGGGAAAAAGGAGAAAGAGGAAGACACAACTCAAACACATGATAGTATCAAACAGAAAGAGACTATGATGAGCGATGCAGAACCGGAGATGGACCAAGAAATGACCCAAAGTGAGATGGAAACAGAAGATCATGAACTGCAGGATATTCTTGACAGGGAACACCTAGATCTGGAAGGATTCTTGAAACAGGGGACAATGAGTGGGGTAGACTCTTTACCGCCAGAAGAATTTAATAGGGTACAAAAACTGTTCCTATGGAAAACTCAGGCTATAGGGCTGGACAAACAAGGAAAAAGTGAAAGGCAGGGCAACGAAGGTGTGAAAACCATGAAAAACACATCGAGATTAGCTCCCAGAATTCCAGGAAAGAAAAGAGGCAGGAAAAAGCATAACGAGTTATTAATGGAATGTGGAAAGCTAATGATAGATTCAGGTAAGATGAAAGATCTAACCAGCTACTCCTTTACAAATCTTTAATAATGAAGTTTACATCTTGGATAGGTGCACTTTTCAATTTTCCAATTTCTCCTTAGCATCATTGCCATCCAATATCATGTTTAGCATATTCACCTTCACATTACACTGTTTCTTGTAGAAAAATAAGGACACTTGTAGCAGTTTGCAACCTGACTTCTAAGCTTGCCCAAATTCACATGAAACACATGATTTTCCTTAATGCTCTATACATACTTACTGTCTCAATACTCAACACCTAACATACAGATGAGCTTGTAGATTGAAGCCCTAATTTCTCAATACCCGATATCTTGAAAGGCCAATGGTCGAGCTATCAAGCCACCGGGCCCTCAGGAAGAGGCTAGAGAGTGTCATTGATACTAATTAGTTGATATCTTAACATCCAAAATCCCAACATCCATGTCGTCACTATATGGTTACCACCTATACAACACCTCAGTGCCAAGTCAACCTTCCATTGCCATGTCAACATGCCACATTGGTATGCCATGTCATCTAGACCCACATTGGTGCCACATCATAATGAGACGTTAGCATGTCAAATCAACTACCACACAATTGACATGCGGTATCCCTGGGTCCACATCCACTCATCACATCATTACTCTATCGTTATCAAGGTTTCTTGTTGGTGACTAGTGTCCTACTTACTAATGTCTACTACCAAATATTGTGATATTTTGATAGGTCGATGTACAAACAACTAATACATTTCATTAGTGTTGGTTGACCTTGAGGTGTCCTTAATACAGTTAGCCCGACATTTGACCTCTTAATGGACTATAGTCCCAAACCATCAAGTGAGAGTCCTTGAACCCTCTATCTCCATGAGCTAATGGATAATGTAGGATAATATGTTAATATCGAGGACATCTAACCTAGACTAGGTTAGTTGGGGCTTTTTGCACAATTAGGTGATGAGGAGCACTATTTGCCAGCGTTATAAACCATAGGTATATAAATGTTGTATGGGTGTTAATGTGAGGATTTGCCCAACAAGGATGACTTTTGTTGGGGCCTTGGACATCATCTAAGAAGAAACACCATTATCATCCTAGGGCCTATGAATGGTTTTTAAGGTTTAGCAATAATATAAATTATGCACATTGTACAAAACCACTTCCCAGTGCCTCTAAGGTAAATGGTTTATAGAATGCAAATGTGTGTTTATATAATTTATAAGATGCAAAGGTTAGTTAATATTATATGGTTTGTATTAATAAAATAAATGCGCAAATTAATAGAACTGCTGGCAAATGAACATTTAAAAAATTATTATGATGAAGACTTTTCAAACAATTTTGTGAGAAAATTCAAAATTTTGTGGGAAAATTCAAAATTTTGTGGGAAAATTCAATTAATAGAACTGCTGGCAAATGAACCTTTAAAAAAATATTATGAAGTAGACTTTTCAAACATTTCTGTGAGAAAATTTAAAATTTTGTGGGAAAATTTAAAATTTGGCTTATCTCCTTGGCTGGGCTTGGTTCGGCTCGAATTGTCTGTTCTTATCTCCTTGGCTCAAAGTCCCACGGCGTGAACATTCTCTTCCAACGATTGATTAAGGTGTCGCTGTCACGGTTCACACCCAGTGGGAAAGCTTATTTTCTGAACCAGCTATCTTATATTATTATATGATATTTGACAAGTTATCTGGTATTCAACGATTTGGGAAACTTTTGAGCAGACAGATCAGTGTGCTTTGAGGAGCAATAGCCAAGACAGGTTTACCAGCTCTGCATTTACTGCTATTTTTTCTGTGAGGCCGATCTTCCATAGTTTTTGCCTAAAACAGGTATGTGTTTTAGCTTTCTCTTTGTTTTCTTAAAAAATAGCTCCTTGAAGATAGGGTGTAGAAACTGCAGGCAAAATTTTCATGTATGTTTTAGCTTCTGGATCCTCCCCAGTGCCATTCCTGCCTCCTCTATAGCCTCCTCTATATTCACCTCACGCACCTCCTTAGTTGTTCCTGGGGTCACCTCCTCAACTCGAAAATAATTTCTTTTGAATCATTTTTCGATTGTATGGAGGGCGCAACAATTATTCCTGGGGTTTTCGACTGTATGGAGGGCACAAAAGTTGTTCCTGGGGTCACCTCTTCAACTCGAAAACAATTTCTTTTGAATCATTTTTCCATTGTATGGAGGGCACAACAATTTTCATTAGTATTAGTATTTGGAGGGCATTTCTCTGTCGAGGCGTACCATCCCACTTTCTTTGGTTATCAAAGAGTTTTCCCTGATCAGTTCCTGCCCTGCAATCATCTTTGACATTGCTCACATGCCCATCATAACTGAAAATGGGCGGATGAATTCAAAGGCATCTCCACTTCCCCTAAATTACTTTTTTTGTTTGCACATCAAATCGAAGGTTTGAGGAGATGATTGATGAAGAGGGGGCACATGTACGCCTAGTGCCGATTTTGGTGGAGATTAAGAAGGGGACCCTCCACTCTCAGTTTTTTGTAAAGTTATGATTATGCTTAGGGCATATCTTATGAATCATTAGGGGTGATGGATCCTTTGGGTAAAAAACCTTGACAAATTAGATCTCTTTTGTGGAGAGTAGAGTGAAGGTTAGCCATTTCGTCTGCGGATGGGGAAGATTTGCGATCGCGCACACAGACATTTGAATTGCAGAGACGGAAGTAGAAGAGACAGGGACCATAGCAGAACGAGGAAAGTAGAAAAGACGCACAACAAGCGATATCATAGCAGAATGAGGAAAGTAGAAGAGACAGGGACCATAGCAACTTCCTCCCACTCTAGCGAGAATCATTACATCCCGTCGTATACCCTACCAGATTCCCAGTCGTTGCAGATTTCGTCATAACCTGTCATCTCAAGGTTAAAATTATATTAAAACACCCGTGACTATTGACCTTCCAAAAAATCATAAAAATTTTGTTCTTGGCACTTCTGCACTTGCTAAGACAACGATGAAGGAAAAAATACTGGTTGTGGCTGAGCAATATACGGATATCTACACCGCAACCCAAAACTGGGTGAATCTAACCGATCTTGCATTGCAAAACCTTGATAGGGGTATACCGATTTTATTAATATGATACATATGTTTGTATAGTTTTTTATTTTCTTAATCATATGACGAAAACCAGAATACAAGAATATGGGTTTCAATGCTTCACAACTGTTAAGTTCTTGAGGCTCGGTTGCAACTTGGAGAACTAGGAATATTTTGAGAAGAGTATATATATTTTTTTCAATCCACGTCCTTGCCTTGCAGGACATTGAGAGGGGTATATAGACTCTTCTCAATGGAAAACAATTGTCGTTTGTGTGGTTGTTTATGATCTTGCCATTTATTCACGTATTTTTGTAATATGTAAAAAGTTGCAACCTCATTAAATGACACTTACACAGCTAGAATACACCAGTGCTACCTCTAGAGAGATAAAATCAGCTGCGTTCATCTGATTCCTCAGTGCTCAAGATACTGGCCCATTGTATACACATAATTGAAGGGATTATCCTTGGCTTTGACAAGTGAAATAGCCAGTAAATTCAAGGCATCAATATCAAGATGAGTCCATATGTGCTACATTATTAGATTGACTTGGTAAACTGATATCTTGTTGTCTGTTCAGATTGTTGGGGCTACCTTTAGATTCTTTCTTTTTGATTGTACAGACTTTAAACACATATCCAACCCATTTCCTTGTAAGCATTACTAAGCATAGGATGATAATATGGGGCATTTTCTTGGATTGGATTCCAGCTTAGTTATTTCCTCTGCTTTTGGGCATATGTAAAGTTAAGTGCATTTTAATGGAATGTGATTGCTTGTTTCTGTGTTAAGATATCTGCAAATTTCCTTGCTGACACTTTCACATCAATGTAGGAGAAGTCCTTATAATCAAATGGGTATTTATCCCAGGAGTTTATTCTTGCACATTCTCACACTTTCAAGGCTTGCATATGTGCCATAAATCATAGACAAGTACCCAGACTTGCAAGAAAACTCAAAGTTAGAACCTCTTTTGACAGCGTATAGGTCCTCCTCATAAGACAGTTGTAGAGACTTCTCCCTTCAACACGGTTATGGATTTGTTGTAGAGAAAGACTTTGTTATGGATTTGTCTGTCTCAAAAAACAAAGGAGTTTTTTATATCTAAATATGGAGGGAAGTAGGGCCTTTTTTGGGAAAATTTGCTTTCAATCTCATAATGTCTGACCACTAGATTTCAATTTTATTCTTCAATATGTTATTTAAAACCTCCCACGACATTTTTCATTTAGTGTAATAGAATTTTGCCTTTGTTCCCAAAAATATTTTCTAAATAGAGTGCCACCATTTACCAGTCCTAAAATTTGAGTGATTTCCTCAATATTATTTCAATTGTAACCTTCAGGATTAGCTTTCTCTTTGCATCATCTTTCATGCCAACATTAGAATTCGATATTCTCCTTTCTAATGCCAGCCAATTGTTCTTAAATATTCCAGCTATTGTCACAGTTATCTTTATGTCATCTTGCATACCTAAAAGATATACTAGGGTTAATTATATGTTGCAACATTACAATTTTCATCAGGCTTAGAATTAATAATATATAAAACAATATAATGATAGCTGGCCAAACCAAAATTTTGGACTCTACCTACATCATCTCCATGTCCGATTTCTCGATATTTCCATGCATTCTATAGGCGTAAAGCAAGGAACTGTAAATACTTGTGAAAGATAGATTTTCAATAACACCATATGCATCATTCATGCACCCACTTAGACTGTAAAGTTCAACCAAGGGCATATTGCATTGCTCTGGGGAAAATTCCATAATATTGACTTATGCATTGAAAATAATGTCAGTTCTCATCAAGTAAACCTGAATGGCTACAGGCAGAAAAAGCACCAAGAAAGTGACATGATTGGGCTTGATGTGCTATGCTTAACCTTTTCAGAATGAAAAAGCTGAATATTATTATATGAGGGATATAAAGTTCAAAATTTACATCATATACACTCCCATTTGCAGAGAAAACCAGATGAAATCACCATGGGAGAATTCCAGTGAATAGCTAAGGAAAATTTGACTGAAACATAGTGTTCTTGGAGATCTCCAAAACAAAACATGATCACATGGAGAAACAGGAAACATATGGATGTACAGAAACATCATGTACACCATCCATAAACAAGATGATAAAAGAAACAGCCACATAAAGATCAGAGACCCGTCCATGGAAACCTGTGAAGAAAACAGAAATGAAACTAGAAGTCCGGCAAAATAAACTCTTGGATATGATAGCGTACTCCCTCAGATAGAAACTGCAAAAACCAAAAACCAGTAGCATCCTGTAGACTTGTTTTAGACAGTGAATCTGCCAGATAATTTTTGTCTCTGCGAATATGGTGGATAGAACTACCAACCATGGAATCCCAGAAAAAACTGATCCTCCCCATCCAGCCAATCAAATGTGGAACTGTAATATGGATCTTACCAGAGATGTAGTCGACCATAACCTTCGAATCCCCAAAAATGGAAACATGTTGTAGATTAAGGAAGAGGCAAAATTTTAATAACCCTGTGAGAGCCATGGCCTCCGCTTTACTATTAGAACCACTCCCCCCGTTCGAGTGAATGGAGAACTGAGTGCTTTCATCTACCATGATCAGGATGCCACAACCACATGTGCCTTGCTATTCCGCACCATCGAAATACGCCTTTGGGAAGGGAGAGATTTCCAAAGATTGTTCAGTGGATTCGCCCCTTCTTTGGATAATAGCTTTCTGTGGAAGGGCTTCATAAGTAGCAACGATTTTAACAAAGATTTCTGAGCTAGCCATTTTTGAATCGTTAAAAATGATGTAGTTCTGCCATTTCCAGATGTGCCACAGGGTAGAGATTATTATCCTTCGCCAATTTAACTTCTGTACGCTGCACCAGAGGAGCATATCCATTATTGAAGCATGTGCCTTGAGTTTAATTCCATAACTGTTCTCCAGAAACTGCCAAATTTGCTGAGAACGATAGCATCTTATGAACAGGTGATCATTATTTTCCCCTTCAGATCTGCACAGAGGACATATGCTTGGACCGATCCATCCACGCTTCCTCAAATTCTCCCAGGTTAAAATCTTATTATGAAAGGTGAGCCACGCGAAGTGTATCATTTTCGATGGACAACCATCCTTCTAGTAAATGTGAGGAAATATCGGATTGATTGGGGATCGTTTTGATTGCAAGATGTGCTGATATACTTCTTTGACCCTTATATTATTCATCTCCTTTGAGTGGCTCCATATTCAAAAGTCATATTCCACATTGCGAAATATTCCACAATTCCTAAGACTCACCCTTATGGGATCCCACTGATTTGCTATCGAGTGAGGCATCTGAAGTGTGTCTGCGCTTTTCCATAGTGGAATAGGCCCCTGCCATTCATCAATCAGACTATCCCAATAGAAATATCCCCTTCTGTGGAAGAAATTCAAAAGAGATTCAGGAATTTTAGACACCCCGCTGCTTCCCTTAAAATGATCTTTGCCAATAAGAATCTTGCTACCATTTTGAAAATGCCAGATATGATTCTTAAAAAAATAAGATTCAATCTTGTGGAGGCTATTCCAAATAGATGATCCATATGGCACCTCGATCATTCCTTTTCTGTACCAGAAAATAAAATCCTTCCTTTTTAAATATTTCGCCTGAATCATGTTACACCATGGACCAACACCATGAACAGCTCTCCACAAAGATTTGCATAAAAGGGCCCTTCCAAAAGATTGCATATCAAGTAAGCCCCAACCGCCCATGTTCTTTGGCAAAGAGATGCTGGCTAATTTTGTGAGATGAAACTTCCTCTTGTCTGCTTGGCCTCCCCAGATGAAATTGGCAGACAGTCTATTCAAGCTTTTAATAATGCTTACACGAATAGCAAATAAATGAGCCCAGTAGACCATGAGCTGGTTCAAAACTGATTGTACAAGAACTACTCTTCCCGCCAGTGTTAGACACTTGAATTCCCATGCTGATATCCTTCTGTGGAATCTGTCAAGGATCCAACTCCAATCGGATTTTGTGTAGCCATTTGCTTTGATCTGGAAACCCAAATACTTCATACCACAGCTGATAGGTTGCGCTTTGATTCCAAATAGTTCTGATAACCATTCTATAGCTTCTTGATTATTTTCATTGTGATAAATTGCAGATTTCTCATTGTTGACTATCAAGCCCGTAGCCATCTGAAAGTTTTTAATAATTTCATAGTAACATGTCTAGGTAACCCTTCAAGTTTCTAACTTAATGAGGACATCCAGCTGGAATAAAAACTGCCTCACCAAGGTGTTGTTCAAATGTCCATGGCTCTGCTTGGTATTCCCCTTTCAATTTCTTTTTATGACCTTCATTCAAGTAAAAAGTTTGATCATGAATGGGGTGGACAACCGAATCAACCGATACATTTCTGCTATGTCTAAAGTCTTAACAGTGCTTTAATAAATAATCCTGTAACTTTGGTATGTCCTCTCTCCGGAAAATGTCCCAAAGAGCCCCACCACGTGTGACATCTAAACTATTCTCTCTATTGGCAATCCTTTCTTCCACCTTTGTTGGTATTGTACCAATATCCTTTTGTTCACTACTATGAGCTTTCCACTTTTCTAAACCATCATATTTTGCTCCATCTATATCCCAATTTTGCTCTTCCATATAATCAAGAGACTTTGCCCTCAAACTAGATTCAATGTCATTATCATTAAGGCATTCATCAATAGTTTGACTTGAAGAAACTTTTCTATTGCTTTGAGACACAGAAACATCAAATGATGATGCCTCAATTTTAGTTGTTTTTCCTCTCTCTTCTTCACCAAAGGAATTTCCAATCCTATATGAGTCTTCATAAAGTTCTTCCGAGTCTAATGCTCTTAATGATCTTTGAATTTTATCTATCTTAAGTTGCTGCCACCTTGGGAACTTGACTTCAGCTGTATGAGTCAATACATTTACCACATCATACATATCACAGTGCAGCTTAGTAACAGAATCACCTCGGCCAAGTTCTTCACTTGTCCCATAAACAATGTAAGTTCTGGGTCCTATATCAGGCTTTAAGCAATTATCAGGAAGCTTTGCTGCCAGATTAAGAAGGCCCCATTCAGGATGTGTGTACTCATGAAAGGGCAATGCATTAATGAATTCAGCTCTATGGCGTGGTAAACGTTCTTCAAAGAAATTTTGTGGTGGCCAATCCTTCAGCTTCAACATCAAAGGCCAACCATTTTTATGCATTTGACCATCTACGTACCCTTTGAAAAATTAGTTGACGCTGATTTCAATTTCACACCAATTTAAGCAATCAATGGCCTTCATCTTTGTCTCCTCATTAAACTTGCCATTCATAGTCTCTCGAACAGGCCGCAACATGACCAATGGGTCCCAGCTCAGACTGGAAGTGCCTTCAAGAACATTCTGCACAATGACCGGTTGACCTCTAATCCAGTGTTTCTGGAAATGCTCAAGGCCTTCTTCTTTAGTATCCTGTACAGTTGGACAGTACAAATAATTGTCACTGTTGTCCTTCCTATGAGCTGCTTGGCGTAAATTCCTTTCAGAATATCCATTTTTCCCATAAGAACCAGACTTGAAGCATGAGGTACAGGAGTGAGAAATTTTCAAGCCCTCTGCGACTTTGCAGCTGCTGGCCATTTCCTCTGCCTCTTTGTCAAGTTTTGCAATCATATTCATTCTATAAATGCGTTTTAATAATAATAAATGGCAACCACAGCCACCATATTCCTTTGGAGGGCATGGAATGCTACCATCACTATTAGCCTTCCAATCTGGTAATCTGTCTGTAGGGTCTACAGTGCTATTGCTAGTAACCTGGGAGTGAAGCTCCCAACCTGATCTTCCGCCCGACACCTTTGTTTGCTTATTTCTTGGTAATCCCTCTCTAGAATAACCTCTATCTGTAGACTGTTGTTGGGCCAATTCTGCTTTACCACCACCTGGTTGACAACCTTCTTGAAGCCCCCGACAACAACTGAGACAAAGATCATATGAACAATATGGGCATTTCCGATGGTAATCAACAATTGATGTCTTGCAGTTGTCACAGAACAAATGCTCATCTGCATTAAGTTTGGCTTTAGGAATCTCCGGCTTTATTGTTGGTTCACCTAATGCCTTATTATTACATTCCATAATGGACATCCAAGAATATATGTGTGACATCAATTTGCTTGATTGCACATCAATTCTATCTTTAGCGGAAGAATGTGCTTTTAGCATTGAGAAGACGTGATCGTTCAATGTTCTCGACTTCTTTGCATTTTCCAGATCCTACCCATAATTCGTTGGTTTTGATGTTTCTCTTGATGTAAAATATGTTATTACTACATTATCCACTTCTACAGCATTAATATTTGTATACACAAAGTCAAATAGGTCAAAGTGAAGTTGTTGACAAAGCAAGTATATTATTGTACAACCTCCCCAAGCTACTAAATCACCAAATCGTTGTTGATTTCCTATTAAATATTCAATCATCTCTCCACAAAATACAAATTGAAGGCTGCTATAAATCCAATAGAAATCTCTTGAGGAAGTAATGTCGATGAAACCTTTCTTTAGAGTTGGATCCCATTTATCACGCACCATGTCCAAGGCTACACTCATGAAAGCAAGAGTGTAGTCTAAAACACTTCCTATCTGTATATTGCTGATATAGAATGAATAAGTTGCTTCAACTTGCTTGGACATGGTATGAATGATGATGGCTAGAAGCAAAGTGGATGTGACAAAACTTCATTTGTTGCAGCATTAAAAACAGTTACAATAGAATTTTTACCACCTTCCAGAATTATTTTCTATTTTCATATGGAGCATATAGATTAAGGATATGAAATCTTGTCAAATAACCCCGACAATATCCCGATAAAATGATGCCAACGAAGGATTTGTAAGCCAAAAGGGAGAAAATTTTGGGATTCCATATAGCGGAAAGACCTCCAGAATTCCTTAGTGGATTGGTTGTGTAGACTGCCCAATTTGGGCATAAAATCAAGAGGATATTCTGAGCTTTGTCCCTATCTACCATTGTTTTCTGTAACAACACCAAAGCAGGCTTTCTGGTTTGAATTATATTATGCAGTGTTCGACAAGACTGTAGTGATCCAAAACCTCTGATATTTAATGACATGATCCTCAATTAGATTGGGTTGCTACGGGATAGTCTTCTATAAGGACCCGTGAATATGAGGTCTTTGTTTCTTCGTATTAGTAATAAGAAGTTCCTAGATCAATGTTTGGATAGAGAGTTGCTTCATTGGTTTCAGAAAAGTAAGTGTTGAGCTCTGACCCAACTCCATTACATGAGGATATATTTTTGTATTTAGTATCCTTTTTCTTCTTAGTTGATCCATTTCTAGGGAAATCCATATTATTAAAAGACTTTGTCTCCTGAAAAAGGTCTTCTTAACTGACAACGATTCGAGGCCCAGTGATTCATCCATTTTTAGATTTTCCACATCAACATCAATTAAGACAGGGGAAGTATTTGCTTGTATATTATCATGTTGAAAAGGATATGTTGCATAAGGCCTCAATTTTGGATGTCAACTGGGTTCATTTCCTTTTGTAATATATCAAATTTGGCCAACCTCCGGAGTGAAATTTTTATCTTCATTATTCGCCGAGTTTCCCCGTCCATATGGCCTATCTTGGGAATCTATTTCTTGAGTATTAATTCCTGGAGTCGACATACTGCTATCCTTTATACTACTATTGTTTATAGGAACTTATTCTAGCGCAGGCACCTACACTTCATTTGGCAGCTCTCAAGGGGCATGTTCTTTCTTGGGAAAAGTATGATTTTGATTTATGCCTATAGCCTTACCATACATTTTTATGTCATCCCAACCAAGTCTATGTAGGAATTTCGCTATTAGATGTATGGTATTATGGCATCCCAAACATCTAAAAGGGGTTCCCCAGTAATCCACTCGTTTTATGATAGATTGTGTACTCTAATAGATATCAAGGGTAGCCGGGAGACCTTCTATGGAATCTGGTTCAATGAAAAACCATGCTACTCACTTTTCTAGAAGGCCAGCACACCCTTCATCGACATAATAGAATTTTCCTATCTTGTTGGCAATTTCCATGATTTCCTTCTTAGTCCATAGTTCCAAAGGAAGGCCAAGGAGTTTAACCCATATGTATTTTCGCTGGGGATCTTCTTTAATAGGATTAAATATGACCATCTAATTCTACAAGCATAAAAATCCCCTACCTTTCACGCATGAGATTGAGCCAATCCTATCTGCATCTTCCACTGTCATGAAGTGGAATCCAAACCAACTATTGAGGAGCATGCTTACCTTCGGTCTATTTCCAACAATACAGAACCAACATTCTGCACCCATTCTTTCATTTGTCCACTAGACATCCTAATGTGTTCCCAGTGGTCCACCAATACCTTATGCTTCATCTTTACCACATTATCCCAATATATATCAATACCCATAATGAGTTTTTGTATCTGTTCTTGGGTCTTGATCGATTTCTTTTACGTTTGTCTATTTTTTTTGGATCGGGTTCCATTTGAAGATTCATTTCCAAGATATGTATCTGAGTCCTCATGTTGGGATGTTTTCAACAGGCCAATGGATGTGGGAACTTGATTTGGTCTTCCCAGTCTCTCTACAAATTCATTTTCCATGACTATCGATACTTCTATAATTTTCTTGTCATCATAAATCTATTCCATAGAAAAAGATTGACCAACCATGTCAATATTGACTATTAGAACTGCATTACTTTTTAAAGCCAATGTATTGGTCAGCACAATGCTACTACATATGGGTTAAAATAAAATCCAAATAAAATATGAAAGTGTGACCGATTTTATTTGTACTATAGAACAAAGGCTAGTGGGTTAATCTCCTAAAACAAGGTGTTAACATAGTCTGTCGAGAGGTACATTTTGCATCAGGATAACCCCTAGACTGCTATCTTTTTATGAGGAAGCAAAAACATGGAAAATGTTTGGTTAGGTAGGAATACAACTTGTCAATTTGGTCTAGCTTGAGTGATTAAAAGAGAAGGTTGTTAGGCTCTCCACCATTTCATGGATTGATATAGTGATGAGACAAAAGAGGCTCTCTCTTGAGACTTGACTAGGTGATTCATAACAGTTGTGGTGTTGGTGCCTTAACTTAGCCAGAAAATGCCAAAACTCTATTGATGCACAAAATTTATTACTGAATCTACCTTAGAGTATGCCATAGTCACTAAATATGACATGCATGGTTTTACCAACGAGGCTCTAAACTTTTGAACAATGAAACTTTACATTGGTATCCTGGCAGTAGTTGCATTGGTCTTATTAGCATTACACCACTTTTAATATGGGTCTTCACAACAAAGAATCACCATTACACTTTTTTTATTTGTGTTAAAAAGAAACATAACACGCAATAGATTTATTTTGGCATGCAATGTTGTTGTTGGTAGTTTTCTTGTATTTGTGCCACATGTAAAGCTAACATGCATTAAATTTCTTTCACCTTGCAATATTTTTATTGGAAATGTGCTTGTGTTTGGGCTAGAAACTATGCTAGATTTCTTTTTCTTTGCAATATTGTTGTTGTCAATTTGGTTGTTTATGATAAAAGGAAATCTAGCAAGTGTTAGATTTCCTTCACCTTGGCAATGTTATTGGAAATGCTGTGCTTGTGTTTGGGCTAGAAGTTGTGCTAGATTTCTTTTGCTATGCAATATTGTTGTTTTCAATTTGGTTGTTTATTATAGAAGGAAATCTAACACGTGTTAGATTTCCTTCACCTTGGTAATGTGCTTTTGTTTGTGCTAGAAGGAAATATAGCATGCACTAGATTTCTTCTGGCATGAAATGTTGTTTTTGGTAGTATGATTGTATTTATGCTACATGTAAAGCTAGCACGCGTTAAATTTATTTTACCTTGCGCGTTGTTATTGGAAATGTGATTGTGTTTTTTATAGAAGTTGTTGGATTTGGTTTTCCCTACAATGTTATTGTTGACAATGTGCTTTTGTTTGTGATAGAAGTAAATCAAGCATATGCTAGATATCTTTCACGTTGCAATGTTGTTTTTGGCAATGTCATTGTGTTTGTGCTAGAATAAACTTTAGAATGTGTAAGATTTCTTTTACTTTGAAATGTTTTTGTGAGTAATATGCTTCTATTTACGTTAGAAGGAAATTTAGCATGTGGTGGATTTCCTTCGCCTTAGAATATTCTTATTGACAATGTGCTTGTTTGTCCTAGAAGGAAATCTAGCACGTGCTAGATTTATTTGACCATGTAATGTTGCTTCTAGCAATATGCTTATGTTTGTAGTAGAAGGAATGATATTGATTGTTAGCTTTCATTTGAGGAAACAATGTTTCATTACATACAATATTACTACCATACTATTTTAATTTTTGCATCTATATTACTTTTTCGTAAGTTGTGTGTTTTTGTGAAAATATAAAGTCACACTTTACACGGTTCAACCTTTTAATTACAAGTTACGATTTAATTGTTGTTACAGAATTGATACAAGCTACAATGGAAAATATAATTTTGGCAAAAGGGGACTATGTTGATCTCCTTATTAATGATCAAGTCATTGGGCTAGGAAGGGTCGAATTTGCAGAGTTTGGAACTTATTATGTTGGAGAAAGGGTTAATGTTGGTTATGTTACAATTTTGATAATTGATGTAACTCAACCACATTTGATTGATGAGGATGTTAATGAAGGGGACATACATCCATGGAAGATCATGGATTTGAGACACAACATAGGTAAATCAAAATATTGAAGCATGTATTATATATTATTGATAGCATAATAAATGTTTTTTTGGAGTAAATACTAACCTTATTTACATTCGTTTATAGGTGCAAATGTTTCTTCCACGTTTTCTATTGGAGCCAAGGTAGATCTTCTGCAACATGGAGTGAAGGTGGGCAAGGGCTCCATATTCAATACAGAGCTTGGGCATAAAGTGCATGGAAAGATGGTAAAGAAAGGATGAATAGTGGTTAAAATCGAGAAGGTGTTAAAACATAATGCTCCTCTACCACATCCAACAGGATTTGAGCATACACTTGGGGGTGCATTAGAATCTTATGAAATTTGGCCAGAATCAGATTTGGAGCCTCACTGTCATGATCATGCCACAAATATTCCCCAAGATAGGGTTAGATTCATATGTACAAAGGTTTCTCTTACACATGAATGCATGGGAACAAGCATGTGCATTGCCAAAGGAATGCTAGTTAATGTCCGCGAGGATGACATTGTTGAGGGTGAAACACTAGGTGAAATGGATTTTGGTGTTTTTCTAGCAGAGATAGATGGAAATTGTGAGATATGTAGAATTGGGGATAAGTCTATACAATGTTTGGTTAGATGGCCAATAAATAAGTTGGTGGACAACAAAGGTGTGATATTAAGGGTTAAGGAAAAGTTCAAGGAGCCACCCAAGGAAATGGTGATATGGGATGTTATAGAGGACACAAATCCCTTAAACAATTGGGATGGGTACTTTTGTAATGAAAAAGATAGAAACTCAATTGATATGCATGTAACAAGGCCATATAAAAGGATTAAACGAGTTATGGCTACAAAAAAAATTGCAAAATGTCAAACAAAAATAGATGAAGAGAAAGAAATTCGAGTTTTGGCAGCAGATGTATGTTGTAGAAAAGATTGTCTTCAACATGTAGATAGGAAGGCCATTGCAGGTGCTAGAAGGGATATGAGACAAATAAATAAAAATGGTACTAGAGAATTTGTCTTGAATTCACTCATGTCAAACACAGTCATGTCAAAGGGCCATGGCCATGGCCATGGCTTACCACCTATTGCTAGAAATGTAAAGGACATGAGATTTAATGGGAATATTATTTGTACGAAAGCATGGTATAAGATACATAAAATTCCTCAAAGAACATTCTATAACTACCATCATTATTTCCAACATGGATAGATCAACGCTATTCATGGTAACACCAACACATGCAAAGCAAGAACTCACACAGTGGCAGCCATAGAAATATTGCACAAAATTGTAATGGATAATTCAAATTTTTCACCAAACCAAACATGTCAAGTTGAAGAAGATGGAACATCTGCTCCTTTAATATTGCTTCCTTCGACTTACACAAAAAATTCTTTGTTAAAAGAGATCAATGAGGCTCTTCAAAAGCTCAATTACCCATCAATATCACAGTCAACAATGAGCAAGATTTGGAATACTAAGTTTTGAGATGTGGCATTTTCAAAGAACACCAACTTCAGTAAATGCAGTGAATGTATTGTGTTGAAAGCACAAATGAAGTCAGCAACTACAAAAGAGTTGGAAGAAAAGGCATGAGGTAGGTTGAAGAAACATAACAAGATTGTTATGTGTGGAAGATATTGCTACTATGCCCATAGAATTATGTCAGAGCGGTTTCCAAAGGAGTATTTGAGCATTATCCATGATAAAATGGACAAAACAAAGACTTCAATCCCAAGGCTACGTGTCAAATCAAAATCTATTGTAGGAACAAATTTAGGTTTGTCATTGACAGGTATGCTTACACATGGGCATAACGCAGGAGGTTTTGGTCATTTCTCCTTACCATTTGTCCATATGGGATCACAATTTACTATTACATCTCTTGCAAAGTGCTTAAGGGACCTTGAAGACCCACAAATGGATATGTATGGTGATCTACTTTATGAAAGTGGAATTTCAAGAAACCCACTTACAAATGCATTAATTGACACCTCTATTTACTCAAAATGTCAAGGGTACAAGGATGATTTTATATCTCATGGAAGTTCAAAAAGTCAAAATGTTGATTTTAAACCTCTTCCTCCACATTTGTTGTTACAGTTGGACAATGCAGCAAGTGATAATAAGAATCGCTATCTTTTCATGTTTCTATCGCTTTTAACTGCACTTGGTGTCTTCATCACTATTGAGGTTGGGTTCTTGCCTGTGGGGCACACCCATGAAGACATAGATGGAACCTACGGAAGAATGTCTTCCAACCTAAAAAGTAAAGATATTTATTCTTTACCTGAAATGATGGTTACATATCGTATAATTGAAGAAAATCGAGTGTTTCCACCTACACTTATTGACAAGGTCTATGACTTCAAAAGTTTCCTTAATGGATACATCAAGGAGGGAAAAAATGCACTAGATGGACATCTTAATGTCCAATACTTCCAATTTCTTGTACTCAATGATGTTCCAGTACTAAGGTACAAAGAATCAATTAGAGATATTGAGTGGTCAGAACCAGTTGAGTTATGGAATATAGATGATGAAGGCCGACCTATAATTCCCATAGGGAAGCCATCTTTCTTAACTTCCAAACAAAATGATGTCTATTTAAAAGAACTAAAGGAAGGGATAACATCATACATAAAAATGTGGAAAGACACTATTGGGAACGAGGATTCACCAATTGTTACAGAGGAATGGAAAAATAAAGTAGTGTATTGGGAAAAAGTTCTTGATACATTAGATGGAATCTATAATGATCATAGAATAATAGATGGAAGTGATTCATCTTCTGAGGGTTTCTGGCCCAGGACAAGGCACATTGTTGATGTTGATCGTAATGCACTCCAAGTAATGTAAGTATTATGGATGGAGATTTTGATAATGTGGTAGATGAACCAATACATGTTGGACCCAAATGCAACAAGCCAAAACCAACTTTCAATCCGATGATTGATGTTGAGAAAGGAAAGATGTTGCTAGTTAGATCAGGAAATGAGGATGCAGGAGAGGTGATTTGGATGGAAAAATCCATCTCAAATATCTTTAGGGATAATGAAAGTGAGAATCTTCATGTAAAGGTTGACTGGTGGAAGCCTATGTCAGGGAAATACAATGGAAAATTTTTAGAGCAATATTGGATACCAAATCCTGATGACACAAAACTTGGCTCTATTCCAATTAATACCATAGTGTGGGCATTGTAGAGCCTCTACTTTACACCTTATCATCCACCATTACCTACTGTTTTCATCACTTTTCTCTCTCCTTTGCCTCATTTTCCACCCAGATCATTACATTAGTTGTCATTAAGCATGATCAAGTGAGCTTTGCTAATGGGTGACTGTTGTGTTTAGTTTTTGACATTTTTGCAGAGATTCCGCAACTATCTGCTGATTCCGCAGCCATCTGCTAATTCCGCAGCCATCTGATGATCCCGCAGCCATTTTGTTGATTTCAAGGTTACATGTGTCAATTTACAGAACGAGCCACATGGGCATGTTGGAATATATGTGCTCGAGGTTCCTGTGCCATCAGATCAATCAGCCACGTCACCTGTGCCTCCGGTCAAAGGGGGTCAAGTTTCGGTCAAATAAAGGCAGCTCAACGTGGATACGTAAGCTGTTAGGTTACGTCGGTGGAAAAGGTGACTTGTCAGTGTTTTGTAAGCCGTAGGGGACATGATCTAATGTTAGATTCATTGCCCATAACGACCAGGACCTCCAGCTCGACCATGAACCTTATGACGTGTTAACTGCACTTTTAATTACGTATGACATTCTGTTAATTTTCTGTTGTTAGCTGTACGTATTAGGCTATCTTGCAGATGCCTATATATACTTGCATCTGCGTACGCTTATGTTAACTTTTTAGCTGTTGTAATTTGTGACTTTGTGAGAATTTTAGCACGCTTTGAAAACTCTGTTTTATAGTGCTGTTCCAGCACCTTTGATTATGTATTTCTGCATATAAAGTAATGGAAACAGTGCTGTTTTGAAGTTCCATATCATCTGAGTTTTCTGTGGGTTGTTTGGATGGAGGGCCCCTGTCCATGACTGCCCGTGTATAAGTATTTCATGTTCATACTTCTGCAATTTCTTTATTTTACTTACAGCATTTCCTTTTCTTGAGTTATGTACACCTTAATTTCTGTTCATTGCTGCAGCCTTTATTTTCACTGATCAGCTTTGTTTCTTTGCAGGTTTTTGACCCGGGATTAAGTGTTTTGTATTTGCTTTAATATCTGATGGTAGTTGCAGTTGTCTTATTTATAATGCTGCCCTTTTTACTCTGTTTTCTAGATTAGTTTTTAGCTTAGTTTTACAAGTTGGATGCTAACCAATTTATGTTCTCTTTATCATGAATGATTTATCTTTCAGAGGACAGAACACTAATCAATTGCAGCTTGTTTTTAAGTAGATTTGGCTTGTAGCACTAATACTTTTTCCTCTTGTTATACATAATCACATATGTAGGAAATAATATGATGGAAAAGGCTTAGTAGTGTTATAATTCGTCACTTAGAGTTTTTATCAATTCTTGGATTTGTCTCTAGCTACTTCCTAATCGTGTTTTACGCAGTACTATGTGGTAGAAGCAGGGAGTTAGGAAGAGATAACCATTAACATCAGTCCTTGAAGTGATTTTCTTATTTCTTTCATTTGCAGCAATATGAATAGAGACTAATGCCATTAGAATGTGGTCATTTACTTTCAAGTCATTTTCAAGTTATTCATTTCTTTCAAGTTCTTTTCCTTTACAAATTCAGCAAGTAATTAGAAATCACTAATCACACACTCTCACTCACCTAGAACTCACTTTACACACACTTTCACTCATCTGTCTATAATCATCACTCCATCTTAGGAAAAGAAGTTAACCATAAAAAACACCCCCAAACGACAAAAAGCTTTAAGAGGTTGCTTAAGTACATATAGTACACCTTCACTTCATCAGCTTACGAGCCCCGGGTTGACAATTAATACTAGCAATTTAGGAATACTAAATTGACTAAACATTTTGGCGCCGTTGCCGGGGAAGTGAAATTAAGTAGCCATATTCTTAAAAAAAAAAAACATAAAAACAAATTTCAAGGGAAGAAGTTGATAACCTATCAAAGTATGCTCTCCTCTTGCACTTTAAAGTGATCTGGAGGATCAGAAAAGAGAAAGTTATTGATTTAGTAGTTTCTTGAGTATGCTCTCTTCTTGCACCTAGAGTGACCTGGAAGATCAGAAAAAGAACTATTAACTTGACTTGAAGAAAAATAAAAAAAAATGACATGCATAGAGCTAGAGATTCTAGAGGAAGGTTTTTAGCTAGAGCTCGAAGTTCAATCTTTACAAGTCCATCTGCTTCAAGGGATAGGCAAGAGACACCTCCCTTATCTCCAACCGAAACTCCTAGTCCTCAAATTCAAGAGCCTAGAGTTGACTCTCCTACACCTTCTATTGAGTTTGAACCAGGAAGAGACTCTTCCCTTTCTCCTACAGGAAGACCAATTGTAATTGAGGAAGTAGAATCACCTGAAGAGGAAGGAGAAATCTCTTCTCATTCACCCTTTGTAGAGGAACCAGAAGATTTTGAAATCCCTAGGAGAACCATCATGGCCGAAGAGGAAGGAGGTGGTAGAGGTAGAGGAGGAGGAGGAAACAATAATAATGGAGGTGGTAGAGGTCCCTTTGGAAGAGGAAATGGAGATGGGGATAATTCATTTGGGTTTCCCATTGTTAATGAGGATTCCCGAGCCACTATGAAAAACATATCACCATCTGTCCTTCCGAATTTCCATGGGTTAAGCACTGAGGACCCTGAAACATTCTTGTTTGAATTTGAGGTTGTGTGTCGAACTTATGACTATCTGGATGATACTCAGAAACTCAAATTGTTCCCCTCAACATTAAAAGATCAAGCCTTGAAATGGTTCATGGGGTTACTCACTCAATCCATTAGGACTTGGGATGAAATGAAACAGACATTTTTGGATAGGTATTTGGACTATTGTATGCCTACTAATCACAAGGACGAGGTTTTTAAAATGATGCAAAGAGAAGATGAGAGCTTAGAAGATCTACTTGAGAGATTTCAGTATAACTTAAAAAGAGCAAAAATGAGTACTTTGGATGAAGAAACCTTAAAAGCCCTCTTATTAAAAGCCATTAGGGATGAATGGATAGATATCCTAAACATGATGGGGAAAGGGGATATTTCTCAACTTTCACTCAATGATATAGCAGAACTCTGTATCCATCTCTCAAGGGGAAAATCAAAAACTCAAAAAGGGCCTAGAGATCCTTCTCTCCTTAGGGCAAACAAATCTGCAACAGGATCAGTAAGTAGGGCTAAAATCGGCAATATGCTTGATGAATTTAAAACTGACATCTTAGGGAGTCTTAGCGAACAACTAGAGACCCTTAAGATTCACAATAAACAAAAAGCAGAAGCTGAAGCTTTAGCTATCTTTTGCCCGAAATGTAGAAAGAAACATGCTTTAAGGGAATGTCCCTTAGATGCACACGTTGTAGAAACATGTGTAATTTGCTCAGAAACTCATGAGACCAAGGATTGTCCTTCAATTCCTGGCCTCAAAGCAGTCTTTCAAGAGGATCCAAGCACACTTGAATCTCTCTGTTTCATTGCAAGGAGACCTTGGCAAGGGCAGCAGAATCAAGGGTTTAACAACTCTATGAATTCTCAATCCCAACCAAATTGGAATCCTTGGCAACAACCTTGGCCTCAACCTCAAAATGCTTTCCAAGCATGGATGCAAAGCATGCAAAATCCTTATGGGAGATTTTCTCAATTCTATCAATATCCTCCATCATTTTAGAATCAGCAAGCCCCACAACTTCCAAATCAAGGTCAACAATTATCATTGCCATACCCTCAACAACAACAACCTCCTTCACAAAATCAAAATTCTCAACTCTCGCTCCAATCCCAGCAGAAGTCAAATCAACTTCCCTCTCAGCCATTACCAAATCCAAATAATAGGAACCCTCAAAATGCCTACATGATGGAAGGTCAACCATTCCCTACCTATATGGTTGTTCCTCTCAATGAAGTACAACTCAGATCAGGTAGAATCTTAGATCAACCTTCCACAAGTGTTCAACAACCAAGCATTTCTGAGGAAGAATCTCTCAAAGTCAATAAAGGTTCTGAAGTATCACTTCAAAACCAAAATATCCAAAAAGAAAAAGAAAAAGAATCAACCTCTACAACTCCCATAGTTGAGCAACCTACATCTGTAGCTACACCTCCTTTCCCTGAAAGACTACAAATCAAAAAAGGAGTGGAAAAGCATATATGGGTGCCTGACTATAGCTTCCTAGATGAATTGAAAAATGTATGTATCAAGATCCCCTTGTTACAAGCCATTAAGGAAATTCCCATTCTAGCGAAGACAATAAAGGAGTTGAGTTTGAAGAAAATAGTAAAAAGAACCAGAGATACCAAAAGGATACATCTAGTTGGAAAAATTGCAGACATTATGATGGGTAAGATTACCATGCAAAAATATGTGGATCCCCGTAGTCCTATTGTCAAAACTCATATTAATGGGGTTGAAATCCCAAATACTTTGATTGACTTAGGAGCCGCTATCAACATCATGAGTAGACAGACCATGGATCAGTTAAAGCTTCCTAACCTTCTCTTTACACCTACTTTGCTGCAACTTGCAGATAGATCAATCTTTAAACCTGATGGTGTATTGGAAGGCATTCCAGTCTCTCTAGATTCTTGGGAATATCCAGTTGATTTTATGATTCTAACTCCCAAGAACAATCTAGGAGGACATCCTCTTATCTTAGGAAGACCATGGCTAGCAACAGCTGATGCTTTCATCAGTTGTAGGTCTGGGGACATGTATATATCAGATGGTAATTCCACCAAGAAATTCAACTTGCATCCTCCAGCAAAGGCAATAACAGAAATAGGAGAAGATGAATGGGTATAAGATGAAGATACTATTCAACCTATTTTGACCATCTCTGAGATTAGTGAGGACAATCAAATTCTAAATACTTTAGAAAATTTTGAAGTATCTTTAGAATATGACTCTGAACATTTCCAGATAGATGCAGACATTGAATATCTCTCCTCTAGACAAATGTCTCTCTTCTCAATGGAAGAGTTTGGTAGTTCTACAGTTGAAATCCTTCCAGGAAAAACTTTGAACATCAACAGAAGCTTGGAAAGATCACAACAAGAAGAGTTAACCAAACTTTTGCAAAAGCATTCTACAGCATTTGCATGGGAATACACTGACATGAAAGGAATTGATCCTAAGACTTGTATTCATCACATCTACATTGAAGAAAACAGCAGACCTATTAGGCAACCGCAAAGACGAATGAATCCAAACCTTAGGGAAATTTTGAAAGAAGAACTTCAGAAATTGCTCAAGGTAAACTTCATTTACCCCATTTCAGATAGCTAGTGGGTTTCTCCCTTGGTTATAGTGCCCAAAAAGAATGGTAAATGGAGAGTTTGCATTGATTATCGAGAATTGAACAAGGCAACCTTAAAGGATCATTTTCCTCTACCTTTTATTGATCAGGTACTAGATACTTTAGCAGGTAAAAAGTATTTCTCATTCTTGGATGGATTTAGTGGGTATAACCAAATTCAGGTAGCACCTGAAGATCAAGACAAAACCACATTCACTTGTCCTTGGGGAACTTTTGCCTACCGAGTACTCCCTTTTGGATTGTGCAATGCACCTGCTACATTTCAAAGGGCTGTATTAGGAATCTTTTCAGATCTGATTCATGATTGTGTAGAGGTATACATGGACGATTTCACAGTTTATGGTAATACATTTGAAGAAGCTTTGGAAAAATTGGAAAAAGTACTGGTAAGATGTAAGGAAACAAATCTTTCTTTAAGTCATGAAAAATGTTTTATGATGTTTACTGAAGGGATTGTTTTAGGACATCATATTTCAGGAGATGGAATTAAGGTTGATAGATCTAAAGTAGAAGTCATCTCTAAGTTACCTATTCCATGCTGCCAGAAGGATGTTAGAAGTTTTCTTGGGTTTACTGGGTATTACAGAAGATTTATTGAAAACTTCACTAGAATAGCATCTCCTCTTTTCAAATTTCTTACTAAGGACTGTGAGTTTAAGTGGGATCCTGAGTGTCAATCTGCTTTTGAAGCTCTAAAGACTAGAATATCTGAAGCACCCATTTTAAGGGGGCCAAATTGGAAACTCCCTTTCCACATTTCCACTGATGCTTCAGATACAGCTCTAGGAGCTGTTTTGGGACAAAAGGATTTGATCCCTTATGCCATTTATTATACAAGTAAGAATTTGACTCCCACTGAGTTAAATTATACTGTTACAGAAAAAGAGTTCTTAGCTGTGGTACATGCGATTAATAAGTTTAGACACTACATAACCGGCTATGAAACCTTTGTCCATACGGATCACTCTGCCATAAGATATTTAATGAACAAACCTGTCACTAATGGTAGAGTTACAAGATGGCTTTTACTCTTACAAGAATTCAACATTACTGTGTTAGATAGACCTGGAAAGCAAAACACAGTAGCTGATTTCTTGTCTAGAATCCAAAACACTAATGAAGATTCTCCAGTAGAAGATAAGTTTCCAGATGAATACTTGTTTGCAGTGACTACCAAGACTCCTTGGTATGCAGATATGGCTAATTATCTAGTTACAGGGAAGCTACCTCTACACTTACTTTCTAATGAGAAAAGGAAAATCATTCGGGAGAGTTCACATTATTCTTGGATTTCTAATGAATTGTTCAAAACAGGGCCAGATTGTATAATCAGAAGGTGTGTTCGGGAAGATGAAATGCCTGACATCCTTAAGGCATGTCATGATGAACCATGCGGCGGGCACTTTGCGGACAAGAGGACAGCCTATAAAATCCTTTCTCTAGGATATTATTGGCCTTCTCTCTTTAAAGATGCAAAGCAGTATGTTAAAATGTGTGACAGTTGCCAAAGAGTTGGGAAACCAACTCCTTCAAATGAAATGCCTCTACAGCCTCAGGTATGCATCGAACCCTTTGAGAAATGGGCTCTAGATTTCGTTGGACCAATTAATCCTCCAGCAAAGCAAAAGAAGTATATACTGGTTTGTACTGATTATGTTACTAAGTGGGTAGAATCAAAAGCATTGCCTTCTGCCACTGAAAATTCAGTTGTTCAATTTCTTTTTGAGGATATTTTCACTCGTTTTGGTGTCCCAAGGGAAATTCTGACAGATCAGGGTAGCCAGTTTACATCTAGATTGATGGAGAAGCTGATGGAGGAATATAAGATCAAGCACAGAACATCTACTCCATACCATCCACAATCAAATGGTCAAGTGGAATCTACCAATAAAGTTCTTGAAGGCATTATCACCAAGACTGTTCATCTTCATAGAAGAGATTGGGCGGAAAGGCTCCCTGAAGCCTTATGGGCCTATAGAACCACATGGAAGAACACAACAGGACATTCTCCCTATGAACTTGTTTATGGGAAGGAAGTCCTGCTTCCTATTGAGTTCCAAATCAAGACCTTCAAGATGGCAGTCCAATTGGGAATGAGCCTCTCAGAAGCCCAAAGACACAGAATGGACCAGCTAAATGAGCTAGATGAAATAAGACAAGATGCAATTTTAAGGACCGATCTAGTTCAGCACCAAAGATCTAAATGGCATGATCGTCATATCAAAGAAAGAAAGTTTCAGAAAGGAGATTGGGCTCTATTGTTTGATTCAAAGTTCAAAGACTTCAAAGGAAAGTTTCAAACTCATTGGCTTGGGCCATATGAGATTGATGAAGTCTTTAGCAATGGAGTAGTTCGGATAAAAACTATTGATGAATTCCATACTCCTCTTATTGTAAATGGCCATCGCTTGAAGATCTATCAAAAGCCATTTTCAAAAGAAGAGTTTGTCAGATTGTTCAAAGAAGATTCTGCAATCAGGTTGGTGGAGAAGGATTCTTCTCCTCCATCAGCCTAAAGCTTTGGTTTTGAAAAAAAAAAAAAATGTATAGGCCTGAAAACCAATCTCTGATTGGCAGTCCTATACAGAAAATTTGAGGTGAAAATCAGGGCCACCTGACACCTCATATTTTCTAAAAGAAAAAAAATATCTTTCTCTCCTTATTTCATCTCATTTCATCATCACCACCATTCCATCCACCAATTCATTCATTTTTCACTCCACTTCATTTTTTCATTCATTCACCCATCCACTACATCCCATTCCATCAATAAAGTCATTTTTAGATATTTAAAATTGTTTTTGTGCAGTCGGAGGTCATTACTGCAGATTCCGCAGCTGTTTGAAGATTCTGCAGCCATCTAACGATTCCGCAGCCCTCTGCACCTGCATAAAAAAAAAACACAGTCTGTTTGAAATTTCTTTACAGCTCATTAGTCATCAATAATAAATGGAAATAGTCATGCAACAGCAATCAATCAGTGAAGGGTTAGTGGCAAATCATCAAGGGCAAGTCCAAGCGGGAATCTGAGGTATGTTCAAATCCTAAACTGACTGTTATTTCGTTATGCAAAGTTTTCTAGGTTATGTTTGTGGCCACTAATTGTAATGATTACCAGTCATATAACCATATACCCACGTATCTCCCACGTCCATTAGTCCTTGATTACCACGATTTTTGAATTCACTTGCGGCCGCTTCTCTCATTAAAGTTTCGTACCTTAGTGACGTAGCCTAATGTACTACGTCTCTACGTGACATGATCCCGCAGCCAGGTGTAACTCTGAAGCCGAAACCTAAGGACATAGCCGTTTTTCATTCATTATTCCGTAACCCTTCTACCCTCTTACGCTCATATCATTCCGCTCTTCCATTTCCACTCACCGTTTCATTCCATTTATGCTGTGCACTACGCTGCTACTATACTCTGTTTTTCCTCTACGCTAATTCTATCACCAGTGGAGGTCTGTTACGGCCGTATCCAGAACTCAAGCCGTAAATTTATTGTGTCAAGGCCATTTTGAAGCCGTGTTTCAAAACTCAAACCGTGAATTGACTGTGTAAAGCCGTTTTGAAGCCGTGTTCCAAAACAGAGCCGTGAGTCTACTGTGTAAAGCCATCCTTAAAGCCGTGAACAGAGCCGTAAGAGCCAATGGGGAAACTCCTGAGGGTAGAACCGGAGGGTTCAAAGTTTTTGGAGGGTTATCCTCAGGTCAAAGAAGCATTACAAAAGGCAAAATGGTTACAATGCATTCAGAAGTTCAAAGGCTATCATAAGGAGGTTACGAAGGCCTTTGCAAGGTCCTTCAGAGAAACAGATAATCACGTGGAGATAGGGGATTTACAATTCACAGTCAATGAGAGCAGCATAGTACAAGCTACCTCACTTCCACAGACTGGAGAAAGGTGGTTTAAGAACCGGGCAGTTCAGGATCAACAGTGGAAACAAATCTTGAAGAACCCAGGTATGGATACCAGTATTTTCACAAAAGGAATTCCTATTTCTTATGTTAAGGAGGAATGGACAACCTTACTCTTATTAGTGCAGAAATTTTTCACTTGTGAGGGAAGATTTGGGGTCTTATATGTTTATCATGCAAAGGTTATGATGCATTTTCTAGGAGATGATATTAACCTCCCATACTTTTTGCTTTCAAGTCTTAAGAAAATGTGTGCAAGTGTCCAAAAGAACCCTAGAAATGTTGAAGCACATCTATGTCATCACGGTCTTGTTAAATTGATAGTTGAAGAACAATTGAAATTAAAGAGGGACACATGGGAGAGGTTTCTCATAAGAAACCATTTTCAAGAGTTGGGAAAAACTTCTGAAGGATCCCCTCAAGTGCCAAAAAGAAATAGGAGAAAAAGACGAGAGGGGGTTAGCCAAGAAACTACTGCTCAAACAGAAACTATTGTTCCTGATACTACTATTCCTGAAACCACTGCCCAAGAGGAAACTGTTCAAGAACAGTTTGATGAGGAAACTAATATACAGCACCCTGAACAGGAAATTGATCCTGGATTTACTAAAGATGATGACCAAGAAGTCCAAGGAATGATCACTGAAACTCTTTCAGAACTTGCTCAAGAAATTGCTCAGAAAAGAAAAGAAGGGAGAAAGAAACAAAAGCAAGAGAAAGGTAAATCCATAGCTCAAGAATCTTACCTCACCCCTGAGCATTCTAGTGAGGAAGACAATCAGCCTTTAGCTCAAAGAATAGCCAAACTTCATGAAACAGCCCTTCCCACGAAAGTGGAAAAACAGAAGAAAAAGGCACAAGTGGAAAAACAAAAGCAAAAGGCACAAGTGGAAAAACAGAAGCAAAAAGTGCAAAAAGAAAAACAGAGTACAACCACAGTGAGAAGGAGCGGCAGATTACAAGGAAAAATGAGGGCCACAAAAGACAAAAAGTCAGTCTTCATTGACTTGAGCACACCTCAAAAAGGTGCTACAAAACCTGACTTTGGAAAAGGTTCTCCACACGCTGAGCATATTGAGACTAGTCCTCCACGTGAGGAAAGTCCTTTTGAACATGAACTTGAGCATGAACATGGATCTGAATTTGATTATGAACCAAGTCCCAAAAAGTCACCTGAGGTTGACCCGGAGCAGCAGAAAGTGTATAATTATCTGGACACATTGGAGCAAGCAGCTGCTGGCCCAAGCAATGTTCAACCTTTAGAACAGCAAGTCCACTCCTTAAAACAAGAACTTTTTGAGATTGAGGTTCTAAATCGACATATCATGCAAGAAAATGAAAAGTTGAAAGAGCAAGCCAAATTGGAAAAGACAATTCAGGATAACACCATGCTACATCTGAGCCTGTGGCAAAGGAATAACACAAAGTTAAGGAAGAGGTGCAAGAAACTAAACATGGCTTTAATCAATCTGAAATTCAGGTGTTTGATGAAAAGACCAAGGGTCAATATAGCTACACAGAGGAAGAAGAGAAGGCTGGATGTCCTAGCAGAGGCATCCCAACAGGTAGACTGAACCATGTTTTTGATTGCATGAGGACATGCAATACCCTCGCAGTGGGGGTATGTAGAGCCTCTACTTTACATCTTATCATCCACCATTACCTACTGTTTTCATCACTTTTCTCTCTCCTTTGCCTCATTTTCCACCCAGATCATTACATTAGTTGTCATTAAGCATGATCAAGTGAGCTTTGCTAATGGGTGACTGTTGTGTTTAGTTTTTGACATTTTTGCAGAGATTCCGCAGCTATCTGCTGATTCCGCAGCCATCTCTTGATTCCGCAGCCATCTGATGATCCCGCAGCCATTTTGTTGATTTCAAGGTTACACGTGTCAATTTTCAGAACGAGCCACATGGGCATGTTGGAATATATGTGCTCGAGGTTCGTGTGCCATCAGATCAATCAGCCACGTCACCTGTGCCTCCGGTCAAAGGGGGTCAAGTTTCGGTCAAATAAAGGCAGCTCAACGTGGATACGTAAGCTGTTAGGTTACGTCGGTGGAAAAGGTGACTTGTCAGTGTTTTGTAAGCCGTAGGGGACATGATCTAATGTTAGATTCATTGCCCATAACGCCCAGGACCTCCAGCTCGACCATGAACCTTATGACGTGTTAACTGCACTTTTAATTACGCATGACATTCTGTTAATTTTCTGTTGTTAGCTGTACGTATTAGGCTATCTTGCAGATGCCTATATATACTTGCGTCTGCATACGCTTATGTTAACTTTTTAGCTGTTGTAATTTGTGACTTTGTGAGAATTTTAGCACGCTTTGAAAACTCTGTTTTATAGTGTTGTTCCAGCACCTTTGATTATGTATTTCTGCATATAAAGTAATGGAAACAGTGCTGTTTTGAAGTTCCATATCATCTGAGTTTTCTGTGGGTTGTTTGGATGGAGGGCCCCTGTCCATGACTGCCCGTGTATAAGTATTTCATGTTCATACTTCTGAAATTTCTTTATTTTACTTACAGCATTTCCTTTTCTTGAGTTATGTACAGCTTAATTTCTGTTCATTGCTGCAGCCTTTATTTTCACTGATCAGCTTTGTTTCTTTGCAGGTTTTTGACCCGGGATTAAGTGTTTTGTATTTGATTTAATATCTGATGGTAGTTGCAGTTGTCTTATTTATAATGCTGCCCTTTTTACTATGTTTTCTAGATTAGTTTTTAGCTTAGTTTTACAAGTTGGATGCTAACCAATTTATGTTCTCTTTATCATGAATGATTTATCTTTCAGAGGACAGAACACTAATCAATTGCAGCTTGTTTTTAAGTAGATTTGGCTTGTAGCACTAATACTTTTTCCTCTTGTTATACATAATCACATATGTAGGAAACAATATGATGGAAAAGGCTTAGTAGTGTTATAATTCGTCACTTAGAGTTTTTATCAATTCTTGGATTTGTCTCTAGCTACTTCCTAATCGTGTTTTACGCAGTACTATGTGGTAGAAGCAGGGAGTTAGGAAGAGATAACCATTAACATCAGTCCTTGAAGTGATTTTCTTATTTCTTTCATTTGCAGCAATATGAATAGAGACTAATGCCATTAGAATGTGGTCATTTGCTTTCAAGTCATTTTCAAGTTATTCATTTCTTTCAAGTTCTTTTCCTTTACAAATTCAGCAAGTAATTAGAAATCACTAATCACACACTCTCACTCACCTAGAACTCACTTTACACACACTTTCACTCATTTGTCTATAATCATCACTCCATCTTAGGAAAATAAGTTAACCATAAACAACACCCCCAAACGACAAAAAGATTTAAGAGGTTGCTTAAGTACATATAGTACACCTTCACTTCATCAGCATACGAGCCCCGGGTTGACAATTAATACTAGCAATTTAGGAATACTAAATTGACTAAACAGGCATGGATGCCAAAGAAAGAACATTGCAAGAAGACCAAGATAAATAAATATGGTGTAGAAGCCATTCTTGATCTACTTGAGCGAATATCTTAAGAGTAGGTTTATATGATTCATGAATGTAATTTTTTTTGAAGGATCTATTAATATACATTCATACACACTTTTCCATATTTGTTGTATATCAAATATTCTCTTCATATTCTTTTTGGAGGAGTTTTATATTATTTAATATTTCAATGTAATCATGTGTTATACAAATTACATGACAATGCCATAAAATATTTAAGTTTTCAAGGATTTATTTGACCAACATGACTTCTCACCATATCAAATATGCATAATCAAATTCAATAATGCACTTAAAAACATCTTCTAAACTTGGTTTATTAAAAAAAACAATGGAGTACCTAATTAGTATTCTATTTAATATAAACCATTTAAACACTTAATGAATTAATGCTAGACACTAGATATAATGTTTGAGGTGAGTTTTCCTTAATTTTCCTTATTATAATTGATATAAATCAATTCACTATTTTGTTTCACTCTAATTTATAAAAAAAATATTTTGATCATTGAACAACACAACTAGAATTATAAAATATTTCCTCTTATAGATTTTGAAGTGTGCCAACATTGTACTAGTATAATTAATTTGTACTCAACGTAGAAAAAATTGTTAGTGTCAATTTAAAATGGTCAATAATAGTAAGAAAAACAATATTAGTATATTCTTAAATAACTTTATAGGTAAGTTTTTTTTTGCAAAATCTATTATTCACGAGTCAAATTTAATACATAAATATAAATGTTAATGATAATAGAAATAATGTAAGGAATCTAAGTTTTAGTTGAATATTATTCATGAATCAAATTTAATACATAAATATAAATGTTAATGATAATAGAAATAATGTAAGGAATCTAAGTTTTAGATGAATGTTAATATGTTCTTTTCAATATAATATCCTTAAACACTACAGGAATAAAAACTCAACATTTGTAATAAATAACTTAGTCAATTTTCTCTTTTTCTTGTTGTATTTGAAAATAATCAAATTGTACTACTTTGTTACTATTCTAATTCATGATTGATTTTGATCATTAAAATGATTAGTAATTGAGATGAGAGGCTCATTTTACAACCCAATATGGGGGGAAAAATGAAAATTATGTTCTAAATAGAAAAATAAAAGAAATGAATATTTTGTAAAGTAATTAGAAGTATATAAAATGTGTGAATTAGATGTTTAAATTTTATACTTTTCAAAAAAAATTCAGCTAGAGATATAGAGAAACTATTTGAAGATTTATGTTAACTAATTTATGTCAATATGAACTTCATATATATCTATATATAAGAAAAAAGTTTTTTATGGTTAAAATTTTTATTTGGTGGTATATCTACTCTATTTAGCATTCAAAAATACAGTTTCAACAATGAAAAATAACACATTGTATCTTTCATTGAAAATATTTGCACGTGAAGAAATTTGATCCCTACATCTGCACTTAAAATGGATCTATGATGGTATATATTGGACACATTACTATGATCATTTGTCATTAAATAACTTTATACTTAATATATAGCTTGCATATTAATCTATTATTCATTAAGTAGGCCTCAAGTTTTTAACATAAAAGTACAAATAATAAATAAAAATAAATTATGCTACTACTTGCATTCAACATTTAATTTGATCTTAAAAAAATATTTTCTCCTCAACTCTTAAATGGTGCAAACTTCCTACAATAGTATGTAATGTTGATGGTGATAATGATGATTATCATCCACTAAGACCAAATATGGTATATAAGAAGGTAAAAAGATATTACTAAATGTTATTTTGAATTTTATTGTTATGCTAAAAAAACATTAAAAGAAGTGTTTCAAGATCATCATACTTTTGTTTAGTTAAACAATCTCGAGTTGGTAGTGTCACAAATATTTTGAAATTTAATTCCAATATGAGTATAAACTGTATGATCTATGACAGTTTTTAAATCTTCAACCATATTACTAGTGTTGCAAAGGTGATAGCCTTTTTATTGTGCTAACACTCTTTTAGTAATAATCATAACTTAACACATACATGATATTTTACTATATATTAGATTATAATTAAATGGGTTAATAATAGCAACATACACATCATTATTTTCATAAAATAACCTTAACAAACTTATCTTTTAACATAAACCATAAAAATATTAAAAATAGATAATGTAAGGAATCCACATTAAGATGTGAAAGATTTGCTTTTGCAAGTTTATATAAATTTGTTTTATAAATTTTATCATGATAATTTTTACACAAAAAATGGTGAATATCTACATTAAAATTCGTGAACTAAGTGACTTTCTAATTCCTCATTTCCAAAAAATTTAATCTAGTTAATGTTCTAAATAATGGTATATATTGGACACATTACTAAGATCATTTGTCATTAAATAACTTTATGATATATATTAATCTATTATTATTTAAGCAAGCCTCAATCTGCTACTCACATTCAACATTTAATTTGATCCTAATTTTTTTTTTCTCCTCAACTCTAAAATAGTGCAAACTTCCTACAATAGTATGTAATTATGATGGTGATAATGATGATTATCATCCACTAAGACCAAATAAGGTATATAAGAAGGTAAAAAGATATTACCAAAAGTTATTTTGAATTTTATTGTTAATATGCTCAAAATGCATTAAAAGAAGTGTTTCAAGATCATCGTAATTTTGTTTAGTTAAACAATCAAGAAAGTTGGTAGCATCACAAATATTTTGAAATTTAATTCCAATATGAGTATAAACTGGATGATCTATGAGAGTTTTTTAATCTTCAACCATATTACTAGTGTTGCAAAGGTGATAGACTTTTAAATTGTGCTAACACTCCTTTAGTAATAATCATAACTTAACGCATACATGATATGTACTATATCGGATTATAATTAAATGGGTTAATAATAGTAACATACACCATTATTTTCATAAAATAACCTTAACAAACTTATCTTCTAATATAAACCATAAAAAAATATTAAAATAGTTAATGTAAGGAATCCAAATTAAGATGTGAAAGATTTGCTTTTGCAAGTTTATATAAATTTGTTTTATAAATTTTATCATGATAATTTTACACAAAAAATGGTGAATATCTACATTAAATTAGTGAACTAAGTGACTTTCTAATTCCTCATTTTGAAAAAACTTAATTTAGTTAAAGTTCTAAATAATGGTATATATTGGACACATCACTAAGATCATTTGTCATTAAATAACTTTATACTTTTTTTTTTTCTCGGTAAAAACTAGCTAAACTTTTATATTATATGTACAAGATAACTTTACACACAGAAAGACATGCCTTCCAGGGCCTGCAGTAGCACCCTGGGAATCTTGACTATAGACCGAAAAGCTCCCTCGCAGGGGCAGCATCGCCAAAACAACCCAGAACTTTCCATGACAACAAAAGCTCCCACACAGGGGCAGCACCGGACCGAATTCTCAAAACAATAGCAAAATCTATCAGAATCCCTGAGGAGCAACATTGTATAGACCAGACACATGACTGCCCACGCAGGGGCTTACTGCTAAGATTGACTGACCCATATACCGGACAGATTTAAGCATGACAGAGTCACGAGTGTCAGCTGTCAGCTTAGACCACCCAGAATTGAGACTTAACCATAGACTCGACAGATTTAAACAAGGCAGAGATACAAGTATCAATTGCCAGCAAACATAACCGAATAACAAAATCAAAATACCCGCAGCTGCATTAGTCCTGGAGACGGGCTGAAGATGGAGGGAGGGCCGCGAGATGTGCATCCGCCTCTTCGCAGAGGCTCTTGTCTTCGACCACGAACGCCCAACCGTCACCTTCTTCACGTCCTTCCCACATTTTCTTCCATTTCTCCTCGTCAACGCCTGGAGGGGCTGGCCCCAATGGAGGAAAGAGGTCTTGCGTGCTTTTTTCCCCCATGCTTCCAGCTTCAGACGTTGGAAGCACCGTAGCAATGACCTTTTCCGCAGCCACTTCTTCTCCAGTCTCAATTTCCTTTCCAGAGCCTTCCAGTGGCATCTCCAGCGTGCCCTAAGAATTTTCATCCTCAATTCCTTCCGGAATTTTGGTGAATAGGACTGAAATGTGGGCATTAACTCCTGCATTGTCCTCAGAGCTTCGCAGGGTGAATACCACAGAGCCGAAGGAAGGAAGCGCCGGCTTCCCTTCGCTGGAACTCCCGACCTCCACGAATTGTCTAATGGGGAGCTGGGTCGCCCGGGCTCGCCTATGACAATAGCAGCAGCAGCAGTGGTGATGCTCATCTGCTGCAGGGGTTCGTGAGGAGGACCCTCTCGATGGACCCCTTCTGCTGGGCTGTCGCTCCCGTACTTTAACCATGGTGTATCTGATGCCTCCTTTGTCTGCCTGAGGGTAAGCTTGAAATCGGTAGCAATGCCAATTCCTTCCCAATTCGCTCTCTGGTGCACAGCACTCAGCTTGAATTCCTCCACTTGGTGCCAGACTATTCCATTTCCCAAATTGTCGCTGCGAATTTGCCAATTGCCCTCTCCTTCCAGACCAGCGGCAAGGATGGCAATAGAGACAGGCTTCCACTGAGCCGCGGGGTGGTGAAAACTTCCTCGGCCTAAACTCTCTGTGCTTTCGCACCCACCAACTCTCAGCAAACCAGTATTCCTTGCCCGACCCATCGAGCTTGTCATATGCTGCTTCATTCCCTCGTTGCAGGCGCTCAATAACTGCGCTCTGCTCCTCCATCTACCTCTCCTCTCAGCCATCAATTGCATTAACTGTGGCTTTGTGCGGAAGGGGGCTTACTTACCATATGACGGCTTTCTCCGGGGAGCCGTGGAGTTAACACGGGGCAGCCCATGCTGGGCATGTGGCTCGCCCGTCCTCGTCATTCCGACACCCGCATCCGGGGTAAATAACTTTATACTTAATATGTATCTTGCATATTAATCTATTATTCATTAAGCAAGCCTCAATAAACTTTTTTATTAGCATAAAAGTACAAATAATAAATAATAAATAAATTATGCTACTACTCATTCAACATTTAATTTGATACTATGTTTTTCTCCTCAACTCTAAAATGGTGCAAACTTCCTATAATAGTATGTAATTATGATGGTGATAATGATGATTATTATCCACTAAGACCAAAAATAGTATATAAGAAGGTAAAAAGATATTACTAAAAGTTATTTCGAATTTTATTGTTAATATGCTCAAAAAGTATTAAAAGAAGTGTTTCAAGATCATCATAATTTTGTTTAGTTAAACAATCAAGAAGGTTGGTAGCTTCACAAATAGTTTGAAATTTAATTCCAATATGAGTATAAACTGGATGATCTATGAGATTTTTTTAATCTTCAACCATATTATTAGTGTTGCAAAGGCGATAGACTTTTAAATTGTGGCAACACTTTCTTAGTAATAATTGTAGCTTAACACATACATGATATTTATTATATCTGATTATAATTAAATGGGTTAATTATAGTAAAATACACATCATTATTTTCATAAAATAACCTTAAAAAAATTATCTTTTAATATAAACCATAAAAACTATTAAAATAGATAATGTAAGGAATCCATGATTAAGATGTGAAAGATTTGCTTTAGCAAGTTTATATAATTTTTTTTATAAAGTTTATCATGATAATTTTTACACAAAAAATGGTGAATATCTACGTTAAAATTAGTGAACTAAGTGACTTTCTAATTCCTCATTCTGAAAAAACTTAATCTAGTTAAAGTTCTAAATTCTAGATCCATTGAAAACTTCCAAATTTAATGAAATTTGTGTTTTAGGCTATGATTAGTTTTGCTGGAGGGACGTGATTATGATTAGAACTTTAAAATAAATATTTATTAAGATGGGGTGCTAGAGAGGGGAAAGGTTGGGGTGCATTGTTAAAAAAATTATCAACAGAAACAAAAAAAACACACATAAACACAATGGTTATCCTTATAACTATGAAAGTTAAATTTACTAATAACAAAAAACACATATAAACAAAATGGTTATCCTTAAAAAGATCACTCCAACAAAAAAGTATCCCCAAGCCTTTTGAAGGCTTCATTACATGCAAACCACAAGCACAAACTATGGGCAACAAAACCATGTGCTCAAAACCACCATGACTATTTCATTGAGTCAATTTTACCTAAAAGTATCCCCTTAAAGCTTGACTTGGGTGGCTTCATTACATGAAAACCACAAGAAAAAACTATGGGCAACAAAACCATGTGCTCAAAACCACCATGACTCTTTCATTGAGTCAATTTTACCTAAATGTCTCCCCTTAAAGCTTGACTTGGGTTTCCCTTGACCAAATCTAGCCAAAGTGGCCAAGTGAGCTAGCAATACTTACCTCTAGGCCCTACCCCCCCTCAAAGTTTACATCTAGGGTATCTGATAATTTGACATGCCCCTCTATCACTTAGTTCTAACTCCAAACTTTACTAGTAATTTCCCAAGGTATGCATGTCTTACTAGGTCTTACAATAGTATGCCCATTTACATGTACAAGTTTTCAACTCCATTGTAATATTATTATTGTTTTTTTTGTTATTTTCAATGTTTATAATACACGATCAACATATCTCTCCTCCATAGGTCACTTGTTTCACCGTTGAAAATCTACAACCTTAAGCAAACAAACCATGATAAATCATCTCTTTGAAGCATTCCATCAAACACTTTGAGTGCAACCTTGACATAAATATAATTTGAGAAAGAGACTTGTCATGGGTTTTATTGTACACCTTCTCGCACATATCCATGTCTCTTGTCATTCTAACACCTACTAATCAAAACACAATAATCTTCTCTCTCAACTTTGACCTCACCCCATGGCTATGATACCATATTAAAAGAATATTGAGAGAAATTAATCGAGAAAGTTAAATGTACCAATAACAAAAAAACACATAAAAACACAATGTTTATCCTAGAAAACCCTAATACATGGAAAAAACAACTAAAAAAATATTTTATTAGTGTCCCTTGGCCAAAGTTAACCAATATGGCTAAGTGATCCTTAACCACTAACCTCACGGGCACATTACAATGAAGTATTCCAAAGCCTTTTAAAGGCTTCATTACGTGTAATCCACAAGTACAAAACCATAGTAAACCAAAGACATATTCCCAAAACCACCGTGATTCTTTCACCGAGTCAACTTTACCTAACACGCATGGCTGCCACCCTAGCAAGGATAATCATTGGCAGAGGTGGCACAACACCCCACCTCATAACATAGTCATCCACACCACACACATCACATTATGTATTGTTGGCATTATGAGACAAGTGTTGTCCTTGATGGCAAACCTCACTGATGACAAATCATAGTGCAGAAGGTCAGCCGCATGGAATTGATGATCAGACTATAAGAAGAAGAGAAAATTCATATACGCAGGTTCATCAAGCCCAAGTCGCGTGTACACGCTGGTTGGCTTCAGTAAAAGCGCGTGTATGTGGAAAACTTATCTTTGGTCCATGGCGGTTATTCCTTGGAAGTTGTGCCTATGGTTTTGGACCTTGGCGTCTCGGCGGACGTGTTGATCCCTAGTTTTGAAGTTGATGGTATTGGATTTCTATGGTTTTGACTCTTGGTATTGAACAAGGCCTAAGGCTATATAAGGAGAAGATCATTAGGCAAAGAGGAATGTAATGTGTCTGAGTTGTGAAGATCTGAGGTAGTGTGAGATCCAAGTGCTAGTTATGGGTTGGTGATCTGAACCAAGGTTTCACTCATGTGGAGGATGATGAATGATGGAACGAGATCTCAAGGCTCGGAATGATTATTTTCTTATGGTTTGAGTGTGGATAGACTAGATCTATTGACGCATGTTTATTGTTATGATCTGGGTATGTTTTGATGTCTGATATAGCTGCGGAGTTTTAAGTTTGAATTTACAGATCTGTACGCGGGTTGTCTTTGGTAAAAGAGCGTATACACGCAGGTTGGGTTCATCCAAGTAGCGTGTACATGGTAAAGCTTGATATTTGAAGTTGCAGATGGGTCTGATGGTTATTGCAGAGTTCTGTGTCTACTCTATGTTCTGGTGACTGTGTTGTTGACAGTGTTTCAGTGTTCAGTGCTTCAGTGATCAATGATGCAGGTTGTACTACAATGATGATTGTCTTATGGATCCAGTATGAAAATGTATGAAACGTGGTCCCGGGTAGATCGTAGGCCGGCACCTACGTACTGGTAACCATATCAGCCAGTACAAGAGCAAGGGGAGCATTCTGTAGGTAGGCACCTACGTACTAGTAAATGGATCGGCTAGTACAAGAGCTAAGAGGGTTGTAGCCCTCTACAGGTTGTAGCCTGCGTGCTGGTAAAGGACTGCACCAGTACATTGTAAAAGAAGTTTCTTATTAAAGAAGAAAGAGACGAATTGCAGCAGGTGGTTTTCACCCACATTGGGTTTCCACCTTATATCATGGTGTTCATGTGTGTGGCTCTTGTGTGATGATCTGTTCTGTTATACTGCACCTGTTTACTGTTAATATGGTTAATAATGTTCTGATGCATTTACTGAAGATAACCTAACTAAATCATAAGATCTCTTGATATACGCTAGTTGCAATAAACACAGTAGCGTGTACACGCGGGTTCACTTAACAGAAGTAGCGTATATGTTTCTGAGTATGAAATTGAAAAGTTTTATCTGATCTGATAATACTGATTCACCCCCCCCCCCTCTCAGTATTATTTCCAACAATTGGTATCAGAGCAGGTCCTTTGGTAGAAGCTTGATCGCTTGAAGGAGATCCGTGGAACAATGGGAAAGAAGCTTAAAAAGAAAGATCATAAGAAGAAGAAGACATCTCAGAAGATCTATGACAGTGGGAGAGTCGATTGGGGATTAGGTATAAGAAGTTCTTCAGATTCAGAATCAGATTCAGAATCATTATCAGGTATGAATGTGTTATCCTCTGATGTTCCTGCTATATTTCCTTGTGAAAGTGATGGAAGTGATAGTGAAACTACTGAACATGCTTTTATGGGTGATCAAGAAAAGTGTCAAATAGAGGCAGTATTTAGAATGCTTACAGACAAAGTTAAAGATCAACAAGATCTATTGAACAAAAGGGAATGTGCTTTCAAAGAAGAAGTTACCAAACTAAAGGCCCAACTAGAAGAAGGAAACAAGGTAAGAAAGCTTCTCAAGGACAAGGAAGACCAATGTCAAAAATTGCAGCATGAAGTGACATCATTAAGAAAAGAAGTCAACGAAAGAAGCACAACCATCAAGAAACTCAAAGATAGATCCAGCTACTATGAAAATCTTGAAGCTACAATCCTCACACTAAAAGGAGATCTTGAAGAATCAAAGAAGCATAATACAGATCTACTCCAAGCTATTTCAATACAAGAAAACGAAGCCACCAGCTTAAAATCTCAACTAGAATGTGCCTTCCGAGTTCGTCAAATGCAGCAGGATCTGAATGAAGAACAAGAAAAGGAGATTCTCAAACTAAGGGAACAAATGGAAGAAGGAAGGAAAGATGAAGAAGATTTGAAAAAGCAATCTCTTGAAAAGGAAGAACAGCTTCAGGTTGAGGTAAATATCTTGAAAGGTAAACTAGAAGAAAAGGATAAGCTTTTACGATTTCAAGATAGTTCTAAAGTCTTGGATGATATTCTTAGTAGTCAAAGGTCTCTTGCTATCAAGACCAGTCTTGGTTTTCATGAATACGTTGAAGGTGAATCTAGTTCACAAGGTGAGGCAAGGAACTCTAAAATGATCAACAAGGAGATGAAAGGTCAACCCCATCAACAATCAAGGAAAGAGACTCCTCAAAGAAAATATTTTACTCCTCCTATGAATAATGTTGAATGTTATGTATGTCATAATCTTGGACATGTTGCAGCTAGATGTAGAAGAAGAAGGGTTCAAGACCATCATGCAGAAAGATCATCACACTCAAGGTACTTTAATGGATATTGCTTTGCTTGCAATATGTTTGGTCACAAAGCTGCTGATTGCTACAGGAGGAACATGAAACATGTTAGATGTTTTGCATGTAACAAGCTTGGACATATAGCAAAGGAATGCAGGAACAAAGGATGGACATCACACCAAAAGAAGAAAACCTCATCACACTTGAAGATATGGAGGAAGAAGGAAGTACAGTCAGCACAATGTACTGAGACACAGCACAGCACAGACATATCAGACTCAGGGGGAGCTAAAAGTGTAAAACTTCAGTGTTCTGAATCTCATACGCAAGTTCCTTAAAGGGAAGTCGCGTACATACGCGAGTTAGACACTGCAAAGTCGCGTATATGTTAGTCTGAGGAAAAGCAGTGGGGACAGGATCAGAAAAAGGATCTGATATGATTCAGTCTATTATTTGCTCTATTGGTTACAGTCTGCTGAGGATGTGTGGAAATGTTTTGTTACTTGTATGATGTCTAGAAGTGTTTTGATCCTAACTTGAGGATGATGATGTTTTGATGCTTATTGTTGATATATGCATGATCAGATCTAACAGATGGCACTGGTTGAGGGGGAGCATATGCCTTTAGTAATTCATCGTTGGCATTATGGTTAATGATCCTTGGTGATGATTCTTATATGGCTAAAAGATATATCTTGCTATGATGTGGTTGTGAGTTGTCTATGATAAACTCTCATATGATTCTTGAAGTTACATAGAAGATGTTTCAGATCAGATTTATGGTTGATCCTTTGATGATGCTTACATTGTGATCTTCATAAGGATAAGGAGAAGTACAAAGCTTGAATACACATCTTCCTCACTTGATGATGAGTCACTCATATACTGCTGTTGTCATATGCATAAAGATTATACAGGCACTCTTGTGGATAAGGATTGTTGCTGTTGATGATATCAAGAAGTTTTGTCAAATGAGCTTGAGCTCAAGATACATAGTGTTGATACATGGATGACTACTCAAAGTTGCTTTGTTGGGAACATGGTGATGAGTTCTTATCTATATGATGATAGGTTGATATTTACATATGTTGATTGATGCAGATGTTCCCAAGTAATGATACTTGGATCATGTAGATCTTGACGTTGATATAATGGCTATGGTGGTTTCACATGTAATGTGAATGATTTCATGATGATATTTAAAAGGAGGAGTTGACATCTATGTTTAGACATACCTTGCTGCAGGACATTTACAGGTTTCTGATATGAAAATAGTTGTACGCGAGTTTCATAAGGCCTATCCGCGTATATACGCTTGTTTATGTGGATGCAGACGCGTATATGGAGTTTTGAAGGAAATCAACAGGGACAGATGTTGGTTGCAGAAATTCTGATATGGGTCTGACAGAGATCATCTGGCACAGGCTCAGGGGAACAGATAATCTTCCAATGATGCATTGTTGGCATTATCTTAAAGCTTTTGGTTCTAGTTCACATTTGTTGTTGGTTTCAGATGGAACAAAGGTGAAAGGAGAACAGAAGGATCTCTTGGTTGCTGATCTGAATGGTGATTATCAGATGCTGCTGGTGACTTTCATAAGTCTTGGTCTAGTTCTTTCGTCTCTATGTCATATATCTCTTTTTTTGTGGTATCTCTTTCATGGTGTCAAGGTCATGTAACGGCCTATTTTGGTTTCCCCACTATGCCTGGGATAATTGATGCAATGTGATTGGTTGTCATATGTAAACTTTTGATGTATTCCCACTTGGTTGGGTGGATGAGTCAATTTTTGTATATCCTCACTTAGTTGAGAGATGGATGTATGTATGAGTCTTTGGTGATAGGAAGGTCTTTTATGATGTATAGAGTCATGTTCTTCTTAAAGAACATCTTTTGCAGATCTTTCCTACAGTCAGGAAGAGCATGAACAGCACACTTCAGCAGGGCAGAGATTCAGCATGTACTCAGAGGGAGCATGGACAAATTGGTACACCTTGGCATATACAAAGGGGGAGATTATTCAGAGATTTCAGCAGGTACTCAGGGGGAGTATGGACAGTGGAATGATTCAGCAAAGGAAGAGAATATCTTGGTCCACCCTTTGCCCTTGATGTCAAAGGGGGAGAGTGATTTGGTGTTGTTGCCATAAAGTCCAAAGGGGGAGATTGTTGGCATTATGATGCATATGTTGTACTTGATGGCAACCCACTCATAGAAGAACATCTCACTTACATACAACTAGATCAATCTACAGATGTGAGTAAATGCATGGGATGTAGGACAGCTCAAAGGAACAAGAAGACCAAGTTCTAAGTGTGACAAGTTAGCTTTGCCATCAAGTCCAAAGGGGGAGATTGTTGGCATTATGAGACAAGTGTTGTCCTTGATGGCAAACCTCATTGATGACAAATCATAGTGCAGAAGGTCAGCAGCAAGGAATTGATGATCAGACTATAAGAAGAAGAGAAAATTCATATACGCAGGTTCATCAAGCCCAAGTCGCGTGTACACGCTGGTTGGCTTCTGTAAAAGCGCGTGTATGTGGAAAACTTATCTTTGGTCCATGGCGGTTATTCCTTGGAAGTTGTGCCTATGGTTTTGGACCTTGGCGTCTCGGCGGACGTGTTGATCCCTAGTTTTGAAGTTGATGGTATTGGATTTCTATGGTTTTGACTCTTGGTATTGAACAAGGCCTAAGGCTATATAAGGAGAAGATCATTAGGCAAAGAGGAATGTAATGTGTCTGAGTTGTGAAGATCTAAGGTAGTGTGAGATCCAAGTGCTGGTTATCGGTTGGTGATCTGAACCAAGGTTTCACTCATGTGGAGGATGATGAATGATGGAACGAGATCTCAAGGCTCGGAATGATTATTTTCTTATGGTTTGAGTGTGGATAGACTAGATATATTGACGCATGTTTATTGTTATGATCTGGGTATGTTTTGATGTCTGATATAGCTGCGGAGTTTTAAGTTTGAATTTACAGATCTGTACGCGGGTTGTCTTTGGTAAAAGAGCATATACACGCAGGTTGGGTTCATCCAAGTAGCGTGTACATGGTAAAGCTTGATATTTGAAGTTGCAGATGGGTCTGATGGTTATTGCAGAGTTCTGTGTCTACTCTGTGTTCTGGTGACTGTGTTGTTGACAGTGTTTCAGTGTTCAGTGCTTCAGTGATAAATGATGCAGGTTGTACTACAATGATGATTGTCTTATGGATCCAGTATGAAAATGTATGAAACGTGGTCCCAGGTAGATCGTAGGCTGGCACCTACGTACTGGTAACCATATCAGCCAGTACAAGAGCAAGGGGAGCATTCTGTAGGTAGGCACCTACGTACTAGTAAATGGATCGGCTAGTACAAGAGCTAAGAGGGTTGTAGCCCTCTGCAGGTTGTAGCCTGCGTGCTGGTAAAGGACTGCACCAGTACATTGTAAAAGAAGTTTCTTATTAAAGAAGAAAGAGACGAATTGCAGCAGGTGGTTTTCACCCACATTGAGTTTCCACCTTATATCATGGTGTTCATGTGTGTGGCTCTTGTGTGATGATCTGTTCTGTTATACTGCACCTGTTTACTGTTAATATGGTTAATAATGTTCTGATGCATTTACTGAAGATAACCTAACTAAATCATAAGATCTCTTGATATACGCTAGTTGCAATAAACACAGTAGCGTGTACACGCGGGTTCACTTAACAGAAGTAGCGTATATGTTTCTGAGTATGAAATTGAAAAGTTTTATCTGATCTGATAATACTGATTCACCCCCCCCTCTCAGTATTATTTCCAACATGTATGTCCATAAAACTATGATCCTATGTGTTCTAATGCATTCATTATGGTTGACCTTCTTATTATTTATAATTATAATTTGAGTTATAAATTTACATTAATCTGAATTTAAAACACGATTTCTCTTTACAAATTCATTCTTTCACATCCCTTCCTATTAGTGGCATACAATGGTTGGTATGAAACGTTGAGACTTAAAAATGGTTGTGATTATTTGGAAAACCTTTTAGATAATAAATTTGATCATAAAAAGCTAATGATATTAGAAATAATATTTAACGTGTTTGTAGGCTTTCTAAAGGATAGAGTGATTCATTGTAGAGGATGAAGACAACTCGCGTAACACTAGTTGTTTTAAAGTTCAATTCCAAAACAACAAAAAAATGCACACTTTAGGTTGGGAAACAAAATTACAAGAAGAATATTTTATACCCCAGGGTTCACTTTAATTATTTATGACTTCTAAGGTGTTGTTGGGAACAATATGTGCAAAACTACATAAGTCTAATCTACTAAAAATATAGTATCTAAAAGTCCTAATGTTATTTTTTAGTTACAAATATTCAACTATGGGGCTCCAATGGAAACCACTCTAACTCCATTCTACACAACCTAGGTTCTAATTATCATCTCTTGATATAGTTTATTAGAATTCGGATGGTATTTCCACCATTTCCTAATGAAATGAGAAAGTGGGTAAGATAAATAACTACTAAATATATATTCAAATTGTGAAATCAAACAATGTAGCAATTAACATGCTCATGGTTAATTACAAAGTCCACAACTAATGGTGTTGATTATTATAGTCAAAAGTAATGGAAACAACATGAAACTAATCATATTGAACACACTATCTTAATGGGAACGATAATAACACTGAACTACCAATAGTACAAATAATACACTACATGTATGAAAGTAACTCATCTAACAACAATGGAAATGGAAGGATGGTTCTTATAATTAGTGTGTCCCACACAAGTGAATTCTAGAGCCCCCTCAAATTATTTCTAAATTAAAAATGAACTCAGTCTTTTATTCAACAATATGCAAAAATTTCGTAAATGTTGGAATTATATTCTAGCTAAGAGCATTTTGAAACTAGTACTTAACATGAGGAATAACAGGATTTGGGACCCTAACTCCTCCATAACAATATAAAATACTAATTATTAACCTGAAGGGGTTGTAACTGGATATATCACCCACATCCTTGATTATTATGACGATGTCTACTTAGCCTACTCACCCACTTGGTGTAGTCAAGCTTAGAGATTTATTCTCGCCTCCTCCATCTAATTCTAATTCAAAATATAATTGAGATATTGGAATTCAAACTACTCATGGATTAAGTGGGTATGCACATGGATGGTAGCCTAGTCTAGTCACCCTCATGAATGGAAGTGACATGATCCCTTGATTTACTCATATGTTCCCATATTGACGTTTTGTTGGAGCTTTTAAGGTGGAACATGTATTCAATGATTGAGCCTCTCTTTGGTGTGAAACCATAGGATCACTTCAATATGAAGACCGACCTCTGCAATAAACTGTATTTTACCAATCATGATTAATGCACATAATCTCAATTAATATAATCAACTCAAATTACTAAGACATAATGCAGTCATCATACCCTCTTGAAAATAAGTAAAAAAAATGTGGGCAATATATCAATTTTAAATCTCTTATATCACTTGATTCTAATACAAATTCTTGGTTTATTTTTACAACACATATTATATTTGAATCCCTTCAATTTTCACCTCCCCTACTTTGAGAGTATGCTAGTTCTAGAACAAATTACTACATTTTGCAACATTTTCTTATTGCCCCATATATAGAGAGAAACCTTACATCGTTTATTTTTTAATAGTATAAAATTAAAATAAACATTCAAGGCTCCATGTTTTCCTACTCTTCAAGGCTATTTGAGTGGACTTGAAGATGTTATCATGACATTACTTCACTCTTCAAGGGTACTTGAGCCGACTCGAATATTATCGTTTCAGCCATGACTTATGACTTCAAGTATATAAAAAGATCATCAGTGGGAAGTGCATTTCTATTGCTACTGCCTGCATTGATCATGGATGTTCTTCCACCTGAACTAATTAGAGAATGTCTGCTAAGAGTGCCTTACATGTATCGCCCCAACCTTATGTAGAAACTGACAGGCAATGGTGAAGAGCCCCCAGTTCTATGATGACAGAAAAAAAGTTTGGCATTTCGGAGCAGAATTATCGCAGGGCGAAGTGGCTAGAGAGTGGAGTGTCATTCCAATTAAGAGTCCTATGGACTGTGATCAATTTATTCGGTGTGTCATTACTTTTGAGATTTAAAATTAAAATCATAGGGCTTAGCATATCATCATTGATTGAATCAGTTAGTGATTGAACCTTGATAATATTCGTGGTTTCCAAATTGTAGTTGTTATTATTGGCATATGATCAATAATTGAATTTCTGATTGCATGAATTGAATGAATTTAATAATGCTTGGTTAGATAGTTTCAATCCCAAATACTTTTTGAAGTTTCTGGGTAGTAAATGTCTTTGGCGAGCCTATCTGCTAATTAAACCACTAGCCTAGAAGTAAAATCATCACTATACCACAACACTTAATATGAAAAATTGAATATATTTCTCAATTTTCCAATATGATATTTCAATACATCTTCAACTCATCTTTTTGTCATTATGCAATATTCTTGATTTACTTAAAAGAAATTGTAATCAAATCTATAAGGGTGCCCTCTAATCTATAGGCTTGGTTCATAGTTTGTAAATTACATAATTTTATATTTTTTTGGTAAATAAAATATATTATTGCATTATTATATAAATCGATTATCTTTTTAATTTTATTAAAAATTATGAAATAAAAATGTGAAATAACAAAAAATAAGCATTTTAAACTTATGAGGCTCAAACAATGAAAAGTTACATATTTTTGTTGACTAACTCCAACAACTCCTTTCATTCAAAACCCTTGCAGTAATTTATTTTTGTCTTTCTTTTCATTTTATCATTGTGAACTAGTAATTTATGTGAGTAATCTAGGCGAGGTCCAAGATCCAATCTAGCTACTACTACTATAACAACAAGAGTATCTCATAGCATGTAATATCAGGAATTTATGACTTAGTAAGAGTTGATACTATCACAATGAGCTAAAGATGTTCCTCTTTTGGGAGGTCCACAAAACCCTTGCCTGATGTCCCTCTTTTGGAAGTTACTAATTTTGTGCTCACTTTTTCTCATGTTTTCCTATTAGGAATGCATAATTGTTTATTAAGGGTGGAGGGATAGTAGTAATTTCTCATTATGTTGGATATCTCCTTGAGGGATTGGTTAGCTAGGTTAATTTTTTGGTTTCCTTTGGTTTGGCTTCTTTATTTTACTTATTGATAGTTGTTTCTTATATTTTTTGTAATTTTTACAAAGATATCTTGGAGTATTGCATACCCATGGTAGTTGTTAGCTAGAAAGTCTAAAGTTTCTTTAGGACAATTATCAAGTTCATTTTTTTATGTATTTAAAAAATTTCCTACCTTGATAGGAAATTAACTAGTTTCGCTAACTACTTCTCCCAAGTGATAGGGAAATTTTTAAGACCTATTTAGGCATAGGCGATGGTAAGGAAAAGCTAAAAGGATAGCAATTAAAAAATCATTTTTTCTATATTTTTTGTGCTCTTTGTATTTATTTAGTTTTTATCATTAATCTCACCCTATTGTGGCTACATTAACATTTGATTTCAAATCAAATTTCATTTGTTTTCCAATACTTCATCTCACTAACAAAGGAAATGGTATACTTTATCTTTTCACATGGTGGCTATGTAGCCCACAAAGAACTTCAACCCCATTTATTTGGGTTGTGTAATATAGTTTTCTTTCAATTTTTCTTTAAATTCATTGGTCTAATTTTCTTTCAATTTTTCTCTAAGTTGAAATTTAAAAGTGTGTAGCTCAATCATTGGTTACTAGTTGGGTTTCTCTCCATCATACATGATGTGGTTAATGTAAAGTTTACTACAGAGGGTTTTTTTTTGTAATCTTAACAGGACTACATCTTCAACATGTCTAATATATCATCCCGATCGGGGCAGGGAATTGAAACAATAAATTTACATCAAGGAGTGCTTTAACAAAGCACTCGATCACCATCAATCCAAGACCTCATGGACGTGGATGAAAGGGTTTTTAATCTAGTTAGTCTTTGTGAATTTATAGAATCATAGTATTTAAAATTTTAGTTAGTCTTTTTGAATTTAACCCTAAAAGGACATGCATGTGAAAATAAAAGATAATCTTACCATGTGAATGAAGCGGTTTTTAATTTAGTTACTTTTTGTGAATTTATAGAATCTTAACATTAATTGTTTTAGTTAGTCTTTGTGAATTTATAGAATCATAAGATTTAAAGCTAAGGAACCCCCATAAATATGGTTTCATAAGCTTAATCTCTTAGTCTTTGTAAATTTATAGATTCATAAGATTCAAATTTTCAAATAATATCTGTGAATTTATAGAATCATAAGTTCAAAGCTTAGGAACCCCCATAAATATGTCTTTCTAAGCTTAATCTCCTTCATATTGAAAGAGATATTTTATTTCTCATTTGATTATTCACTAGTTTGGACAATGATTATCTTAACATTGTTTGGAATACTATGTATGTTGAACTATACTCCCTTAGGAAAGTATTGAAATACTTCCTTTGTGCATGTATCCCTCTTCCATTAAGGCAGTTGTAATATTATGAAAGTGGTAGGGATGAGAAGGGGCCAACCCATCCTTTGATTTGCATGGAGCACTCTCTATTTTATCCAAGAAAATTTCACTACCAAACTCTTATAATAAGTGCAAATAACATATTTCAAGATAAAAGTCGTGAACTTGAACAATAGGACCTTCAAAATTCTATGGCAATCTCATTTCCACTTTAAATAAGATAATTTTCTTATAAAAATATTACATAAATAATGCTTTCGCATTTTTCTATCTACCCAGTGCATGTCAAATTTGTTACAAGATTAAAAAAAAGGTTATTTTAAACTTTAATATTTAGAAATTGAATTTCCAGTAACCAATTCATTTCAAATATGATGCCAAAATCTCTAACAAATTCATAAATCCATTTTCTAAGTATTTTATTCTCCTCATGCTGAATCATTTAAGGCTAGAGAATCCTATTAGTAAGCAAATTTTAATTTCCAAATTCAACTGATTTGACTCAATCTTTGTAACAACCTCCTCACACATCTACCTGAGTAACCAGCCAACTGGTGTAAACATGTGACGAAGAGTTACTATGATATGATTTAACTTCCTTTGTAATAGGTAAGGAAGTGGAACCGACAGAACATAGACAAGTTGACCTTCTACACATGCAACATAATCCCTAGGAGCCATCCAGGTGACTAGCCCTGGAGACAAACTGACATTTTGTTGCCTTAAAGCCTCATTCTCTCACTTGACATGGGCATGCATGTGACCAGGGACTTTTCCAGGTAGTTATGTGCGAGTGACTCCAGACTCTGTGCCACTTTTTGAGGGCAAGGACTCAGGCCACTACCCAGAACTCCATGAAACTTTCAAAAATTAAAAGTAACATCAAAACAATGGTGCAAATGCAAATACTTGAAAAAGTACTTGATTGGGCCCCTACTAGCCATGACAAGAATTTCATCAAATATGCATTCTATGTAGAAATTCTCACTGTAGATCACTAGATAGTGCAATATACTAAAGCAAAATACTTGATCTACTTCTATAAAAAAACTTGCGGAAGCTTAATCAATTTTGAGCAAGATCAAATAGAACACATATAATAGAGAATGAGAAATCAATCACACATGGACATAGAAGAATACTTTGGGGAAAGCCTCAGCTAAAAACCCCGATCTTTGTATTATCATACAAGTGGAAATATCTCCAAATTACACAAAGCTTTAGCTCACAAGCTATCCAGCTCTCAGTACAATCCCTCAATACAACTCACAGATTGAATAGACACAACATATGCCTTCCCTCAGTCCTCCAAGCCTCCTATTTCCTTGCACAGTTTCTCCTGGGGCCCAATGTTGCCACCTGTGTGAATTTACCTCTCACACAACACACTAAACTCAAATTGAACTGCGCAATCCTCAAGGAATGAATTCCTTTTGCATGCAAGAGATATCCTCAATGGAATATTCCTGCAACTGATAGTACACTATCCCATCATCTGATCTCAACTGGGTCTCTGACTGAACTGACATGCATGAGTTATTTATGAGAAAATATTCAGTTATCTGAAGTGCAACAGTTACATGCATGCATGCATTAACTAACTAAACTCACAATCAGTTCCAAACATTGTTGGAACTAATCTAATTGGACTTAACTCAGTTAACTGAGCTAACTAATTACAACTCAAAGTACAACTCATCCTCATCTCCTTAACTAAGGGATAAATTCCTCAATCAAAGGAGAAAATGTTGCATGTCTTCACATAGACTTCATGTTTGATTTTCTCCAACTAATTAACTCAAGATGAATTAATTAATTATTTTTCAAATAGCTACTAAGAACAAATTCGAATTTTAATTCTCAATTTTAGTTCAAGGACTAACTAAAATTAGAATGTATCCCGAAATTCTATTTATAGCAGTGCTATTTTTAGCACTTCTATATTTAGCATTTCTTGTTGCTATTTTCAACACTCCCTCTCAACAAGAAAGGGATAATCTGTCACCCCAATCCTGTTTCTGTGGAACTCGAATTTTCATTTTGACAATGCCTTAGTCAAAATATCTGCATCCTGCTCCTCGGTCGAAACATACAACAACAACATGATCCTCTTCACTACATAGTCTCGAAGATGATGGTACCAGATATCGATGTGCTTAGACCTATCATGAAATACTGGATTCTCAGAGAGTTTGATACAACTCTAATTATCACAATAGATCACTGTTGGATCCATCCTCTGACCAAACAATCCCACTAAAATCTTTCGCATCCAAATGGCCTCGCATGCTGCCTGAATGGCAGCCATGTATTCAGCCTCTGCTGAGCTAAGTGCAACTGACCTCTGTTTCCTACTGTACCAAGAAACTACAATTGAATCAAGGTTGAAGATTCCTCCAGAAGTGTTCTTCTGGTTTGATGGACTCCCTTCCCAATCAGCATCTGTGAAGCCCTGAAGCTTCACTCCCTCTGTCCATCTGTACCATTTGAGGTGTGCCTCTGAGGTATCTCAGCACATACTTCGCTGCCTTCCAAAACAGCTTGGTAAGCTAAACCATAGCTTGACTCATCTGGTTCACCGCAAAACACAAATCTGGTCGTCAATGAACCCACAAGTTGCCGATAAACAATAGCAGCTGCTACCTCACCTGAAGTAGCATCCTCCTTCCTCCAATTACCATCTAGAGGATTCAACATGGGCTTGCACTTCTCCATGTGGAATCACCTAAGTATATCATTGGCATACTTGCCTTGAGACACAAACACTTCCCCATCCTTCTGCCACACTTCCATGCCTAGAAAGTAGTGCATAAGACCCATGTCTTTCATCTAGAACTCTCTTGCAAGGTCCTCCTTACAAGACTTGATCAACTGATCATCACCTATCAATATTAGATCATCAACATAAAGAACAATGATCAATGGCTTACCTTTTACCATGATGTGGTAAAGGTTCGCATCCGCTTCACTCTTTGTGAAGTCCAATTCGGTGAAATAGCTGTCAATCCTGGTGTACCAAGCATGAGGTGCTTGCTTCATCCCATACAAAGCTCTCTTGAGTCAGCACACATGTGACTCATGATTGAAGATCTCAAATCCTTCCAGCTGCTCTATGTACACCTCTTCCTCAATATTCCCATTGAGGAACGCAGTCTTCACATCCATCTGATGGATCTTCCAACCCATCTAAGCTGATAGTGGCAACATCAATCTGATAGATGAGTACCTTGCTACAAGAGAAAAAGTCTCATCGTAGTCGATCCCCTCGACCTGTTAGAAACCACGGGCAGTAAACCTTGCCTTATGTTTCTCAACACTGCCATCAGCTGCGTGCTTTAGCTTGTAAAGCCATCGAGAACTCACCACTGACTTGTCCTCCAGTCTTGGGACAACATCCCACACACTGTTCCAAATGATAGAGTTGTACTCCTCTACCATAGCATCAACCCAGACTGGTTGTTGCACTGCTTCCTCAAAAGAAGAAGGTTTGGTCCCTACACACCCCCCAACCAAGGCCATGTAACCAATGTACCACTTGGGTGATCTCCTCTGTCTACTTTGAGAGGTTGGCTGCCCCACATTCTCTCACACATCCATCATCAATCTATCAGCTTCCCTCGAGCGTTTCCGCCCGTCTCTGGAAGATTTTGCATGAGTGGATGTCTCCACTCCTAGATCCTCTGAATGTAGCTGCTCCACATAAGTCTGAGGCTCCTCCTCCTTTGGAACCAAAATTTCCTCCTCTACATGCAACTTGAGCTCCCTCTCAAGGGACACTCAAATGGCTTTCTGCTCATTGAACTTCAGATCTCTGCGCACCATTGTCCTCTAACTGGTAGGCAGAAACGCCCGCTAGTTGTGGGGTGTATCACTGTAACCCACAAGTATCCCCAACTCAGCTGTTGGATCTAGCTTCTTCCGAGAATCTTTGGTCACATTGAAATAAATCGATGATCCAAAGATCCTGAAGTGACTCACATCTGGTCGCTTCCCGAAAAAGGCCTCCATTGGTGTCTTCATCCCCAGTATACGGTGTGGGCTTCTGTTCTGCAAGTATACTATTGTATTGCATGCCTCAGCCCACAAATGAAGTGGTAGGCTTTGGTCATGCAACATCGCTCGAGCTGCTCCCACAATCGATCTGTTCTTCCTTTTAGCCACCCCATTCTGCTGTGGGTTATGGGGTGTCGTCAACTCCCGTTTAATTCCTTCTGTTGCGCAGAAGTTCTTAAACTGTTGGGAGACATAATCTCCACCATTGTCGCTTTGCAAGGCTCTTATTTTCTTTCCAAATTCTTTCTCTGCCAAGGCTTTGAACTCACAAAACCTCGAGAAGGTCTGATCCTTCTTCTACATAAAGTAGATCCAACATCTACGAGAAAAATCATCAATAAAAATAACATAGTACCTTTGTTTAGCAGTGGAGGCTGTAGAGAATGGTCCACACACATCTGTGTGGACTCGCTCTAGGATTGATCCAGCTCTACTGTCTCGATCCTGAAAGGAATATTTTGCATACTTACCCAGGGTACAACTTTTGTATGTATCCACTTGCTCTAGTTTTCCCTTGGGTAGTCCGGTAGAAATCTATTGCATGATCTTCAAGGCCCCATGGTGCAAGTGGCCTAATCTTCTATGCCATAGCTTGCCAACATCTTGGCTCTGCACCAACTCTGCTTTGGAACTCAATGCATCACAGTCGTCTACCTCTAGCTTGTAGAGATTCTTTACTCGAATCCCAATTCTCTTAGTATGTCCAGTGTCGATATGCCTTAGGAATACCTTTCCTTTACTAAAGACTACATCATAGCCTTTATCTTCCAGCATAGCGACAGACACAAGATTCTTCTTCAGACCTGGCACATACTTTACATTAGTTAGGGTGAGAGGAGCTCCATGCTCCCTCTGAAACACAACCGCACCTTCACCTGAAACACGGTACTTTCCATCATCGCCCATCTCGATGCACATCTGGATATCCTTCTCCTCCAAGGTATTGAATAGATTCTTGTCACCGTACATGTGGAATGAGGCTCCATTGTCCAGGTACCAAACACATCCCACCATGGATGAAACCATGCATGCGATGAGAGAGAAATCCAATTCGAACTGTGAGGCCAGTGCCTCACCATCTGATCCCTTCGAGGATCCCTTCTTAGATTTCTTTTGTGGACAATTCATAGCATAATTGCCCACCTCATGACAATGAAAGCATCGCACTTTCGATTTGTCAAACTTCTTCCCACCATGGGAAGAACTTGATTTGGAATGGGATGCCTTCCCTTTCCCTTTCCTAGCCTTACTCGCTAAGGCTAGATTTTCTTCATCATCTTGCTTTGATGAAGATCCATCTCTGGTGCTTCTCCTTATCTCCTCCTGCATCAGATCCGACCAAATTTGTTCCCAATCTGGCAGTTTCTCTCTTCCATTTACCGAGTCTTGGTAGCTATGTCATCTCTTAGGAAGATCGAGGAGAGCAAGACTCACCATGTCGTCATCGACTATCGTGATCCCTACACTTCCAAGCTCATCCCTACAAGTGGTGAGCTTGTTCAGATATGTAGAGATCATGTCGCCCTTTTCACACTTGATTTTCCGAAGCTTGCCTTTTAGCACCAGCTTCCTCTGATCATTGTTGTTCTAATATAGATCCTTCAATGTTTTCCACATTGAAAATGGTGTCTCCTTCCCATGGAGACTCGAGACAATGTGGTCTCGAACTCCCTTCGGAAGGATCCTCCTTGCTCTAGCTACACATTTCTTCCATTCCCGCTAATTCTTGGGCATTAGCAGCTGCTGGCTTAGGGACTTCTTGATCAATGAAGTCCTTCAAACTATTGTCCTCTAATACCGCTTCCATGTGATCCTTCCAAGCTATATAATTCGAGCTGCCATCAATGGCATACTCGAGTCTCAAATCGTTGACCGCCATTGATGAAATTTGAGATGTGATAAGAACTCGATTTCTATAATCAGGAACTTTAAACTTCAAACTTCTCCCTTCTTTGTATACTGTTCTTTGCTTTGATCACCTTTGCTCTGATACCATGTAGAAATTCTCACTGTAGATCACGAGATAATGCAATATACTAAAGCAAAATACTTGATCTACTTCTACAAACAAACTTGCAAAAGCTTAATCGATTTTGAGCAAGATCAAATAGAACACATATAACAGTGAATGGGAAATCAATCACACAGGAACATAGAAGAATACTCTGGGGAAAGCCTCAACTAAAGCCCCCGATCTCTGTATTATCATACAAGTGGAAATATCTCTGGATTACACAAAGCTTTAGCTCACAAGCTATTCAGCTCTCAGTACAATCCCTCAATACAGCTCACAGACTAAATAGACACAACATATGTCTTCCCTCAGTCCTCCAAGCCTCCTATTTCCTTGTGCAGTTTCTCCTGGGGTCCAATGCTGCCACCTGTGTGAATTTACCTCTCACACAACACACTAAACTCAGATTGAACTGTGCAATCCTCAAGGAATGAATTCCTTCTACATGCAAGAGATATCCTCAATGGAATATTCCTGCAACTAATAGTACATTGTCCCATCATCTGATCTCAACTGGTTCTCTGACTGAACTGACATGCATGAGTTATTTATGAGAGAATATTCAGTTATCTGAAGTGCAGTAGTTACATGCATGCATGCATTAACTAACTGAACTCACAATCAGTTCCACAAACTATTGGAACTAATCTAACCAGACTTAACTCGGTTAACTGAGCTAACTAATTGCAATTCAAAGTATAACTCATCCTCATCTCCTTAACTAAGGGATAAATTCCTCAATCAAAGGAGAAATTGTTGCATGTCTTCACATAGACTTCATGTTTGATTTTCTCCAACTAATTAACCCAAGATGAATTAATTAATTATTTTTCAAATAGCTGCTAAGAACAAATTCGAATTTTAATTCTCAATTTTAGTTCAGGGACTAACTAAAATTAGAATGTATCCCGAAATTCTATTTATAGCAATACTATTTTTAGCACTTCTATATTTAGCATTTCTTGTTGCTATTTTCAACTCTAAACATTTAAACAACATAGCTGAACATAGGGGTCTCATACTTATCTAAGAATGACTAAGAAGCATTGATGCATCATCACAATAATGACATTACCATCTATTAAGTCATATATTCATTGTACATTAAGTGATTAACTAAAACATGATGAGCGCCATACATTATTACTGTCATAAAACTCATTCATAACCAACATTTAAACAACATAAATATAAAGGATTTAACTGCCATATAAGCGACATATAAACAAATATATTTACCCATAAAATATCAAGGAGAATGAGAGCTCTTATCGATGAATGCAAAGGCTAACTAGGTTCGGGACTTATATGTTCCACCTAACCATAGATTGCATGAACCAAGTCTCGCTTCAGCCAATCACCCTTGTGCCATATTCCAAGCATGAATGTGGGTTCTCATAGAACAAATCGATCAAAATCAAACCAAGGAACTGTAATGACAACTTGAAGGAAACTTGAGAAGATTGGTAGTGGAAAGGACCTTGCAGTGAATTGGAGCAAGAAAGAAGAATTCTTGGGAAATAACATCTATTGAAGGAACGATCCATAAGTGAATGTTGAACAAGCATTTGATTATAGGAAGCAATTGAAAGAGGAAGCAAGATCATGGTAACCCTTGTAGTAGAAATTGAAAATCTCATAGAATTGTCTAAGGAAAGAGCAGGTGAAGCTCTTGAGAGTGCAGAAGGCTAAAGGAGCAAAGAAAGCTTAGAAGCATCAACAGAAGAACTAATGTTACCAAAAGGACAAGTTCAGAGAGAAGCTTGGTGAGGTGCTTGTAGCAGGGTGAAACAAACTTGTTATTGCAGAGGCTTATTGTGATTCACAAGTGAACAAGGTAAAGTTAACATAGGGAAAAGTGAAGATGGTTATTGATAGTCATGGCAAGAATTTTAGTGAAATTTATAGTAGGATGGAGGAAGATACCAAGGAAAATGGCATGAAGATGAAGAGGATGCCTCAAGAAGAAATTGAATGAGAAATAGTTGAGATGAAAGTACAACTTAGTGTACTAATGGAGTTGCTACAAGAAAATGCAAGAATATGCAAGTGGCGAATGAAGAACCAGGTGAAGTGGCCTATTAAAAAAAAAAATTCAAGGAAACTAAGGAAGAAGATGAGGCACATGATGAGAATCTGGTTGAAGGAAGAGGAACTCTGAATAGCCGAGTAAAAGGAAGAAGAAGTTTACTATTTAGAACCAGATCAAGGACCATTGCTTGCAGAAGATAATGATGAGGAAGACTGAAATCAGCACATGAATACCTTGAGATGAAGATATCAAAGGAGGATTTGTATATGCATACATATATTGTTGTAGTAAACAAAGAAAATTTTCCTTATGAAGATACTCAGAAAGAGGACTAGAGATATGAAGAGAATCAATCATATAATATGCTTGAAGAGGAAGTTAATTTGTTAGAGAAGCTGATGAAATAACCCAAGAGTGACATTTTCTTTCATTCAACACAAGAGGGTGATGACATAAACGAGAAGAGTCCATCATGTGAAGCAAGAGGTGATAGCCTTAGAAATGCATATTTAAATGCAAAATTGAGAATGTTAGAAAAATGGTTGGACAATCCGAGGACAGAGTGTGAAGTAAATGAAATAATAGTCGATTACAACAATTCAAAGGAAAATAAAGACAAGTTTTCCATGAAGAAAATACAACACTTAGTGAACAACAACAATAATCAATCCCAACATAGATGTAACACCTTGTAAAAAGATGAAGGAATGCATAAAATGATTAAGGAAGCTTCAAACATCAAGATGCTAGTGGAAAAAAACAACAACAATGTTCCAAGGAAGAAATAATTCATACAAACCAGAGGAGAAGTTGGACATCAAAATTGAAGCGAGATGATGTTGAAAGGGCCTCAAAAGAGGTTTATTGAAAAGAGAAAAAGGAAGGATGACAATGATTGAAAATGACTGAAGAAAGAGAAGAACTGCAACATAAATTTTGGAAGCCTGGAAGGCAGAAGAAGACAACAACAGAACAACAATAACATGACCGAACAAATGTTCAATGACAAATTAATGTTTGGGATCTTGGAGGAGTTTAATTTGTTTATGAAGACATATGGTCAGGTGACCATGACCTTCTTTTACCTTGGGAGTCTAACCTAGGGTTTCATTTCACCAAGGGAGTGGTTTCTCAAGTTAGATTTAATTTTTTAGTTTTAATGTATTTTCCTATGTTTCTAGGAGAATTGTATGAGAATGAGAATTATTGTAATTAGATCTATTGTTTAGGAGAGATATTGAGAATATTTTGGAGAGCTAGAGAGATTTGAGGATTAGGTGAGAATTTTGTCGATCATGGGAGCATTTTTAGGATCTAGAGAGATTGTACGAGTTAGTTTAGGATATGAAACCAAAATTAGTTTCAAATTTACTTGTATAAATCTATGTAAGTCTATGAGGCATGTTAAAGTGGAGAATGAGAGAAAGTGTGTAAGCAAGTGGTCAAGCACAAAATGCCTATATTGTGAATCTCGCAAAATTTTTACATATTTTAAAGTGAATAAAAAAGTGTGTTTTTGTTTTATCTCTTTTGGTGTTAATGTATGGTCATTATTTGAGGGTTTCAACTCGTTGACACCAATTGTGAAAGCCTAGAGCCCAAAAGTTAACACCAATTGTGAAAGCCTAGAGCCCAAAAATTGACACCAATTTTGAAAACCTAGAGCCCAAAAACCTCCATCCTTATTTTTACTATATTTTATTTTATTTATTATTTATTAATTTTGTTTTGTTTTTAACTTCTTCTTTTTAATGTAATCTAAACATTACCTCTTTTTATTGTAAAAAAATATTCATCCATAAAAATCAAGTCAACACGCACATTTCTCTTATTACTTTTTCATTAAAATCTATCAGAGTACATTTCTCTTATTACTTTTTCATTAAAACATAATGATACAAGATTTGAAGGACGGGATGTTAGAATCTGATTTCCATTCTATGGCAATCAGAATGATAATTTATTCGTTAAAATTGAAAATATCTGCGATTTTCAGTGCAGTGAAGAAATTTGCAGGAAATTTATTGAGCCATATGCCCACTCAAGTCAAGTCAATACCGACACTATTAGTGTCTGATAATATCACAACATCAATTATATTAAACTACGAGATCATTAGTATTATCATATTTTGATCGTTAATATTAATTATAAATTTATTATTTGCACACGTATTTTTTCATATGGAAATATTCTGAACATTATTAAAAACTATCTTGACTTTTTGAATAATTATATTGTTTTTTAAAATGTCTAAATAAAAAAATATTATTAATAAATAAAAATTATAATTTTACATAATTGAAAAAATAAAAATGTTAAAATAATTTTATTAAAAATGTTTAGTTAAATTAAACAATATTATTATAACATGTTGAATGTTTTCTAATTTCAGATAAGATAAATATTTCTAAAACAAAATATAAAATATACATATGGAAAGTGATAAAATTTCCAAGATTTTATAATAGATTCCTAATTTATTGATAATTTAAAAAAAAATTAATGAACAAAATATATGATGCCTTGTGGCCTCTTTCTCGCTTAATGTATTTGTCAACGATTCTTAATGCCCAATCTCCATTTCCATTTCTTGGATGATTTGGTGCAAAATATCTTTTTTCTTCCAATCCCCTTAACTTGAATTCATAGATGCTCATTATTTGGATGCCCCAAACTACACATCTTTGCACAAATTCACCACCAAGTTCCTTATAATGTTACATCTTGCTTAATAATGGCAAGCTGATGTTTTAATTGGACAAAAGTGCTTATTACAGATGTAATTGTTGAAGGTTTTGGCATTGATGTCGTATTTTTCATTGATGTAAAGGTTAGTTAGCAAGAACAAGGCCATAATGGCACTCGTATCATCCTCATGATGCTTATGATTATCATCCTCATCTTGATAGAGATAATCAGTCTTAGTCCCACATTCATCAAAACAACACCGCTACATTCTACCAAAAATTGATTACTTCACGCGGTGGACAGAAGCAGTTTCGCTCAAACAAGTGAACGACCAAGAGGTCATCAGCTTCCTCCAGCAGAACATCACCTCATGCTTCGACATCTTGATATCACTTGTTTTTTATAATGCAGTGTACTTTTCATCTTTAAAACTTTATGATTTTGCATTACAAAATGGTATTGTGCTGAAACACTCATCTAATTACTACCCACAAGGAAACGGTCTAGATAAATCCATGAATAAAAACCTCATCCGCATAATAAAAAAGATTGTTTTCTCTTAGTAGCGCAACTAGCATACCGCTCTGACTAATGAAATATGGGTTGATCGCGTAACACTCAAACCTTCTATGAATACCTCACCGTACTTCCTGGTCTATGGTAAAGAAGCCATCCTTCCACCTAATATCTACTTTCCCGCACTCCAGCTATCCCAAGAATCCCAAGGTAAGCCTTTCTAGTTAGTTCAATGTAGGATGGATACACTCCACAAGCTTCAAGAAGAAAGGATGAGAACAAAAGAAAAATTTACACTCCACCATAACCGTATCAAGAGATGGTTTGATAAGAAGTATGCAGGGAAAGCTAATTTTGATGTTGGGGACTTGTTTTGAAATGGGATAAGTCCCATGAAGACAAAGGCAAGCATATGAAGTTTCGATCCCTATGGATCGGTCCATACACAGTCCATGAGAAGCTTGGCCCACACACATACTGTCTGCAATCACTTGACGGGAGGATTGACAACCTTCTCGTCAACGGTCAAGATCGCAATCATTACTTCTAGTAGGTTGGGCAGTGCCCCGTAACATGTGCATAGTCTGCTTACTACTTGTTGTTTTCATTTTTGCCTTGCTTACCTTCTTTGTTTTCATTTTGTTTGCCTTGCTTACGATTTTTGTTTTTGTTTGTTTGAGTTGCTTAATACCTTACTATTTTTGTTTCCGGAAATAAGTGTTTTCATCTACTGCGTTCTAGATTTTGAATGAGTATGTGGCTGAGATAAGAAGAGACTTATGACACTGCAGCACTTGGTCAGTCTTATGTTTGTCTTCTCTGTGCTTGGTTATAACCTTTGGCCGATGAAGTCGAAAAGTACAAGCCATCTACAAGAGAAGTTTTGGTCCAACCATGAACCTGTGTCCACACTGGGAAGCCCCATGCCTGTATTCAGCATTTTTCTCTGTGTGTTCAAGCCCATCCAACTAGTAGAAATGGAGAAGGGGAAATCTAAATGAGCAAACCTATGTCAAAGGTTTTACTTGCTTCTCTAAAGGAACAACCTCTTCTGCTATCAATAAGTCGAGATCCCTCTTCTGCCCCAAAAATAAATAAGTGCCTATGCACAGTCCTCTTAAAAAATACAAAGGTGAAAGAAGAGAAGGCTTCCTGCGCAGAGAGGTGAAGCACGCAACTCCACCGGGGTACTGACCAGGCTCGTTGGTAGTAGAGCAATGCGTGTGTTCATACATGACTTTGCCGAGGTACTATTCAGGCCTGCTGGCAGTGGAGCAACACTAGAGATGAAAACTTATACTCTGAAAATCTTCAACTCGCGAGCTAAACTACCCTTCCCGATTTCGAAACACTATGATCAAGCTGAACTTTTGATTGCGTTTGATTGAGTTGGAAAAAGGTGAACCATGTATGTCCATGGGGTAAGTGGGGAAACTGAAGTAACCCGCACAGTGATTCAATACTCCCCAAAAGACCAAGGCCCTGTGCTAACATTGAACCAAAATAGAGAAGCTGGAGTTCTACCAGTGTGTCGCCAAGTGTTGTAGCGACTGTAACACCCTCCAAAATTTTGGCCTGCATCCAATTTCGGAACCTCCTTTCAGAGTTTTACATGATGGCTGCACACACTCGGGTTCACTCTGTGAGCTCGTGCGAGTCCTCGCACCCACCTTGCTTGATCATTCCACCGACAAATTTTGCATGTTGATGTCAATGTCATGCTTGCGACCATGTTCTGGTCATACACAAGGTATTCGCTTCATGTGTACATGTTGTGTTTGCTATGTAAACATGTGTTGCGCTCACACATAGAGTCATATACACTATCATGCAAGCGTCATCACAGTCAATTAACAATCAATCACAAGTGTCGCGCTTTTCGCTCACACCTTCGGTCATTCATGTTGAGCATATGTGTCTGGATGGTTTGAGTCGTCTCGTCGTCAAGTCATGTAAGTGTGTGTTTGCAAGATCACATATGCATCTTCTCACTCATTCACACACTTAGTCATTTTGCTGAAGTTCTGATGACCGGATTCCCCTCTGACATCTAGGCCTTCACCCCACCATCGACTCGATCGATTATCACCCAGAATAGCGTAGAAGCACCGAGCAATCCATTTCAAGTTGTGCTACCCGCAAGAAGATCAATCAACCTTCATGTTGGTCAATTGGAGAGTTTGACCCAACAAACACCCCGGGACTGACTCCCTTAAAAAATTGCGTAGAGGCTATAGACCTTGCCCAGTTCGCTGACTGAGAAAATAGTGCAGACAAGCCGGATAGACACCCAGTGCCTGTCCCTATCTCCCTCAAAAAATTGAGCAGCTTTTCTAGCCATCCCTCAAGTCAGTCGACCGGTTGCTCACCTGGAAAATTGCACAGTTTTCATGAGCAATACCTCTGCTGCCAAGCAGTCCACTCATCTCATAAACTGCGTACAGGTGATCAGCAGGCCAGCCTCCCATCATCAACACAATTTCCACACCAGCATCTCCCAGTAGCCGACTGCCAGTTCCCTCTAGGAATTGCGCAGTCTTTTTTGCCAACCTCCAGCAACAAACTGCCTGTTCCCTCTAGGAATTGCATAGTTTTTGCTGCCAATGTTCCAATTGCTGAATACCAGTTCCCTCCAGGAATTGCGCAATTTTTGCTATCAAGCTCCCGCTGCTCGCTCCTTCTAGAAATTGCACATATTTTGTCTGTTATGCCTTCCCGCAACCCAAACTACTCCTCTAAAAAACTGCATAGTTTTTCCCTCCAGTCGAGCCAGACCCCACAGACAGTCACTGTCGGATTGCCCATCTCCATCACCCAGTGACTCCTGCATAGTTTTCACTACTAGTGCCCGAAGCCTCCATTGCATCTCATACCTCACAACCTTGTCTCCTCTCCTGGTCACCTGCATCTAAAACAATCATGCATCATGGTCGACTAGGAGGTTTATGGATCTGATGTCGTCTCATCATGAGTGACCACAGATACAGGTACATGAACAAACATGTCACGATAGCAGATAAGATGAACAAAGGGAGTACATGCAAAAGGAAATGTTTTCCAACAGACCAACAAACGATGCATGCATAGATATGTGCTCGCGAATGGACAATCACGCGAAGATGTGTTTGCGAATGGACGGACATGCAAGGATGTGTTCACACATGTACAGACGGACAAACATGCACTTTTCACAAATGAACGAACCTGTTAAGCATGCCAACATACAAGCAAGGAGCAATGTGCAATGCAACGTCAAGTGAACCTAGCGACCATCGAAGACTCTGTTCACTTTGCCATGCGGAGGTGAAGCTATGACACACCATGAGGACATCCATCACTCAACAACACTGCAGATCGACATGCACACCAACAGCAACACGAATGTACCAGCACTATCATGTCGAGTCTTGTCATGAGTCATGTCATCCACATCTCTATTGTGGGCCATACTGTCAATCAATGTAATGTAATGTGGAAGTCCAAGAGACCCACTTGTCATACGAAGAGTCATGTAAAGTCGAAAGGTCATGGAATTCAAATGGTCATGAGGGTAGTCGAACAGCCACAAGGGTCACTTTCACCCTTGGCTATAAATACCCCCTCATTTGTACATGTAAAGGAATTTTCACCTCGGCTCCTCCCACATAGCCTTGAGAGTCTGTAATCTTTTCTTTGAGGAGTAAGTAGTGGCTCCAATGCCTTGCCCATGGGGTTAGTGATGTATGGTGTAACGATGTGTCTTGGAACTTTCGCTTAATTCAGAAGCCTGCTAACAGGCCAACACATTTTCACACATGTATTGTAACTGTTGTAAGATTGATCTTGAACACTTGTAATGTGTGTTGCTTTAACCTGTGTTTAACACTTAAACTCATTCACTTGTTGTAATACATATATATTAATGAAAATTTGTTGTATGAGTTGTTAATGTTGTCCTGCCCGTGTTGGTTACCTCCCCGGACATCAGACATACCTTTCACATAAACTTGCTATAACAACCGTCACACTCGCATGGACTCCTCCATTGTGTGTTGTACGTGTTATCTTTCCTTGTGTGTTGTGGCTGCCGCATTCGTGTGGACTGCTCTTCCGGAAGCTGTGCATGTCCTGTTGTGTTGTGTGTTCCTAACAGAGTTGGGGCTTCTACCCATCCGACTTGGGACTCACTCCCACCCTCTCCCTCTACAATGAAAGAACCATTGACACTAGTAACTCTAGCAATCACTAGGCACGCGAACCTCACTACTCGAAGATAATAAAAGAGACCACTCTCATGTGCTGACAAGCAAGAACTGAGGCAAATCTTTAAGATAATGGCAACCGGGCCATCATACCAGATGAGACTCCCACACCAAACGGTGTGAGGTCTAGTTGGGACTTCATATCGGGGTGATCCCATGAATGTTGGCAAGTCCAGCACCGTCAACAAACTATTGAGGAACCATAGACACATTTTACGAACCTTCCAACTATGTAGATAACCAGTAGATGTGGGGTTGACAAAGAGGGACAATAAATATTAGCTAATGGTGAGGATTGTGGTAGGGGGCATTCTTCTTACAAGCATAGTCTTCACCTATTCTTAGAGGTTTTAACTTTCTACAATTTTCGAGCTGAAGGTCCTAGGTTCTTGCACATCCCCATCCCGTATAGATATTTAATTTATATATTAAATCTTCTTATAATTAATAATAATAATAATAAAGAAACAATTTAGTTATATTTTATTATTTTATTTTTTTTCTAGCAACATGAGATTTATTATAAGGGTTTTAATGTTTGTCATGTATTGATGTCTATCCATGTTTATGAGTCGTTTAATTTATACGGTTGCACTAGTTAAGTTATAATCATAATTTATTTTTACATTCCAACAAATTATCCTTTATATATATATATATATATATATATATATATATATATATATATATATTATTTTAAGTTGAATAATAATAATAATGACAACAACATTTATATAATAAAATAGAAATGCATCTATATTAGAAATAATAGATAAAGATAGTCACATTTCATAATAAATAAATAAAAGTCAGCATTTATAATTTATAAATTATAAAAGAGTTGGCCCTGAGGGTTAGCTCAATTGGTCAATATCTTGTTGCTAAAGCATCTTTCCATTGGGAGGTCACAAGATCAATTCTCTTCGATGCCCTCAAGGTTAGGCTTTGATTAGTTTCGCTGGAGGGATGTGATCCCTTCGGGTGGATCTACCCGAATTTTCTTCAAGAATGAATATATATATGTATATGTATATGTATACATATACATATACATATACATATATGTATACATATACATATACATATACATATACATAATGGTTAAGTCATTTGAAAATGTAAAATTAATTTATGATTAGAGCTTTAAAATAAATATTTCTTAAGATGGGGTCCTAGAGAGGGGAAAGGTTGGAGTGCATTGTTAAAAAAATTATCAAGAGAAATTAACTATGAAAGTTAAATTTACCAATAACAAAAACCACACATAAACATAATGGTTATCCTAAAAAATTTCACTCCAACAAAAAATCAACTAATAGAATATTCTATTAGCGTCCCTTAGCCAAAACTAACCAAGTTGTCTAAGTGATCTAGCACTACTTACCTCTAGGCCCTACCCCGCTCAAATTTTACATCTAGGGTATCTGATAATTTGACATGCCCCTCTATCACTTAGTTCTAACTCCAAACTTTACTATTAATTTCCCAAGGTATGCATGTCTTACTAGGTCTTACAATGGTATGCCCATTTACATGTAAAAATTTTCAACTCCATTGTAACATTATTATTGTTGTTTTCATTGTTTATATTACACAACCAACATCTCTCTCTTCCGTAGGTCACTTGTTTCACCATTGAAGATATACAATCTTAAGCAAACAAACCATGATAAATAATCTCTTTGAAGCATCCCATCAAACACTTTGAGTGTAACCTTGACATGAATATAATTTGAGTAAGAGGTTTGACATGGGTTTTATTGTACACCTTCTTGCACATATCTATGGCTCTTGTCATTCTGACACCTACTAATCAAAACACAATAATATTCTCTCTCAACATTGACCTCACCTCATGGCTTTGATACCATGTTAAAAGAATATTGAGAGAAATTAATCGAGAAAGTTAAATTTACCAACAACAAAAAAACACATAAAACACAATGTTTACCCTAGAAAACCCCAATCCATGGAAAAACCAATTAAAAAATTATTTTATTAGCATCCCTTGTCCAAACTTAACCAAGATGGCCAAGTGATCCTTAACCACTAACCTCACATGCACATTACAATGAAGTATTCCCAATCCTTTTAAAGGCTTCATTACGTGTAATCCACAAGTACAAAACCATGCTAAACCAAAGCGATGTTCCCAAAACCACCATGATTATTTCACCGAGTCAAGTTTACCTAACAATCATGGCTACAACCCTAGTAAGGATAATCATTAGCAGATGTGGCACAGCACCCCCCATCTCATAACATAGTCATCCAGGCCACACACATCACATTATGTATGTACATAAAACTATGATCCTATGTGTTCTAATGCGTTCATTATGGTTGGCCTTCTTATTATTTATAATTATAATGAGTTATAAATTTACATTACTATGAACTTAAAACATGATTTCTCTTCACAAATTCATTCTTTCACATCCCTTCCTATTATTGGCTTACAATGGTTGGTATGAAACATTGAGACTTAAAAAAGGGTTGTGATTATTTGGAAAACCTTTCAGATAATAACTTTTATCACAAAAACCTAATGATATTAGAAAGAATACTTAACATGTTTGTAGGTTTTCTAAAGGATAGAGTGATTCATTGTAGAGGATGAACACAACTCCTCTAACACTAGTTGTTTTAAAGTTCAATTCCAAAACAAAAAATTGCACACTTTATGTTGGGAAACAAAATTACAACAATAATATTTTATACCCCATGGTTCACTTCAATTATTATCTGGGAATTATGTAAACTTCTAAGGTGTTGTTGGGCACTATATGTGCAAAACTACATAAGTCTAATCTACTAAAAATATAGTATCTAAAAGTCCTAACGCTATTTTGTAGTTATAAATATTCAACAATGGGGTTCCAATGGAAACAACTCTAACTCCATTCTACACAACCTAGGTTCTAATTGTCATCACTTATTATAGTTTATTAGAAGTTGGATGGGATTGACACCATCTCCTAATGAAATGAGAAAGTGGGTAAGATCAATAACTACTATTTATATATTCAAATTGTGAAATCAAACAATGTAGCAATTAACATGCTCATGATTAATTACAAAGTGCAAAACCCATGCTGTTGATTATTATAGTCAAAAGTAATGGAAACAACATGAAACTAATCATATTGAACACGTTATCTTAATAGGAATGCTAATAACACTGAACTACCAATAGTACAAATAATAAGCTACATGTATGTAAGAAACTCATCTAACAACAATGGAAATGGAAGGAGGGTTATTATAATTAGTGTGTCCCACACAAGTGAGTTCTAGAGCCCTGTCAAATACTTTCTAAATAAAAAATGAGCTAAATATTTTATTCAACAATATGAAGAAATTTCGTAAATGTTGGAATTATATTATATCTTAGCGCAATTTGAAACTAGTACTTAACATGAGGAATAACAGGATTTGGGATGCTAATTCCTCCAAATGATATAAATGATAATTATTAACATGAATGAGTTCTAACTGGATATATCAACAAGATCCTTGATTATTATGACGATGTCTACTTAGCCTACTCACCCACTTGGTGTAGTCAAGCTTAGAGATTTATTCTTACCTTCTCTATCTAATTTTAATTCAAAATATAATTGAGATATGGGAATTCAAACTACTCATGAATTAACTGGGTATGCACATGGATGGTAGCCAAGTCTAGTCACCCTCATGAATGGAAATGACATGATCCCTTGATTTACTCATATGCTCCCATATTGAAGTTTCATTAGAGATTTTAAGGTGGAACATGTATTAAATGATTGAGCCTCTCGTTAGTGTGACACCATAGGATCACTACAATATGAAGGCTGACCTCTACAATAAATTGTATTTTAGCAATCAAGATTCGTGCAAATAATCTTAATTAATATAATCAACTCAAATTACTAAGACACAATGCATTCATTATATCCTCTTGAAAATAAGTAAAAAAATGTCAACAATATATCAATTTTAAATCTTTTCTATCACTTGATTCTAATACAAATTCCTATTTTCCTTTTACAACACATATATATTTGATTCCCTTCAATTTTCACCTCCCCTACTTTGAGAGTATGCTAGTTATAGAACAAATTACTACATTTTGCAACATTATCTCTCTCTCTCTCTCTCTCTCTCTCTCTCTCTCTCTCTCTCTCTCTCTCTCTATATATATATATATATATATATATATATATATATATATATATATAGATATATATATATATATAAACATTACACCATTTATTTCTTAGTAGTATAAAATAAAAATAAAAAAGAAACTACTTGTATTCATTAACAATTAAATTGAGAGAAATATAATAAATAAATAAATATAATAAGCAACTAATTATATTTAACTCAAGATTCTAATCGCCTTTCTCCTATTGTGTAAAAAATAATAATTCTCATAATTATGACCATATTTCCTTTTGTGGAGATATTTTCTACAACTTTAGACATCTATATCTCAACATGGGTAGAGAACAAAAGATTAAGAGTTAAAAGACAAGAAAGTTTCTAAATAAATCATGGCACTATTGCCTGTTAGACCTGTTGGCATGTGGCCCAAATTAGATCCGAATATGCTCTCTAAGTCTTCAAAAGCTAGTAAAAGCATGCCAAAGATCAAAACAATCACAGGAGAAGAGCCCTTAGAATGGTGGAAAGCACTATCGGGAGGCAAAAACCAGAGAAAACTGTGAAAAAATAGAGTATTGGAGGCGTGAGCAATGAATGCACAGTAGCTGTCAGATCTGGCCGATCAATGGTCCAGATCTGATCGACAATCACAATCGGCACAGTTAGACAGCAGATATCGGCGCAGACTACAAAACACTTGCGACGACGATTGACGGAGTCAACATGGACCGTCGATAAAGCATGCAGATCAACGGCCCACGTTGCACCACAGGTTTGCTATCAGAGATTACAAAGAGTGCTTGCAAATGGCCCGGGGCATGAGCGACATGCGATTGCGATTAATCACATCGTGATATCGCAATCGGGGCCACACAGGGGAGCGGGCATATACACATACACATCTGCGATCCAATGAACCGGACCTGATGGCTGTATAAATATTATTCCATAGATTTTGAGATCTGTCAAACACCATTTTTAATGTATTTTCGCAGTTTTCATTTATTAAATGAAAGGTGAAGGATGAAGCGCTGATGCGATAAGCCGAACCCGAAAGGGTTCCTTAAAGCCATTGTATATTATTTCAGATCCGCCATAGGCCATTTTTACGTTATTTTCATGATTTTTAACGAATTTCAAAATACAAAGGGAAGCCTGGGAACAGGCCATTAGCGACTTGCGATAGCGATTGAGGGCGGACCCGATAGAAAAATAGACCATATTTAAAGACTTTTGAAGTCCAGAATGAACAGAGCTTGGCGGGATTTCACAGTGTTGCAGCGTTTTTCTGTGTAAAACAGAAAACAATCAATTGGTATTTGAAAGGATGTCAAAAAGCCCAAATACCCATTCTGTTACAGAACAGAGGCCGGGAGATAGAAGCCAAGAGATAGATGACTAGGAGACAGAAGGCCAGAAGGGGAAAGGCAACAACGCAACAAAGCCAAACCAACAAATGATCATGGAGCATCGCTGGCACGAGCGAGCCACCTGACAACGCAGCACATTTGCCAGAATTTGGTTATTGCTGTTAGAAAAAGAAACCTTCGAGCTCACGCGTGCCTAGTCATGGCATCAAATAGTTAAAAAGACATAGGGGATAGATTAAGACCTCTCGAGCCTCAGAAGGCTCGAGAGCATTGTAAAAGCCTATAAATATTTGAAAGTTCAGAGTAACAAGGGTTCAACTTTTGGAGAGTGTGGAAACTTTGCTCCTCTAAGCGTCTCATCTTCATTCTAGCAAATTCCCATTTTCTCCTCTGTTCTAAGCTTGCACTTGAATAGGTTATTCATGTTTTCTTTTGTGTCTAATGCTAGATAACTGTCATCTTATCTCTGCATTGATAAATTAGATTTTCAAGCTTCATTTACTTCCTGTAGCTAGCCATTCATATATGTTTATGTATGCATCTGCCGGTATAGTCAGTATTCTCCATCTATCCATTGAATCTATAAACTATTGAGCATTAGTGGTCTAAAGCCTTGTAAAGCTTAGGGTGTTCATGCATGTCTTGAGTGAAAACAAAGTTGAAACAGTCATTTGACTTGATCCAAACCATCATCCATTCCAATAGTTCAGAGAACAATATTGAAGATTTATATGTTACCAAGCATCTCCGAGCTACAACCTAGGAGAGTTTCCTGGAGTGCTAATGTGCCCACATCTTCATTTTGACTTTTATCATTGAGGAGGTTACGACTAACATGGGTGGATTTTATTTATATTTTGTACACTTTCCTGAGGGATATCAAATGATGCCTCAACACCTACTCATGGAAAGCTCAAGCTTCTGGGTATTCAATACTATAAATCCACCATTGGTAGAGTGCATACAAGCTTTGATAATATAGAAGGATTCCAAAGCAGTATAGGAGTTAAAATCATTTTTTCGATTCTCTCCTCAGTTTTTATTAGGCTCTACATTAAATGAATGAAAGGAATTCATAACAAACACATTGGGAAATACACATGGTTGCTTGTTTTTAAGAGTTTATATTGCTACGTTTCTTTTTGTAAATGGCATTACATTATTTTGATGTTACTTTTCCTTCAAAAATAGGTAGACATTTAATATTTTTGTGACTCCCTGGGGACTTATGGAAACTTGGGCAAAAAGTGATATGCCTCTCAACACCTTGAAGATAGAGGTAAATTTAATGTCATTCTCGCTTAATGGAGTGTGTGTGTGGAGATGGTCTCATCTTGTATATATTTAAGAGTATTATTCTTGCACCATGCTTCAATGTGATATCATTAATAGAACCTTGTTTAATTTAAGGTTACGAAATTATTACTCCCCTTAAGAAATAATGTTTCCAATATCAATTTTAGGACTTTTGGGCAAATATGTCTCTTTCATTCATTGGTCACACCTAACCTTCTTTATGAATATGATATATGGGGACCTTATTCTTTTTGTTAGAAGTTGACATTACATAGAGAGAGTATTCATTTTGATGCTCTTCAAAGACATCCACATAAAGGGTTTACACACTAAAACCATTATTATTATAGAGTTTAACAAGGGCCCAATAATTGCTTTTATAGTCTTCTAGGTTGTATTCATAACTCATTGGCTTAAGCTAATGGAAACCCTTTACGTAGGTTATCTTGGGTATCTTTACGTAGGTTATCTTGGGTATCTATATTGTGTAGTTGTGTCATAATAAAATCGAACCAAACTAGTATGCTAGAATCTAGTTATTACTCCAACTAATCAATAGTGATATTCACAAGCTTCGCCCACCCAACTTTTTGATGAATGCACTAACATTCAAAAATAAAAATAAATAAAAGTTTTTCACTTTTATTCAAAATCTGATCGTACGCTGATTTTCTCATATTGAATCTCAGATTTTTCAGATTTTCATTAAAATCTGATCGTACGCTGATTTTCTCTGGCAATATTTGAAGGGCGTGACATTGGAATTTGATAAAATTGTGATTTAATCAGGCAGTAAATACATTCTTTGATCAATTTTCCAACTGCAGTACCATTTTCATTAAAATCTGATCATATTCTCTCACCAAACTTGAAGTACAGTACGTTGGAATCTCATAATATTGCGATTTCCATTCTATTATTAAAATTTGAGAATTCCCGCGATTTTTTCCGTGCAGCAAAAAAATTTGCAGACAATTGCCCACAGTCCAGTCAAGTCAATTCAATTCAAGTCCGACATTTCTCTCTATCACTTTCCGATCTGGGTCACCATTTTTTATTAGAATATGATAATATGACAATATCGTTTGGATTAAAGTAGGAGATCATTAGTATTATCATATATTGATTGATAATATTAATTCTAAAATTCTTATTTGCACACTTGTTTTTCCATATCGAAATACCTTGAATGCTTTAAAATTACGTGTGTGTATATATGTGTATGAATTAAACACTTACAATATTTTTTGAATAATTTTATTGCCTTTATAAATGTAATATTTATAATCTTAAAAAAATATTACTATTAATTAAAAATTACAATTTTAGATAAATGAAAAAATAAAAATAAAAGGTTAAAATAATGTTATTAAAAAAGGTTTAGTTAAATTAAATAATATTATTATAACAGGTTTAATGTTTTCTAATTTCAAATGTGTAATTTTAAAACAAGTGATAAAATTCCTAAGATTTTATAATAGATTTTTAATTTTTTGATGATTTAAAAAAAAATTAATGAACAAAATATGATTGTCAACAATTCTTAATACCCAATCTTTATCTCTATTTCTTTGATGAGTTGGTGCCTGACGTCTTTTTCTTCCAATCCCCCTAATTTGAATTCATAGACACTCATTATTTGGATGCCCCAAATTGCAAATCTTTGTACAGATTCACCAACAAGTTCCTTGTCGTGTTACATTTTGCTTAAAGAATGGCAAGTTGATGTTTTAATTGGACAAAAGTGGTCATTATTGATGTACTTGTTGAAGGTTTTGGCATTGATGTTGTATCTTGCATTGATGTCAGAAAGAAGTTTCAAAAAGAAGTTCATATGTTGTTGGCTCTCAAATCAACAGCTGTCCCATAGCCTTTTTAAAATTCCAATAGATTGTTTGGTAAGCATTGAGCATTGTTTCAATATGACACTAATTGAGGTAACTATCAATGGATCATTGAGCAATCTGCAAGTGAGTATCTTCCTCCTACATGAAGAAATGAGAGAGACACTTAGGTCTGAAAGTTGCAAAGGAATAAAGGATCAATACCAAACAGGAGTTGAACCATCAATGTGCCTAAGCAACTCATTATGATAACATGTGGAAATATCAACGCAGCAAAGGAGTTCAATTTTCTTTTTAATGGTGCATAATACCCCAATCAATTTGGAGACAAAGTGTTTGAGGATTCAATCTGCTAATTATCAATTACACATGGAACAAATATAAAACAAAATTTGAATACTTTTGTTAATGTAAAACATGTCAATTCAATATGGCTATATATGGCCATTCTCAGGTGCCAAGGAAGTAGAGAGCTAGTAATTAGTTTGTTTGTAATGTTTTCTGCACGAGTTTTTCGCCCGAGTTTCCTGCACGAGTTTTTCGCCCAAGTTTCCTGCACGAGTTTTTCGCCCGAATTTTCTGCACGAGTTTTTCGTCCGAGTTTCTCACCCGACTTTTCCTGCACAAGTCTTTCACCCGAGTTCTGCCCGTCGTGTGGGCTCATCCACGTACTGTAGAACTCCTTGATCAAACTCGTGTTGGCCAAATGATGATTTGCCTCCACAAACCGTCCATCAATATATACGGGCGGGTGGCGGGTTATGTCACCCGGCTGACCTGCCCAAGCCAACTCGTTCAACATGTTGCCTTCGCCCGAGTGGAGGGTCGGCCCGCCCAACTCGTGGGACCACCCTCACAACTCACCCAACATCGTATAAACTCGCCTATTGGTTCATTCATTTTGCACTTCACACAGTGGAGTCGCCCTGCTCGTCGCACAGACCGCAGGTCCATACATCCTCCCCCACCTGAAGTCATTGTCGTCCTTGACAATATCTCATCCCAGCAACCATCTGTCACCAAGATATCCATACCAAGGCATATACTCCATCGGTATGTCATACATCGGAAAATCATCTCAATCCATGACCATCAACCACCCTGTCACAATCTCCACATGTTGCTCCCATCGTGGAAGGTTGGTCCCTCCATCTCAAGCTACATGCCTACTGGAACATATCGTGTCGACATCATCATGTGTTGTCCTCGTGTGAACCACTACCATGATACTCCAACAAATGCTCACACATCTCTGCACACTGCATGCCCTCATGACTTGAATTAATTGGGTAGCTAATCCAACTGTCATGCCCAAACCATAAGAATGTACATCCCCATGCCATCATCAGTCGTTTCTCTGAACATCCCGTCACATCCTCAACTCGATCAAGAATCCATCTCCATATAAGTAAGCCATGCTCAGGTCCATGAAGTAGTCTCCATCTCATTTGCAACATGTTGTCCATGATGTTTGGTACTAATGTGTTGCATGAAATCAACCACATCTACCCCAACATCATCATCCATCTGCAAAACATCCATCTCCTCAAAGTGAAGAGATCATCTCATCAAACTCTGACTCTCGATGTGCCACATCCAGGTCCATGAAGCAACCTCCATCATATCTGTATGTGCCATCCCTCAAGTCTGCCATAGAAACAAGCATACACCTGTCTCATCTATCCATGTGCTGCCCATGATCATAGATCAATCAACTCCCATGTGTCAAAAGTGGTTAAGTCTCGGCTCAACCCATGCCCAAGTGTTGCCACCAAGGTATCATCATCGTTGTAACTCCATCACTCCAAAGTGTCTCATATCGATCCTCCTCATCAAGTCACTCTTCCAAGCCACACCCATACATGTACTCAGAAGTATGTATCCCATTCTGCATCAAAGTCTCTAACCTCAGCTCCTCAATGCTTCAGATCCTCCAAGTCCACCATATATGAAGTCCCTAAAAGTCACAACCTCATGTCATCATGAGCTCCATGAGTCATCTCCAACCAACACTCTAGCAAGCATACAAGTCTTGGCCCAAAGGTCTCTGCAAGATGCCTCAGCTCTCCATGTAGTAGGAATGCTCCATAGTCTACTCACAACTCCATCCAAGTCCATGGCCTTGTTGTACATAAGTGCACAATCTCTCCATCGGCTCATAAGTAAAACATCTCCATGTCACACCAACAAATCCACCTACACAACATCTCTGCCTTGGCACTCCTTATTGAATGCCCATAAGTGACACCTCTACAAGTGCTCCTGCATCATGTCCCTGCATAAGATTGCCATGCTCCATGTCTCCAGCCTGATGTCCATGACTAAGTTGTCCATGTAGTCCAACCAAGTAGACCCATCACAACAATCGGTCATCCTCATCCAAGTCTGCAATCTTCGGTCTAGTGAACTCAGTCACCCAACCATATCATCATCATCACGAGTCCCTTCCATCATAGCTCCCCCACTGAAGGTTCCACCAAGACTTGCTCTTGGTCTCGACCATGAGAAGTCCACCCAAGCATCATCATACCCAACTGTGTGCCCTTCAATCTGTCCATGAGTCATGCCAGGCACTTAGCCAATTTTCCATGTGGCTAAAGCATGACCCAATCTTCTGCAATGATCATCATGTTCCTCCCTTGTCACGAGCCTTTGTACCTTCTACCATAAGGTCACAAACAACCCCAACAAGTCCTGCAACAGTCAACAATCCTTGCTTCTCCATACAAGGTCTCATTGTAGACATCCATGGTAAGATCCTCCCTAGCATCGGCAAACTGATTTTGCCCTTCCCTGCATACAATCCATCTACCAAATGCTCAAATGAAACACAAGTATCAATAGTACTTACATCATCATCATGATCATGAGGCTCCTCCATGTGAATATCCCCATCCATCCATGTCTGCAAACCGCACAATCCTGGTCCAACTTGATCAACCTCAAGTTCATCCTCCATCGTTGTCACATCTGCAACATCCTCAATCATCACGGCGTCCTCTTCCTTGTTAGCATAATCTGCAACTTCATCCTGCTCCATTGTCCAACTAAGTTGAAGAAGTTCGTCTTCAACATTCTTTTCCAAAACTTCAAGTTCCTTTTGAATCCGTGGGTTCTCCTCTTTCAACCACTTCAACCTGTATAAGGTAAGCAAGAGCTTCCCTTCACATTCTTCCAAACTTGCCATGCCTTATCGTTTAGCTTGGCCCAAGCACAAGGCTTCACCTCTGCTAAACTTGTTTCACCCTTCACCTGAATCACCCTGATATTCCACCTATCACCTGCAAAACTTGAACTCCCGGCCAAGTCTTTGGTCTTCGTAGAATCAGCTCCTTATTCAGTTCACCAGCTCTGGTACCACCTGTCACGAAGTGCAGGTGTGTATCAGCTTCAACGCTTCAACACCAGCACCAACTCCCTGGCACTAGCTCTGATACCACTTGTCACAATAGTGAAGTGGGATCAGCACTTCAAAATCATTACAATTTCAAAGATATGCCATGTGGAAGTTAGGATATGTGATTTGTCCCAAAATCATCTTTTAAACAAGTGATCTTGGTAAATTCATTGCAAATTTTTGCAAGTGAAGTTTTAGAATGTGAAATTTTCAAGCTTCTGAGAGACATAATGATATATCTCATGTAAAAAATTCACGATCATATTGAAAAAATTGGGCATGTGGCATGTTATACAAGTTTGCTCCTTGGAAGAGGCTAACATCAATTTTTGGTTAGACCTATGGAATTGTAAAGAAGGCATATCAAATTACTGTAGGCTAAAATTATATATTTATAAGGGCTCAAATTTCAAAGATACATCAAAATAAAGGTCATATGTCTAGGTTGTTTACAAATTAGATTTTGAAAGTATGTAACATACAATTGACAGGGATTTTGATTGGAAGATCTATTTTTGGTGATTCAAAATTTATGATAAAGAGGAAAAAGAAGAGTATTATTATTTACTCACATGGTTCCTATTAGTGCTTCAAAATTTTCTTCACCACTTAAACCTTCCAAATATTCATCCATGAGTCCTGAAGAAATAAAAGATGTCTAGTATTGAGTATCCAAGTTCTATGGTCTATTGTTATAGGTTCAAGGATCATTAGAGATATGGAACAAAAGTTAAAAGAAAAGATGATTTCCATGGAAAATATTCTCTCAAAGAGGCTTCATAAAAGGGGTAGATATCAAAGGAAAACATGAAAATAAGGAGAATGATTTTGTTAGAAATCAATCACAGATGGGGATTATTTTTTCACAATTAATGATCACAACTATTGAATTGTAGAATCATGATAATTATGGCTTTGAGTCAGCACCAATGAATTTCTTCATTCAAATATTGATATGAGGAAGTTTAATGGTAATAATCATATAACATGAATATTCCAGATGGAGCAATACTTCGACCTACACCATAGCGTTACAAAAGGTAGATATTGCACTCATGTTTTTAGAATAGACCAATTTGTATGGTATAAATGGCTTTGTGAAAGGAAAAAGGATTGATTGTATCTTGGTCTAATTTTATGGAGAAATTGATAGCAAATATGGGATATTAAGAGAAATATTCTTTATTCAATTGATACATCTTTGACAAAAAAAACCTAGTTATAGAGCACATCCAACAATTCCAAAAGTTGAGTCCCAAGGTAAAAAATATCTCAAAGAATAATTTTTTAGACCTATTTATGGGAACTTTAGAGGAAAGTATTCAACATGAGGTCTTTCTTCTTGAACCTAAATTCCTAGAGAATGATTTCATTCTAGCAAAGAATTTTGAAAGTAAAAATATGGTTACGAGAAAAGTAGTCACTAACAATTATTGAGAACATCATGCTCCAACTCCTAAATTGACAAGGTTGACACCTTAATAAATGGATGAAAGAAGAGTAAAGTGAGTATTTTTTAGTTATGACAATAAATATAGTAAGGGGCATAAATACAATGAGAAGAAATTATTCTACATATATTAGGAAGAGCAAGAAGACGAAGAATTCAAACTATCACAAGATATAAACTAGAAGAGATTGCTCCAACCATGTATTGTCATGCATTGGACGACATCAGTGCTTCAAAAATCCTCAATATAGAAGGATATATCAAAAATAAAAAGGAAATAGTTTTGATTGATTTCAAAAATACTCATAACTTCATCAATTATTACGAATTGGAAAAACTTGTCAATTGCTTTGTATTTCCAACACTAGAATTTCAAGTAATGATTGTAGATAGAGGTACCATAAATTGTGTATGGAAGTTCCATATTATTATATTGGATATGGGGGAGTATTGATTGGATAATCCCATGATTGCAACCCAAATGGGTGGGGCTGATGTTATATTAGGGGTCTAATAGTTACAATCATGAGGAGAAATGGACCTTAATTTTCAAGATATTTTTATGATATTTTCCTCAAAAGGAAAGGAAATTGAACTTAGAGGCATCCAAACTTGAAACCCTCTAAAGTGATAAGCTCTAATAGCATGAAAAAAGTAGTAAAAAAGGGACTCGATAGTTTAATTGCATAATTGTGCTCATTAGATGTTGAAACAACTATATCCTCTACACTGGTGGATCTCCAAAATGTTATAAACAATAATTCCAAGGTATTTGGAGAGATTCATAAGTGTCTTCCACTTGCTAAAGATACATACCATGTTATTCATTTTCTACCTAGAAGTTTATTGCCTAAAATTGGGCCTTATAGGTATCCATATACACAGAAAAGTGAGATTGAGAACTTGATTTAAGAAATGTTAGAGGATGGCATCATTCAACCTAGCCAAAGTGCTTTCTCTTCACTAGAAATAATCCTTGAAACAAGGATTAAGCGGGTGAGAAATAGAGAAATTGATAAGTATCTTATCAAATGGAAAAACCTACTAATGGAAGAGGCGACTTGGGAATATGAGTTAGCCATGAAAAAACACTCATAGTTAGTCAAATGTTGAGGACAACACTTGTTTGAAGTGGTGGGTGGGGGTGGGGTGGGGGGGTAGGACGGTTGTTAGGCCCTAGACAATACCCATGTTAGCCCTAAAATCCCTTATGAAATCATATATATTTGGTTATTACAATTATATTTTTATGTAGACCAAAATCTTTTATTGTACTCTTTCATTATAATTGTGCCCTTTGTCTCCTATGCATATACCAATGAGACCTAGTCATATGATCATCATACCTTGTCGTGTATTGTATTCATTGTAAAAGGAGGGTACACCCTCGAAGTGGATGTTATTCATTGAATTATTATAATTTTTGAGGTGTAAGGTTCATAACATAGACCATCCATTATAACTTAAGAGGAGACCTATAATTTCCATTAATTTCCTATTGCAAAATTTTAGCTAGATTCCTCTTGTTGTGGTTAGACCATTGGACTACTTGCTAAGGTGATTTTATCTTTCCTCATATAATTTCACGCGGATTAATTTTTCATTGGTTTAATCAATTCAATCTTTACCTAAATCAATTTGTACTTTCCCAGGTTTATTTCTCCCTTGGCTAAGCATTTCATATTTTTCTCACAATGGATTTACCTGTTGAAAAATATCTTACCTTGTTCATTCATAAAGGGGGTTTTTTAATTATGAAAAATAGATCCAAATATATTATATGTATTTGGGAGGGTGGATGGGTGTTGTAGGGTTGGGAGGATTTATAGATATTTGGGGATATAAAAAGGGGCATTTAGTAAAATTAGGATTATTTTAATGAGAAAGATGTATTGGGATGGAGTTTCAACAAAAATATTTTAGGAGGTTTTTATCAATATCTAGTGATATTAGAGGCATTATATAATATCCCATGAATGTAAGCATTATGACACAAGTTGAATAGGTGGATACCCTATTGTTTTCCTTAGGTTGTACACTTCTCCCTGAGCCATTCTCTCAACAATTTGTAGGTTGTACAAAGTCATGCAAGCCATCTTGTAATGTCAACTCCCTTATCATATTATGTTATGTTACCTTGTTAACCTACCCTCTATGAGATTTCTTGATATAATAGACCTTTTTTAGTGTTATTAGTATACATACAAGCTATGTGCACGCTAGCTACACACCCACGACTCACACAAATATACTTGTATTCTATAGGCTATTATGCAAGATGATTAACTAATGGTTAAGCTTGATTATGACTAAGTTATGGTTAACCTTAAGCTTGATTAATTATCAAGCTTATCATTATCCTTAATATCGATCAATGGTTAATCTTTATTAGTGGTTAATTAAATGACTAACCCTTAATCTTGATTAACAATTAATATTTATAATAAATTGAATATTTATATTAATTGGGATTAGTATGAATCCATTGATTTGACTAACCTTTAAAATATATTATTATTTTATTGCATTAATGAAGGGTTGTTTGGTGAATTAACTACCCAAGTTATTAATTAAGGGGTAGAAGGGTAGGTGGAGAGATAAGGTGGGTGTGGCTTGAAAATAGTGAGGGTTGGGGCATTGATTAAGGGAGAAGATAAGGGGATTTTCATGGAAAATAGCCAGGTCGTTATTTTTTTTCACGTAGAAGTGGGGGAAATGAGATCCAAGAGAAGACAAGAGAGAAATTGGAGAGTGGAGTGGATTTAGGCATTGATTGAGAACTTGGACACACTACCATTGTGCTCTAGACTTTGGCTCAGAGGGCTATTGAACCTGTAGAGATTTCCCAGGCTAGGAAGTCAAATAGGTTATTCCTACTTGGTAGGGTGGCATATTCGATCAAGTTGTCCCAAGAACAACACCACAATTGAGCCACTATATTTAGGTATATTTTTCATATTATTTATCAAAATTATATGAACTTCACATGAAAGAAATTGTATACGTTTTAAATATGCTATTAAATATCCTTTGTAAATGATAAATATGTTTTGGAATGAATAAAAAATGAATGATTGTGTAGTTGTAATAAACATTTAAATTTTTTGGTAAGTAGCTTGTATACAAGCTTCGAACCCCAAGAAGGGTGTCTCAAATGTGGTATCAAATCCAACTTTAAAATATGGACACTAAAACCCACCTAAACACAAGTTGTATCAAAGAAATTTGTTACACTGATCAATGGCCATGTTCATTTCTTGAAGAAGGAAAGGCCAAATTTTTCTTAGGATAGTAGCCACTCACAATTCCAAAAGCATTAATTCTTCTTCCTCCCTCTATCTCTCCATGAAAATGATTGATTCCCATGATTTTTAATCATTTATTTCTATTTCCCCATTGTTTCATTCGTGACATTGTATATATCTCACAAATTTTCCATTAATCTAGTTCTCAAGAGTAGATAAATATGGCCATGCATTCTAATATTCCACATGATTTTTCTTGCTCCAACATCAGCTTTCCATGCATTTTTTGTCACAAGAAATGGATAGAAATTAGCTTGTAGAAGCAACAATAGTGCCAAGTTCTTATATGTCCCCACTAGGAAAAGCTTTGCAAAATGCTACCTTTTAAGTACTTTTCACACATCATCCACTTGAAAAATAATCTATAGAAGCTTTTAAGGCTCTCTTTTTTCCTTCCTATCATCCATTTCCACTTCCACCTTGTATTTCCCATCACCTACATGTTGGTTATACTTTATTAAAATCTTTTAAATCTTTGTTTTTCGCTCATTAAAATCACTACCCAAGTACATGTTTGATCTTGTTTCCCAACCATTATTTGTTGATAGAAAGAAAAGATCACAATCTACTAGCTGGAAGCAAAGCCCTTATTCCATCCATTTTGTTTTATAGCTAAGTCTCATATATATCATTGATCAATCTTCCAATTTGAAACTTTTATAAGTTCCTTAAGTTAGAGTTATTCTCTCACTGGTTCTTGATATTACTAGATTTTCCTATATTCCAAGTCGTGGTGGGGATTATGGCATGATACTAAGGGGATCAATTTTCTTTTCTTTATGCAAAAAACACTTCTAGATTTGTTTCTACAAGAATAAAAAATAAATAGACATTGTTGCTACAATTTCCTAATATATGTACGCTACCTAGTGCTTACATTGAAGCATAACACCTTTTGGTTTATCAAAAAAGGAAAATTTACATTGAGAAACATATATTCTATGGTTTATACGAATTATAAAGGAGAAAACTAGGCATTGACATTGCTATGCATTCCTTTTTCTAGTGGAGATGGAGTTTAGTAGAAACGACTACTTGATTGATAAGAAAGTTTTCCATTGTTGAATTAATAAGATTAGATCTATGTTGTGTATGTCCAGTCCCCATTAAAATTTGCATGGTTCTCAACATTTTTGGTGGCTAAGTGAGTTAATACATTGAAAGAAGTGATGGGTTTTTCCTGATTAATATGGCTAGTCTATGCCTTACACACAACAATAATATACATACACTGAAGAAATTAAACAAATGAATCTATATAAAATATTAAGCAACCTAGATTAATGGACAAATAAGGGAAGACAATATACAGAGAAAAAAAAAGTGAATTTGAATAGAAATAATAGATGGCAACATCCACCACAAGCACTAAAATAATTAATTCTCTATGAGCTATGCAGTTGAAAAGGGCATGAACAAAAAATTTGGGAATTCATCATAAAATTATACATCTAAAGGGTGCCCAAAAAAAAATCACTAAAAGGTACATAATTCATGGAAAGGAGAGAGACCAACATGCACATTACAACTAAACACACACACACATTCTTAGGAAAACAAAATTATAGAGCATAAATATTTAGTCTATGTGCTAGAACCGCACAATGGAAAATGTCTCAGTAGTGTGCTCACTTACATCGAAATTACCTAGACTAGCCTATCGAAGCTATCCACTGTCAAGTATCATGAACCTTTCTCACTCAAAGAAAATCAACATGGCATGAGTGTATATCTAGCATTTAAAAGTAAAGGGGAGGAATATTGTGAGGATGAGAAGAATTAGTGTTGTAGGTCTAACCATAGGTCTGCGCATTAATAATTATCACACACATTTACTTTTGAAAATGATAGACAATACATATGCGCACCAAATCTATGAAATAATTAATTAAGAAATAAAATAATTACAGAATAATTGTTGGCCCAATAATTGGCCTTTCATTCCTCACACTCACTCAAACATTTCTACATATACATGCCTCATAAGCTCACCTCAATTTATACAAATAGATTAGAACCCAAGGTAGGTTCTAGATCCCTAAACTAACTCCAAAAATATCTCTTTTGATCTCTAAAATGTCTCATTAAATCCCTTATCCCTATATAAGAGCTAAATAATCCATAATCCTCTCAAACCTTTCACAATAATCTCGAATCTTCTCCTATTTACAATAATCATCATTCTCTCTTAAAACTATTAAAAAAACACATTAATTAATTAAATCTTAAGTTTACAAACTGACTCCTCTAATAAACAATTGACCTAGGTTATATGCGCCTGCATCAGACTCCCCAACTAAAAGAAAATCATGGTCTCCCAACCATCAATCTTCATAAGATAATAAAAATCCTCCTGGATCCCGAACTTTAGTTTGTCACTGATTATGTACTTTGTTATGTTGTTGATGTTCTGTGGTTGTCTTTTTGTGTCTTCCAGAATTCCAAAATTTATGTTGCAAATTTCCCTTCTCCTTGCTGATATATGCTTGTTCTGTTGTCATCAACAAGCTTTTGCCATATCTTTTCATTCATGCAATATGTCTCTTTTGTGACACTTTCACCATCAATCTTCTAATTTCTTTAATTGACATGTCCAACCTGTCTTCTTGCTGGTAAAAATCACCCATTATTTGTTGAAAATGATTGTTGTCCTCCATGAATTCACTAGGATACCACTCATCTTCTATCATTCTCTACCTATTCTCCCGGAATTCGTCCTTGTTGTTGTCACTTTGCTGTTGCATTTTCTTCATTGAAACCTCGTCCTCATCCTCTATGAAATTGTTGCAGTCCACCATCATTTCATTTGCTTCACAACTGTTCTTTGGATTGTCCAACCAATCCTCTAAAAAATTCATTTCTGCAGCAACAACCTCCATATCTATGCCTTTGTAGACTTGCATAGGTTCCTCCAATGGTTCCTGAGCTTTCTTAATTTCCATTTTACTCTCGGTTTCTTGTGATTCTCCACTACCTGCAAACACAAAATAAGTATTAGTTTCAAAATCATGAGACCTGGAGGTCTCTCTTATGACTTCCTACATCCCTTCCTTATGTAGCATACAATCCTTCAAGTTGTCCACTGACTCTTCCTCATCTTCTTCAATTTTCTTATTGGTGTCCATATCCATACATTCATCATCCTTATCACCAAGAAATGATCCTTGCTCTAGTTCACAAATATATATATATTTGTCTGGAGTTTCTCTGCTTCTAAAACTTTCATTTTATGCTTTTGTCTTCTTTCCATCAATTGTTTAATTGGCCATTTAATTGTTCTCTTTATTACCCATCCGTGTCTCTGTCTTTGTAATAGCTCTAGCAACATGTCAAGTTGTACCTTTAATTCAGCAATCTCTTTCTCGTCATCACCAATGCCAATTTCTATGGCATCATTGTTGTGACTTTTCTCTCGATCCATCTTCATCTTCTTTTGTGAACTTCACCTTGTTCACTATAACCTGCAACTGAATCACTTTACCAAGTTATCTCCTCTGAACTTGGCCAATGGTTCACTTCACTTGAACCTTACTCCTGAGCACTCCTTGCTCCTCTTTTTGCTGCAAACAACAACTGTAGTAACTCTTCAAATTATCCTTACAACACTTTGACTAGACTTTGGGTGTCGGGCTCCACCGATCATGCACCCATTACAATCAATGACACTTTTGACTTGACTCTAAATTTCCTTTTGACTCTAGACTTTTACATTAATTCTGCATTAGTGGACCTTGGGTGTTGGGTATGACCGAAAATGCACCCAAATTAACAAATTCAAATGGTTTTTATGAATTCAACTTTACAATTTTACATTGAAGGACTTTCTCACTTCAACTCAACTTTTACAAAAACCTTTGTTCATTTGAACATTCATAACCTCCTTTATAACTCAACTTTAAAATTCATGACTTAACCCATCTTGAAATTTTCATGACTTTCTTCTATTCTATTTTTCTTTTAAATAATTAAAACCTTGAAAATTTTCAATTACATACTAACGTTCCCAAACTCCACTTTTATATTTCAAAAAAATTATTTTTCTTGAAACTTTGCATTCCTTATATAGATATAGACACTTTTACCATGACTTTAATTTGATCCCAAACAAACTTACAAACCTACCTCCACACAACCTTTGACCAAATAACTAAAATTTTGACTCATTTAATATTACTTCTACTCATTCTCTCTCATCCAAGATTAGAATTTTCCATTTATTCTCTCATTGTCTTTTGACTCACATGCCTCTCCACTTACATGAATATACTACACGTGAGCCTTATTCTTAAAAAGAATGCATGGAAAATATATTGTAAATTATTTGCATGATGAGTGCAAAGAAAATACTTGACGTGAATGGAAGTAGAACCTTACACTCCACAGAGTTATTATTTGTTGAGCGTATTCTTTTACGTCTTCACTTCTCAGATATCTAACATTTAACTTTTATATCAAATAGAAAATTACCAATAATCAAACCCTCTTACTTCTCAACACAAATCTTATAACTTCAAAGCCAAGATCACAACATGTAAATCAATATCACGATCAGAGGCAACAACAAAAGCCACAAGACTCGACAATAGGTGGATTGAAGACCATGCGTAGATCTTGTGAATTGGTTTCTTTGTAAATATAAAATTATTGAGTTTATAAAAATATTTTCGGAAAAATCACATGAATCCCTGCTTTTTCTTCCCAATCATATCTCCCCTCTTCAAAACCTCCCCCCTCTATTAATGACTTGAACTAATATCGTAAATTACTATTCTGATGTATATTCCTCCCTTTTTTTGGTTCTCCTTAGCTTACTGAATAAGTTACATTAAAATGTTTCCCAGAACCATTATAGATGAAATATTACTATTATAATAATATAATAATAATTTAACAATGTTTGGCTATGATTTAAGGATAATATTAAAGTAATACTATTGATATTGACTCAAATTAATAATTTTATTAATATTATACATTGATAATTCTATTGAGATTACCATTGACATAACTAACTAAAATGAATTAATATTACATTATTATTTAGATAATAAGTTTATTACCACTATAACATTATAATATTTTAATAATAATAATATTTAAGACTATTATGAAACATTAATGATATACATTATTATAATTAAAAATGGCCTTTGCTATAACTAACTAAATGGGTTAATATCACCCATTATAAGATTATTATTTAAGTTTATAATTTATAATGATAAAAATATTACTGCTATTTTATAATGATAATAATTTAATAATATTTAATATTATTTCCACACTTTTAATTTATAACTTATAACTCAAAAAGAAAAAAGTTTTTAAAACCAATAATTATTAAATGGCATTAAAAATAATAATATTATCTGTTCAATTATGACCTGGGTCCAATTGGGTCCAATATAGCCGTTTTTTTCCAGTCAAACCTAACCATTGGAAAATCTACCATCCCTATTTAACATGGAGCCTTGATCTGATTCTTTCAACTTGTCCTGATGATGAACTACACTCGTTGGTTCGAAACGCGTTGACAAAGATTTTATGATGTGATTTTTCCGAAAATATTTCTATAAACTCAGATTATGGATCACAAAAGCTTAAATTCAAATAAAATTATTGAGTTTAGATGGAATTGTTGACCTTGGAGTGTTTTTTGTTTTCCTCCCACATAGAATATTTCTCTGAAGGTTTCCAACACTCACAGTGATTTGATTAAAGCACATCCCACACCATGGGTCAATATCAATCTGTCTAACTCTACAGGAAATGACTGCAACCTATGAGCAGATCAAATTCTCCAATGATAATTGCACTTTTCTAACAACGATTCTGTGTGATTTTATATTGCACAGATAACAAATAATGCAACAGATCATTTTATCTTCATACATTTCTCTCACAACCAATGCACAATCTCAATTTTGAGATGCCATATTTGCAGCAAACAAAACAATGATCACTGGTAGAAATCTTTATGCACAAAACCTTGCTCCAATAACATTGCCCTCTTCACTCTCCAGTTTATTTTAATGAAGAATAAATGTGTACAAAATTTGACACACAGACTTCATGCACAAGCTCGACTCAATTTTACAATCTGCTGGTCGGTAAATTCTGGTACTTTTTCTCCATCATGCAGTTAATGGCCTTCTTCAACAACCCTCCAATCATGATGCAACAATGTTCACGGATACCTAGTGCTGAGTGCCTTCTTTGTACACATTCACACACAAATTACAACCTCACACAATGCTCAATACGAATGTGGCAGCATCTCAAGCCTAAGCCAGGCTCTGATACCAAAATTTGATGCACGTCTAACCATAGGTCTACAAATTAATAATTATCACACACATTTGATTTTGAAAATTATAGACAATACTTATGGACACCAAATCTCTGAAATAATTAATTAAGAAATAAAATAATTAAAGAATAATTGTTGGCCCAATAATTGGCCTTTCATTCCTCACACTCACTCAAACATTTCTACATATACATGTCTCATAAGCTCACCTCAATTTATACAAATGGATTAGAACCCAAGGTAGGTTCTAGATCCCTAAACTAACTCCAAAAATATCTCTTTTAATCTCTAAAATCTCTCATCCAATCCCTTATCCCTAGATAAGAGCTAACTAATCCATAATCCTCTCAAATTTTCCATATACTCTAATCTTACCCTATTTACAATAATCATCATTCTCTCTTAAAACTATTTAAAAAATACATTAATTAATTAAATCTTAAATTTACAAACTGACTCCTCTAATAAACAATTGACCCAGGTTAGATGCACCTGCATCAGTTAGGGAAATATTGAAGTTCAAGTGTCACACATAGGTTTTAGTAACATTAAACTCTAAATGATCTAAAGTCAGGAAAACTATTAGATACAAGTTTTAAAAAATCATCACTAGGTGAAAATGTGCATTTGGGATAGATTTTCCTTTCCCCATGCATGGTAGAGTTTTCTCTTCTATTATTTTAGAAATTATGATTTTGGCCTTTTATCTGATTCCTTAGAGAAATAAGGAGATATACTGCCAAACATCTAACAACCTATATTGGTCTGGACAAATAAGAGAATAAATACAGCCATATGGCAATTCAAAGAATAGGAACAATATTTATTCATTAACTCTAATGTAAATCTTAAAATCTAATTTATATTAAGGAGAAATCTCCTAACATGAATGCAATAAACATGGAAAGTCGAAATCATCCAATGCCCTTCGAATATCTATGTTATCATTTTTATAATGAATAGGATCAATTACATAGGGAAAAATGAAATGATTTAATTCTACGGAAGATGGTCTGAGTTCCCAATAATTGAAATGATGTCCAAATGTTGCTTCCTCATGTATGGAAAAACTACCCCACCTTTAAGTTATGCATAGGTGCAGGCATTGAACATGAGATATGTTATGTGCCACTTTGGAATCATGTGTAGAGCATAGTGATACAAAGAAAGAGGCTATAATATTAGCCACATGAACCAAAGACAAGGAAGATGAATCAGACATATAATAGAGAAAAGACCTTGTAGTAGGATAGCTAGAGATGAGATGATATAATTGAAATTCAAACTCTCAAAAAGGTTAGTTAAAAGAATTAACGTAATTGAAAAAGCTACTTGAAAACACTCGACCAACTTTCTAATATGGTATTGAACATGATCATGGCCACTCTATTAAGTTCCACTGCCAAAATAAGGAAACCATTGAGATGAGAATGTAACAAGGTTTCTTTGTTCCTTACTTATATTACTCAACTAGGTAAATACACAGAAACATACTTATTAGCCCCACACACAAAGAACCATGCTCAAAAACCTGTGTACACATATAATGGCAAAAGGGAGGAATGCATATAGTATTCACATGGTTTTTCATTTCCTCTAGTTAGGAACTCATAAAATGGTGGACAGGGGGAATAAGTATCTTCTTTTCTCTACTTTTTATTCCTTGTCTTTTTTTCGATGCAATGGATAGTTTCACATAACCACTACTTTTTGATCCTCTATTACTAGTTCCAAATGGGCCAAAGAAGCTCTATTTTTGTTTTCTATTCCACTTTTTTTCATCTCGACTAGAAACCAAACGGCACTCATACATAGAGCCGAACCACTTGGAATACTTGGAATATAGAGAGTGCCCTCAATAACCCTCTAAATCTAATGTCTCTACTTGAGTTTGGTTATGATGAATAACCCGAGTGTGAATAACCTAAGCTTTGCAGATATCCTTCTACATTGGACTCTCCTATCCTTCCGAGTGTTGTCTTGTTTAGTGAAATTTTCAGCTTCCATGCAGAGAAAGCCAACATATTTCTCCAAAACATACCATTACAAAGCTCTACTTTATATTCGAGATTCATTTGAAACCCTTCAATAACAACCCCATTGTCTTTAGAAACAACAATAAAGGCATCTAAATTCCTACTTTCAGATTTTGTCCTACTTGTAAACCCTGCGAAGACCTAATTTCATCATCTTCCCTATTGAACCCTTGTAAAACCTTACTTTTGTCTCTAGATGAGTTTAACTTTCCAAGGGGCCTCACGAAATTGCATCCATCGATTTCCATCAACAACACATAGAAAAAGACAATTAATATAACTCTGGTATCATGGGGAACAAGCCTTTCTCTATCTTTGAACATCTGGAGGGGTTTGTGAAAGATTTCTCCACAGGGGTGCAAGGTAGGGAGGGCATATGGGCCTCATGTTGGGTTGCACATTCCCTGACCCAAGCATAGTGGATATTAAGGATAAGGTAAGGTAATTCTATCCATTTTAAATTATTTTATTTTAATTTTTTTAAAATTTCTTATTGTTGGGTCATAATTTTTCTTATCTTTTCCATTGATTAAACCATTACTTCTGAACCATTTATCACACCATCACACTCACTTGTACCATAATTCTTCACAAAGTACCATAATGTTATTTTATATGTCCAAGTGGTTAATTAACATTATTTTTCCTTTATTTTAATGATTTAAGAAGGATTATACTTTTATTTTGCTAATGACAGTTTTTGGATAGTTTAATTGTTGTGGGGAAAAGTATCCGATGCGGATGACCCTATCCCTACTCTAAAGGTGACAATCTTTAGCAACAACTGAAAGTAAAGTTTTGATGTTCCACTTTATGAAAATACAGAGAGAATGAAAAGAAGGTCAACCAACCTGGTGTCTTTCGCTTAGTCGATCCTTGTCCTTCTCTCTTTGTATCTCGTTCCCAGCTTCTTGCTCTCTCAGCCGGTCCAGCTACACACAGATCCTGCACAAAACAAGAGAGCAAACTACAAGATACATGTACTCATAACTGAAGCATGGATTAGGGTGCATCAAATATACATGTAAACACAAAACATCTATGTAATACAAGTATATAGGAGAACATGCAAACTTTATTGATAGAAAGTAACAGGGTTCCAGAGGAAGTTACAACCAATGATGATGGCTCCAATCCAGCAGCACTTCCTCGGCAGCAAGAACTCTCCTCTTCACCTCTAGTAAAACAATCATCCAATAGCTCTGACTGCAAACCAACAACACCTCCTTGCTTATACAAAATTCCAGCCTCCTTAGACCTCATAGAAGAGCTCTATATATAGGATAGAAGAAGAGAGGATGAGTCAGCTTGAGACTGACATGAAGCTGCCTTGTGTCCTCTCCCTCTTCAGTTAATCTTCAGTTCTTGAGTCCACTTGGAGATCCTTGGTTACACATGGTGATCAAGTACCTCTTACTCATCACAAGGCGAATCTGATGAACCAAGTGTCAGTTTGGAAGCTTCCTGGGCAGTTGACACCTTGCAGTATGACTGTGCCACTTGGCCAATCTCGCCCAGCGCAGGTAGTCTTCATTACTTTTGACTTCCAGCGCAGGTACAGAGTGGGACAGTTGCATTACAGCGCAGAAGCTCAGTTAAGCAGCTGACATGATCCAAAATAAGCCTGTTTTGAAGTGTTTTCAGGTGGAGAACTGATTGGAAGTGCTGTTGTTTGATGACCTTGTTCTTTTAGGGGTAAGAACAACATGTTTAGGGACTGAGGATCCCTGTAATTATCGACATTTCATGCTCCATGACGCGAGGCACAAAAATGTCTATAACAGTTGCCCCCTAAAGTATGAGGCCGTTTATCGGGTGAAATGCTTTATCTAGAGGATCCGAAGTTCGTTCCAGTGATGAGGAGAGTGCCCTGTAATACAATACAATACAATACATTATTTTTCATTCAATCTTCATGATCTAGCTGAGGCGGGCATTCCCATGCTCAGCTTTTATAAATACATTTTGGTACATATGACAGACGATCGTCTGAAGGTAGACTGATAATTTTCTGCTGAAATTATCATCCTTTGAATAGGATGATCATCTGCTGCAATGGTGTACACGGCAAATGCTTTTATATTTCCTGAATATATATCGCAGCCCAGATGGATGAAACTAGATCCGGGGTCTTCAAACTCGTTCGATCTTCACTCTAAGTACAAGTCGATCCATGTGAGAATTGCGCTGAAGTCGAACATGGAAAGACATCGTTTGATTACCGGTCAATAATGAAAACCGTTAACAAGCGCGAGAGGAATCACCAATAATGACGATGACCCTCAAGGTACTGCAGTACAATTCACGTGGCGTGAATAAAGGACTTGGCGTCGAACGCCACGTAAAATCTTCTGGTCGAAGGTCATTGATGTATACCTGTCGCTGGAAGTGAGAAACTTGCCATTGAGGCATGCAAGCTTCAAAGTACTGATGGGGGTGTTCCTAGATCAACTTCTTGGATAATGAGCTGAAGTCGACAAGAAGCGATCCGTCAAAGGAGGGCCTTAATGAATCCCACATCAATGACACGGAACGGAGCTAATGACTTTAGTGGAGGTGAAAACAAACTGTGACATATGATTCAGGGTGGCGATCATGAATGGATGAAGGATAATGTATGGTAGTGGATGGGACACGGTTGACACTTTCAGAATGACCCCTCTTGAACATATAACGACACTGATGCGATGGATCGGTAGCATTACCCCAAATGTGGATGGTGTGGCGAGGACCATGGTGATGAGACCGGTGAATGAAACAACCCAACCCGATATGGTACGGAGGAAAAGTGTCATGTTCAAGAGTGACTTGCTACCTTTAAACTTTGATGTTCTCCCAATTTTTCCCCAGTCATTTCTGACCAGTACCTCTTTATTTTTGTCAAGCTTGAGGAGGATAACATATGCTTGTTCTATAACCTGTCCTTCGGGCAAGCCCATCGCTATGATTTAACGAGCCTAGCGATAGGGAAACTCGTTCTTGTCTAAAGACAAGTTTGTCGCTATTTAATCATTTTAACGAGTCTAACGACAAAGAAAACTCGGTCCTTTTCATTTTTAGAGAGTCTAAAAAGGTACAGAAAGTTAACTCCATAATTCCTTTTTCGTCAGCAAATCCCTTAAGTCCGAAAAAGTATAAAACAATACAGAAGGGATGGCTGTTCGGTACTTTTAACGAGCCGAACAAGACAAGCGCTCGATCCTTTTGTGCAATAATCCCTCAGGTCCAAAAAGATTAAAATTTAGAGGAGGGATAGCGTTCCGGTCATTTAACGAGCTGGAAGGCCAAAACTCGGCAAACTTTTCATATTTTACGAGTCATTGAAAAGAACTGAAAGAAGACTCGTCTTTTGAGGAACGAGTGATAAACAGGGATAGCTACAGATTCCAGGTACAGGTTGGAATTTTCCAATTACAGCAGTGTCACAAGGATGGCTAGGTGAAATCACTCTTCGCAGCTGTTTCTCAAAAGAGGTAAACACACAAATGGAAGTGAATGATCGGCCAAATGAACAGTGGAGGTGATGGATGAAAACACGATCAAGGTTCTTATGGCTGATGAATTTACGATCTCAAAAGGTTATTTACCGGTTCATTTTTTCCATGAGCTTGAACTCTGGGGGAAACTTTTGCTCACACTTTTCTATTTTTTAACGAGCATAAATTCAGTCCTAAAACTGCTCGGATTTGCGTTTATTTTTTAACGAGCATGAACTATATGCTAAAACTGCTCGATATACCAGTCATATGAAGAACGCCTCTCGTAAGGACCAATTTTTATAGAGCTTATGCCTTACCACAGCTGTGCTCATTTTTGGCGGATTTTACTTCTGCCCCACAGGCTTTCTTTCATGCAAGTTTGGAAACGGCTAATCTTAAAACCAGATAAATAACCGCCCCTAGCTTACACTCCAGAAAGTTTGCATGCCCCCAGGTATAGGATAGAATTTCGAGGTTGCCCCTCCTCTCCCCTACTTCTGTTTTTCTTTGGATGTTCACACTTATTTGTCATCTTGCCAATCTAATGCTAACGATACTTGTCTTCTCGTTATTCTAAGGGGTCTTACGCAGTACTCAGGCTTCCCGTCGGCCCACTTTTAACAAACAGCTATTTGTGACAATAGAAGAACATCACTCAAAGATAAAACATTGGTATTATTGAGGGAGGCTTGCCTCTTTCTTATTATTCCAAAGACGGTTCGATTTGCTGCCGCAAATCAATCTCTTTCTTCGGCGGTGTCTATCATTGGGTTGTCCAAAGATGGTTACCCTCTGTCACAACAATACGGTCTCCTTCTTCGTAGACTGCCCCTGCTTATCCTTCAAAACATATGTTTCGATGGGCGAGGCTTGAATTCAAAGATGGTGACTACTTGTTGCAATAAGGGAATTCCTACTTGGGCATTGCCCACTTTTTTAGACAAAGGTGAATGATTCCCAGACACATAACTTTAACAAAAGATTATTATTCCATAACAACCGCACTTCCTTCGGACGGGGTACGGACTAGTCATATTCTTCTGCGGAAATTCTTTCTTATACCCGGGGTTTCTTCTGCCCGAAGCAGACCAGGGTGCATGCCCCCTGGGTCCTAGTCTTTCTTTCCAAATCACTCGCGCTCATCGGGAAGGAGGACTGGGGGCAGAGGCGAATCTTGAGTGAATAGACCATTTAGGATTGGTATTTGACTATTTGCGATGCGAGATCCTGGAAATGAAAGTTGGTCTACGAGCTTGACCACCCTTCCTTCGTGTGGAAAACACATTACTCTAAAGAGTGAGGAGACTATCGCTCCCATGCAATAAATATAGTCGCGTCCAAGGAGTAGGTTATAATCCAAGGGTCCTTGAACTACCAACACGTTCATCCTGACGGTCTTCCCTTTCAACGTAACAGGTACATCGGGGAGGATCCCTAATGGTCGACTGGTTCCTTTACCAAAACCTGAGAGATTTCTCAACTCAGGTAAGAGCGCTGGGGAACCCAGTGCTTTCCAAGCAACAGAGGAAAGGATACTCACAGACGCCCCTTCATCAATGATAGTACCAGCCATAATCATTCTATAGATCTGGACAATGATTCTGAATGGTGTACTGGCTGGTAACCGGGGTCTGCCTAGTTGATTCCAATCAAAGGATACAACCAGGTTGCTTGGCGGTGGGACCGAATATACGACCGGATATGACTCTGATGATGTTCCTTCCTGCGATAAAGGAATGGGCGCATTGCCCTGATGCCCATCGGAATCGGTGCTGATGAAAAGAACCTGGATGGTGTCATCCTTGTTCTCATCAGTGAGGGTGTCGCATGAAGATGACTCTTCGGCGACGGTGCCATTTGAAGACGGGTCTTCAATGACGGGGTCATTGGACGATAGAACCTCTGAAGGAAGAACCGGGCCAACTGCCGTATCGACCTTCAGACTTTCGTCTGGTCTAGATTCAGTAGGTTCATTCTCAATGATCGACACTTCAGCTGACCACTTGAGTGGTTCAACTTGATTTTCAACTATCGAGGGATTAGGCGCGAGTTTTTGATATCCAGGTGGAAGTTGCACCGGTGACACCGGGCGATCTTCCAAAACTCTCTTTGCCTCATCTAAGAATGGACATTTGTGGATGGCATGATGACCTTCACACAATAGACAGGGTGATCTTGGTCCCCTTCTTCGTCCTTCACTCTCGCTAGTCGACGGAATGCAATCAACTTGACAACCAGAGGTTGATGCTACCGGATTGTGCAACCTTGGGGACCAGTCCCTTAGTATCCGGGGAATACAAGGACAATCACGATGGAAGTGGATCCCTTTGCAAATGACACATGGCGATTTAGGCCCGGTCGGTGCAGTGTGTGGGTTTTTGTCAGCTTTCTTCTGCTTGCCCCCAGTCGCCTTCGCCAAAGGCTCCTTCTGCTTCTTTTCTTTCTTCTTCTTTTCCTTCTTCCCTTTGGGAGGCTGACTTTTGCCGGCTCTACCTTGCGAAGATGAAGGATCAGACGAAGTATCATAAGAAGTGGAAGGCTGGTGGGTAGTTCTAGATTGTTCTGACTGTTGATTCGACTGCTCAGGATTAGTGGCGATCTGGACTACATTAGTTGAAAAGATCCATATAGGAAGGCCGATTGTCAATCCTGGAAGCGACAATGTAGCCCTATGAGGCGCACCAACATCTCCCCAAGAGGAGAAGGGATTTGAACTTCCGCCAAGGTTACTTCCTTGGTTGGTGGGCTCCATACTTTTCAACTGAAAGATCAACGTGGGAATAACAGGTGATTATGTTCTGCTTTAAAATAAATTTTATTAACGACGCTTTTAGACACAAACTTGCTTTTTCATGTTTTAAGAGTCGAGAAAAAGCTAAAGATGACTCTAGTCGCCTTCGATGTATTAACGAGCCCGAAGTGACAAATGCTCGGTTGGACCTTTTCAGTTATAGAGTTTGAAAAGGGCCAAAAGAAACTGCTCTGGAGATCTAGGCAGAGGGTGTGCCAAACTTTTCGCGAAACCACAGAATACGTTTTACGGTACGGGTGGTCGATCTTCGTGAATGCTGTGTTCACTGCATCGCGATCAGTAGGGCGGCCGACACGGTTTCCTAAGGATAAAGGATAAAATCCTATAGGGGTCTCCCAATATACGCGACGGTACGCGGGAGCTCAAGTCCGTGTTAGTGCCACCGAATCTCAGGAGGAATCACCCACCTTCGTAGAGATCGACAGTCACTATGTTTAACGACGCCGGAACACGTCTCTACCTAGACCTCTAGATGTTTGCGTTAAATTCCAAAGCGTTGTTATGTAAATTGAGTTTATTTTAATGTTGATCTTTCTTAACAGTTTGCCTTTCAGGTTCGCCACGAGATGTATATATACAACTTCCTATATGCAATCTAAGAATGAGAAGCAAATCTTTTCAATCTTTCAACTTTGAAAACCTTAATCTACTTGAGGGAAAAGAAAGACACAACTTTTTCCACAGATCAAAGAACACACACTAAAATGCACATTTTCCTAAATCGTCAAGCACACAGTCAAATGCAAAATGCACAATGCATGTATTTCTTTTCGTTATCCTTAATGTTGATGCTAACAAAAGGAAACTGTTGTATGATTTTTGAATCAACTTTCAAGTAGAAATGAACAAGCTTGTCCACAATCAAAAAAGACACCTTATGATAGACTTGTTTAAACACAGGAAAAGTATAGATTCAAACCATAAAAGTGAAAAGCAAACAAACTCAAACAGCCATGAACAGTAATAAAACTAGCTCATAAGATCACACAGACACTTTTACAGTTCAGGATCTAAGAGGCCACAGCTATACTGGTTCGCTTTTCACAATGGGAAACTGTAACTGAAACAAGAAATACTGAAAGAACATTCACAGTTTCATCACACAACTGAGGCGGAATAATGTCAAGGAGAAGTGGTTTACAGCAAGTACAATAACCAGCAAGGAATCAGCCAAAAACAAGTGCAAACAGGGCCAAGACACAATAGGAAGACTGGGTAAGACAAGGGCTAACTGGACCAGCGCAGGTTCTAGTCTGCCAATTCTACTCTCAGCGCAGTTCCCAAAGGGAGTACCTGCGCTGTAATGCAGGCTGCCTGTGTACAGCTTGCACTGACTCACGAGAGTTTCGTCTATAAAGAATTCCGGGTCATAAAAAGCTCAAAAATGCACTGTTTTTGCTGAAATAAAAAGCTATAGGTCAAGTACAGGCTAAGGGATGATCAAGAGGATGAAGATCTATCACAAAGAGTAAAGAGTCTTTTGTAGATAAGCTCTTCAAATCTTGAATTTGCTCAACAAATGAGCAAGAGTAGCAGTCCCTCTACTTCGCTTTTGATATAGTCAAAAGCTTTTCGATTTGGTACTCTTTTCTTCAAGAAATGAATAGCAAAATACTACAAACACCAACAAGATATTCGAATCCCCAACGGAGTCACCAGTTTGTTGTGGGGAAAAGTATCCGATGCGGATGACCCTATCCCTACTCTAAAGGTGACAGTCTTTAGCAACAACTGAAAGTAAAGTTTTGATGTTCCACTTTATGAAAATACAGAGAGAATGAAAAGAAGGTCAACCAACCTGGTGTCTTTCGCTTAGTCGATCCTTGTCCTTCTCTCTTTGTATCTCGTTCCCAGCTTCTTGCTCTCTCAGCCGGTCCAGCTACACACAGATCCTGGACAAAACAAGAGAGAAAACTACAAGATACATGTACTCATAACTGAAGCATGGATTAGGGTGCATCAAATATACATGTAAACACAAAACATCTATGTAATACAAGTATATAGGAGAACATGCAAACTTTATTGATAGAAAGTAACAGGGTTCCAGAGGAAGTTACAACCAATGATGATGGCTCCAATCCAGCAGCACTTCCTCGGCAGCAAGAACTCTCCTCTTCACCTCTAGTAAAACAATCACCCAATAGCTCTGACTGCAAACCAACAGCACCTCCTTGCTTATACAAAATTCCAGCCTCCTTAGACCTCATAGAAGAGCTCTATATATAGGATAGAAGAAGAGAGGATGAGTCAGCTTGAGACTGACATGAAGCTGCCTTGTGTCCTCTCCCTCTTCAGTTAATCTTCAGTTCTTGAGTCCACTTGGAGATCCTTGGTTACACATGGTGATCAAGTACCTCTTACTCATCACAAGGCGAATCTGATGAACCAAGTGTCAGTTTGGAAGCTTCCTGGGCAGTTGACACCTTGCAGTATGACTGTGCCACTTGGCCAATCTCGCCCAGCGCAGGTAGTCTTCATTACTTTTGACTTCCAGCGCAGGTACAAAGTGGGACAGTTGCATTACAGCGCAGAAGCTCAGTTAAGCAGCTGACATGATCCAAAATAAGCCTGCTTTGAAGTGTTTTCAGGTGGAGAACTGATTGGAAGTGCTGTTGTTTGATGACCTTGTTATTTTAGGGGTAAGAACAACATGTTTAGGGACTGAGGATCCCTGTAATTATTGACATTTCATGCTCCATGACGCGAGGCACAAAAATGTCTATAACATTAATTCATGCAATTCTTATGCAGTTGTGGTAGCCATCATCCAAGTTTAGCATGCATGCACAACTTTGAGAGAAAACTGAATACATGGTTTATGTTTCTAACCTTATTAATAAGGAATCTTGTTGTTTATAACATGCCTAGATTGATCTCATAAGTCTCCAACTCACAAAAAGTGTTTTTGTTAAATTTAGTAGCAGTTTTTGGGTAGTTAAATTTTGACACAATTTTCAGGAAAATGAAGATGAATATAAAAATTACAAAACATGGGGTTTGTGTAGGATGAGCCAATTTGAGTAAATCACGAGATTATTTCCAAAAAAGGGTATGGTTTGGGAGATTTGTAGGGTTTTATAAAACTAAAATCCCATATTTAATGTGTGGCTAGATCAAGGAAAATTATTTGTTCTCATGTATTATTTTTGGTTTAGCACATATTTGAACATGGGGATCTATTTTTGAATCTGCATTATTCTTTTGTATGAATAAATCCTCATGAGACAAGGGAAGGAGTATATCATTAATTGATATTTACATTCAATTCACGAAGAGACTGTTGTAATTCCACCTTCATTATGCAATAGAAGAGTCGATACAAATTTTTACATAAGCATGACAGCCAACCATGTTGACCTTTCTTAAGTAGCACAAAACCAATTGGGAAGAGCCCCTTAGTTTGGTTTGTGCTTGCTTCTTTGTTTTATATTGGTAGGATATAGAATTAGTGTGTAGCTTAGTTTTTAAATATTAGAATTCATATATGCTTGGTTAATTTGCTTCATTCTCTATTTCAATTCCTGATGATAATTTGTATTATGTGTGATATATAATCTATAATAAAAGGGAAATTCTATCATTAAGGATTGAAAATACATCATGTTCTTCACCTTGTTGCATGAACATTGGCATCTAATACAAGTGACAGATAGTGACTAATGATATTAATGGGCGCTTTGTTTGATAATTCAATGAAGAAGAGACCCCTCTAAAGAAGAATTTGTTTTCTTGTAGTAAACTAATTCTTTGTTAAAGATTTGCTTACATGTTTTTATTTTCAATTCAACTTAGCGGTCCACAAAGACATAAGTTTCATTAAAGATTGAAAATGAATACTTTTCTTCACACCGAGTACAACCTTCAATAACTTGGTTGAATGAATAATTTATTGCAAATCGATTAAACGTTTCTCTGAATTTGTCATACAATGAACGGGACCTCTATAACAATGCACATGAATGCGTTTAATTCCATTTTATTTTAGTTTGGATTGTAAATTATTTTCTAACATATCTTAGTTAGCATAGGCCTCGATCATACATGTATCTTTCTTGAATCTCAAAGTTTATGATCCCAGATTGAGAAGTAAAATGTAACATAAATTATACATATAGTTTCACTGCCATTTTGGGAATCGTTGTCGGGGAGACGCTAAAGGGATTAGGGCATTGATAATTTTTTTTTATTTTTATTTTTTTCATGCAAGTTTGATTCAAGGAAAGGAAAATATAACACATTCCAAAAGATAAATTGGTGACAAAGAAGTCTTAGTAGCATGAGGCAAGGTTTGAGTACATAATTAGATTTTCTTTGAAGTTTGTATGGTGTGTTTTCTTTTATTAGATTTCATTAAAGTAGAGAATTTTTTGTTTTTATAAGACCCCCATACACTAATCCATGTGCAAGACATGGATTATCAACCAACAAAAGGAATTTAATAATGATCAAGAGTTGTTGAGTAAAGGAATATTCTACTTCAAGAACTTTCTCAAATTCTAGTAGCAATTGAAGATATATTTTCATCTTAGAATGTGATAAAATAAAAGAAGTTCCATGAGCCACATCTACACCAGGTTACTCTAGAAGCTCCAAAGAGCCATGAAAAGCATTCAATGGAGAGTATACATTAGAACTTGAGATTGAGGAATTTATATCATGCTTATCATCAGATACTTTATGCATTCAAGAGACTAATCAACAAAATTTAGAATATCTACATGGCATGATAAAGGAGGACACACAAATCAATGCTAATGAATAAGAAAAACAAGGGCATCATGACTATATTGAACTTTGGTTCTAAACAACCATTAAGCTAGAGCACCACTCTCTTCTTTAACAATTCTTAACATTGCATCAATCAAAAAAGCTAGTTCCTCATATTTTTATATATACCAAAGCATATTTTTCAAACTTGAATATGATGATATTTGTTATCTTATTATACACATGGCTCCACTGGAAATATTCCTACACTTGAAAGAGTTACTATTTTTCAAGTAGAGTTGGATAATTTCGATGAATAAATAAATAAATAAATAAATAGTAAAGATAAAAATAAGTTCAATTGTGAAAACTAGCTTACTGGTGCAATAAAACATGAATTTTCCTTGAAAACCAAGCAATTGGGTAGCAAAATTTTAAAGGGAAAATTTCTAAAAAAATTTACATGTTGGTTCAATCTTGTGTTGTGACTCTTCAAAATATTTTGGATTCTATGCTCATGTTGGATAATTTTATATTCCTTAAGGCCCACAGTCCTACAAATCTTGTCCCATTGACTTCAATACCTTATTTGGGGCCAAGATTAGATATTATTTTGAGTTCATTGGAGTTTTCATACATCAATGGTAGATTTCCCCACTAACAACAAGGGAATACCTCATCATCTCTTGATTTTTAGATCCTGCAGGTGACTCAACTTCAATAAATTTATTCGTAACTATTAGAGTGCACTCTTGTGTCTTAACATATTTACATTATCTATGATTTTTCTAGATTTGGTCAACAATTTTCATCAATGGTTGATAATCCAATGAATTATTTCTATGTTCAAATTCAAGTATATCCATTCACATAGATTTAATTGTACCAATAGGAGTTATATGTGGAGACTATATGGTTTATGAGATCTATGACATATTGTAGTGGTTCATTTTATTGTTCTAAAGTTTCTAGTAGCAGTATGTTCGTGCTATTCAACCAGATCACAAAACATAAGAAATGATAAATCAATGACTTGAAAATTAGCCTCTTGAAGGGGGGAACCTCCTTTACATCACCTAAATGAACAATTCTTCTATGATAAAAATGACAAGACCTCCTTGGTATATATAAAATTCTAAAGGGTCACAAAATAATCAGAGCGTACATAATAATAATAATGTAGGGGCACAACAATAGCAATAAGGGGCTACACTAAAAATAAAAATAAGGGGGATACACTAGTATTATAGGGACCTAACATGCCCCTCTCCTTCAAAAAAAGTGTTTTCCTCAATGCTTGAGTAGTTCTAGATGTTTCTGTATAAATTTCTCATCCTCCCATGTGGAATCTTCGGCAGGTAAGTTCTTCGACTTAATGAGATACTCTGAAATTGATCAATTTCGTAGTTGTTGGGTTCTTGTTTTTGTGACTGCTTCAGGCTCTAATATGATTTTTCCTTCCTCGTTAACTTTTGGCAATATTTTTTGAACTGGGAACTTGTCAGCAATATCCTTCTTTAAGCATGAAACATGGAAAACTGGATGTACTTTTCTAACAAGAAAAGATGCAGGAAACTCCAATTTGTATGCCATAGTACCAATATTTTGCAACACCTTGTAAGGACCATAGCACTTGGGTGATAATTTATTATCCTTATGATCTTGCTTAAGGGACATTTGTTTGTATGCTTGTATCCATAAATATACTCAGTCACCTACATTAAAAAAAAATCGTTGTGATGTTGATCTTCCTGTTGTTTTATTTGATTTTGCGCCAGAGTGAGGTTGCCCTTTAAGAGTTGGAGAACTTGTTGTTGATGCTCAATGTGAAAAAGCATTCATACTTAGTAAATTTATCAACAACCACCATGATGACACTCTTTCCTTAAGACTTTGGTAAATTTTTGATAAAATCCATTGAGTCCTCCTCCAAATGTTGACTTGGAATGGCTAAAGGTTTTAATAGACCTGGGGTATTAATTGTCTCAAATTTATTCTGTTCACAAACTGAACATTTTGCCACAAACTTCTGAATATTAGATTTAAGGCCATCCCAAAAAAATTCCTTCTTGGCCCTGTGGTAAGTTTTTAAAAATCACAAGTGCCCTCCTAAAGGAGAGGTGTGCGATTCCAAAAGAATATTTTGTTTGAGTTACGAATTATTACATAGATATAAGGAATCTTTGTACCATTATGAGTCATTTTTCCATATAAATGTATCAGATGTATTGGGATTTTGCTACAAATTTTGAATGATTGTCCACACCTCTTCATCATTATTCCATTCCTCCCTTGCTTCAGTTATCTAGTCATGCTAGATAATAGAAATGGCATAAAGCAATGCTTCCACATCCTCATCCCTTCTTGAGAGTGAATTTGTAACAAAAAATTTCTTCCCTTTTTTGTAGATGATTTCAAAGTCAGAACCCAACATCTTAGTGACCCGTTTTTGTTGCTCTCATGGATAATAGAAATGGCATAAAGAAATTCTTCCACATCCTCATCCCTTCTTGAGAGTGCATCTGTAACAATATTTTTCTTCCCTTTTTTGCAGATGATTTCAAAGTCATAACCCAACATCTTAGTTACCAATTTTTGTTGTTCTTTTGAAGATAATCTTTAATCCAAAAAGTATTTAGACTATCATGATTTTTTTAACCTTAAAGTGTCTTCCCATTAGGTAAGGGTGTCATTGCTTCAGGGAATGTAGTATTGCCAACATTTCCTTCTCATAAATAAGTTTGTGTAAATACTTTCCCTTGACTGTACAACTTTCAAAAGAAATGGGTCTTCCTTCTTGCATTAAAACAACACCAATTCCATTCCTTGAGGCATCACATTCCACCATAAAGGTTTTTTTGAAGTCCGGTGTAGCTAAAACTGAAGCTTGGCACATTTCCTCTTTAAGATGTTCAAAGGACTTAGTTACTTCTAGAGTCCTAAAAAAGCATCTTTCTTCAGTGATTTTGTTAGAAGTGCTACTATTTTCCCATAATTCTTAAAAAACTTGTGATAATACCCTATCAACCCGAGAAATCCTTGAATACGCTTTAGGGTTGTGGGGATTTTCCATTCCTTGATAGCTTTAATTTTGTTAGGATCTACCTTAACACCCTCATGAGATACAATATGACCCAAATATTCCACCACCTGTACCCCAAATAAACATTTGGAGGTTTTTTCATACAATTGTCTCTCCTCCAATAGTTAAACACCCTGTCAACATTTGAACACGATCCTTCCAAGACTTTTGTAGATTAGTATATCATCAAGAAATACTAACAACAATTTTCTAAGGGTTTGAAAATGGAATTCATCAAACCTTGAAATATGGAAGGTGCATTAGCAAGGCCAAAAGGCATGACCAAAAAATCATAATGACCTTCATGAGTTATGATTGTTGCTTTTTGGAATGTCTTTAGTCTTCATTCTAATTTGATGATATCCTGAATGAAGATCCAACTTGGTGAAGTAAATTTATCCACATAATTCATCCAACAATTCATCAATGATAGGAATGGGAAATTTATCTTTAATAATGATATTTTTGAGATCCCTATAATCTGCACACATACATCTTGATCCATCCTTCTTATGTACCAATACTACTGGAGTAGAGAAAGAACTCTGGCTAGGTTGAATTGTACCTACCTCTATCATTTTTGCAACCATGCATTCAATTTCACTCTTTTGGGCATAAGGATATTTGTAAGGTATGATGTTTGGAGGAACACATCCTAGAATCAAGTAAATAGAAAGATCATGATCATGAATAGGTGGGAGGCCTTTGGGAGTCTGTTGACGGTGTCAGACTTGCCAACATGTTAGGGGATCTCCCCAATAAGAAGTAACAACTATACCTCGAACTGTTTGGAGTAGGAGTCCCAGAAGTGGGTAGTAAAGCTATGCCTTGACTACGATTGTGCGCAGAGGTAAGCAAGATATCCTTGTCGGAAGCAAGTGTGTGACCTTGCGACGAGTCAAGAGAGATGCATGGGGAGGTTTTGACACACGAAGGGGAAAAGGAAGTGTGCCCCCTAGAATATTGTAATAGTACGCAGCCTGAAAGGAACACACGAGTTGAATGACATCACAAGTTGGAAGGCAGAATAGTCGACAATCTAAAGTGATGTGTTAAACCAACAACATGATTTCAACAAGATTCATACAATCACATACGAAATAGTTCATATAAAAATGCATAAGTTAAACAACATACATTGCTAAAGTAACCAGAATAGATGAAGTACAATAACAACATATGCATGAAAAAATGTTGGCTCTGTTATATTATATAAAAGTGAAAGTTCCATCCATGCATACAACCATGATAGCCACTAACCCCAATAGTGGAACATTACAAGTCAACACTGCATGCTCCTCCAAAGAGATGTACTCACTCTGTACTATGGAGAATTCAAGGCTCGTCACAATACTCTCCAAGCCCTCTATGAGTAATGCCTAGCAAAATCTTGGCTCCCAAAAGCATGTTCTATGGGTTTTGAGGTTCTATATATAGCAGGGAAAATTTTAAGAACCCCCCCTAAATTTACATTTATAATAAATGGGCGAATCTCCATGGTATATAGGAAAAATGGAAGGCGATTTTATCAATAATATGATATGTATATATAATTTTTTGGCGAATCTCTCACCAGGCATGGCGAATATTTTATTCAATTATAAAATCTTGTGTTTATTGAATACACAAATGAAATCATTGCATTCCTTTAAAATATCTTTTGAAATCAAAATTACCGAAATTACATATCGATAGCCTAGTGGGTGAAGGATAAAATTCACCCGTGCCATTCACAGAAAGCATGAGAAAAAACCTAATACTATATATAAAACCAAGAAAAATTAAAATTCATCACTTCTAGGGACCTCGTAACCACGCTACCAATACACAAGTATGTTCTTGTTTGCAATTAGAAAAATTACCCAAATTACAATCTGTTTACTCCAGCATATGTTGGAAAGTTATAGAAGGATGACTAGTGCAATCAATCCATTCCTTTTAGCCCTAGATTTGTTTCAGTTTAAAACAGAAGTATACAAATATACTTGTCCAATGTCTATGCTTTAACCATTCACCTTAAGATGTTTTTACAATATAATTTCATAAGTCTATTTAATATCTTCATTATCATAAAAACCAACCTATATCCATCTTAACTCCACATCTACACAAATATACTTGTCCAATGTCTATGCTTTAACCATTCACTTTAAGATGTTTTTACAATATAATTTCATAAGTCTATTTAATATCTTCATTATCATAAAAACCAACCTACATCCATCTTAACTCCACATCTACCACTCTTCGGGGGATGAAATCTATTTATCCCTCTGAGCACTTGGTAGACCTAGAATTAAGATGGATCTAAGATGATAGAATTTCCCCTTTAAATAGTCTATGCTCACATGAATACCATGGTATTACCATGGGCCAATACCATGGGTTATCATAAACCTGGAGCTTAAAATTTATTATTAGTAATTTATAAAAATTAATAAAATTAATAGTTGATTTTTATTTTATTTTTTATTTTAACCAAGCTAAAATGTTTAACATACATTAAATTACAACATCCATTTTTACACTTGATCGGATCAAATATTTTTTCACTCTATGCTAGTTTTCATATCACGATATTTGATACCTCTCGTGGGTTAGTAGATCAGGAGTAAAGATGGATCTATGTTGGTTTAATTCCCCCATTTAAATGTAGATCCAGAGTAAAGATGGATCTATGCTGGTTTAATTCCCCCATTTAAATAGGCTACATTCCAGGTGAATACCATGGATCAATACCATGTGCCATTTTGGTGAATACCATGGGTCAATATCATGTGCCATTTTTATTTTTATTAATACTAATATTAGGGTTAATAATGTTTTTTTTGCATGGTATTAATAACAATCTAGTCCATGGTATTTGTCCCATAGTATTTTTCCCATAGGTTTCACCTAAATATAACGCATTTTTTGAGTGTTTGTAAATATAAGGTGACTTATGGAGTAAATCTAAAAAAATGTTTTATTTGTTTACCATACCTCTCGTTTATTTATATTTTTGTTAAGTTACCATACCTCTTTTACAAATATGGTATTTGGCCCATAGGATTCACTTAAACAAAACCTCTTTCTTGAGCCTTCATAAATAGAACAAGGGTTATGGACTAAATATAAAAAGAGGTTTTATTTAGTCTAGTTTATTTATATTTTTATTTATTTACCATACTATTTGAGTAAGTATAAAAAGACGTTTTATTTATTTACCATACCTCCACTTTACTTATATTTTTATTTGTTTACACCCTTGCATGTATATAAGGTGACTTATGGAGTAAATATAAAAAATATTTTATTTATTTACCATACCTCTAATTTATTTATTTTTTTATTAATTTACCATACCTCTTTTATAAATATGGTATTTGGGCCTTTGGCCCATAGGATTCACTTAAATAAAACCTATATTTGAAAATGGGCGAATGGATTCACTTAAATAAAACCTATTCTTGAAAATGGGCGAATGGAAGGTTGTAACTCCTAATTTCAAGGGCTAAATTTACCTTTTTTACCCTCTCCCTTAAAATAAGGTGGGCTATTTGAGGTGATTTGTAAAAATGTACTATGATACAAAATATTCGCCCACTAAAAATTTAAAACCCCTTAATTTTGCCAAAGGGCGAACATTCGCCCCTAAAATTTTCTATGATATATAGCAAAGGGTGGGGTGACCCTTGACATTTTCCTCTGTGACTCTTGGAATAACCTCATGACTCTTCAGCTTCGTTACATATAACTCTTTACATTAAATATGATTATTTTCATTCCACTAATGACACTTGGAATTTCACTTTACATTACATTTGATTGCAATAGTTATGGCTCACAGTAGTGAGGTCGTTGAGACAACTCATAACAGAACTCGACATGACACTATTGACGTGTATTGGTTGATTGTGGTGTCTGTGTCAAGATGTTGTGTTGTTAAGTGATGGATTTTTCTTTGGATGTACTTTGTCTTCGTCTTTGCATAGCTTGGTTCCGTGAGGTCTTCAATGGTCTTGGTCTTCACAAGATGGTTCCATGCATGTGTTTCTTTAGCTTGTTGTTTGATGATATTCTTCTGTATGTTCAACTATGAGCAAACCTTCTAGCATGTGCTTCTTCTTCATCTCGTTCGTCGTCGCACCATGATCAATCAGTGTACCTGTTTTTTATGAAACCAGCTCACAAAAAGATAGAAAAGATAGACCAATGACTTATAAATCAGCCTCTTCGAGGGGGAAACCTCCTTTACATTAAACAAATGAACAATTCTTGGATGATACAAATGACAAGACCTCCTTTCTATATATAGGAGTCTAAGGGGTCATAATATAATCAGAGCCGACATAACAATAATAATGTAAGGGCACAACAATAACAACAGTGGGCTTCTATGGAGCACAATAATAACAATATGGGTACTACATGGGCACAACAATATAATAAGGGGGTTGCACTAATAACAATAAGGGGTTACACTAGTCATATAGGGACCTACCATGCCCCTCTCCTTCAAAAAGTGTTGTCCTCAATGCTTGAGTAGTTCTGGATGGTTCTGTATAAAATTATCATCCTTCCATGTGGAATATTCAGCAGCTAAGTTCTTCAACTTTATGAGATACTCTGAAATTAATCGATTGTGTAGCTGTTGGTTTCTCGGTTCTGTAACTGCTTCAGGTTCCAATATGATTTTTCCTTCCTTGTCAAGTTCTCGCTATATTGTTTGAACCGGGATCTTCTCATTATGTAAGGTCGTGATTTCTTAAGTGCATGTAGTCTTGCCAACATTTTCTTCTCATAAGTATCTTTGTGTAAATACTTTCCTTTGATTAGATGACTTTCGAAAGCAATGGGTCTTTCTTCTTGTGTTAAAACATCACCAATTCCATTTCCTGATGCATCATATTCCACAATAAAGGTTTTTGTGAAGTCTGGCATAGCTAAGACCGGTGCTTGGCACATTGCCTCTTTAAGATGTTCAAAGGCCTTTGTTGCTTCTGGAGTCCATGAAAATGCATCTTTCTTCAATAATGTTGTTTTTGGAATGTCTTTAGTCTTCATTCTTATTTGATGATATCCTGAACGAAGATCCAACTTGGTGAAGTAAATTAATCCATGCAATTCATCCAATAATTCATCAATGACAGGAATGGGAAATTTATCTTTAATAGTGAGTTTTTTGAGCTCTCTATAATCCGGACACATGCACCATGACCCATCCTTCTTTTGTATCAATACTACTGGAGCAGAGAAAGAACTTTGACTAGGTTGAATTATACTAGCCTCTAGCATTTTTGCAACCATATGTTCAATTTCACTCTTTTGGGCATATGGATATCTGTAAGGCTTGATGTTTGGAGGAACACATCCTGGAATAAAATGAATAGAATGGTCATGATCATGAATAGGTGGGAGGCATTTGGGAGTCTCAAATACCTTGGAATGATACCAAAGGTTATGAACCCAACTCACAAAAAGATAGAAAAGATAGATCAATGACTTAGAAATCAACCTCTTCGAGGGGGAAACCTCCTTTACATTAAACAAATGAACAATTCTTGGATGATACAAATTACAAGACCTCCTTTCTATATATAGGAGTCTAAGGGGTCATAATATAATCAGAGCCGAGATAACAATAATAATGTAAGGGCACAAAAATAACAATAGTGGGCTTCTATGGGGCACAATAATAACAATATGGGTACTAAATGGGCACAACAATATAATAAGGGGGTTGCACTAATAACAATAAGGGGTTACACTAGTAGTATAGGGACCTAACATTGTTCCTACAATTCACTCATGACGGGACGACATCAAATCCAAAACCTCCTATTTTATCATGATGCATTATTCTCGTGTTTTGGGTCAAGGTGACTAGAAGGGAGGACAAGACATTGAAACTACGTAGAGAACAACTCAAGCAAGGATGAGGGGCTTCAGAGAACTGTCATGAAAAACTGTGCAGATGTCACAGGGAGACAAATTTGCGCAATTTGGGGCAACAGTGATAGATGAAAGGTGGAACCCAGTTGGGTAGGATTGCATAGTCCTTGGTAGGAAGACAAGACAGGGTGTTTGGGGGAACTGCTGGATAGTTTTGCACAATTTTCAAGATGAGGGCTGGGCATGTCATCTCGGGTCCAGTTGGGAATCTACGCAATTTCTCCAAGGAAGACAGAGAGGGCAATAAGAATCACTGGCAGAGATTTCTACGCAGTTTTCCAAAGCAAGGTTGGATCAAGCTATGGGGAGTCACTGGTCACAACTGCATAATTCTGAGGGACAGTTTGGGACAGGCAGTAGGGTCCTTCCCGACAAGACTACACAATTTTTGGGATGAGTGCAGAGTAGGACAGAAGGGAGATTGCAAGTCAAAATTGCGCAATTTTCAGAGGGAGAGTAAAGAAAGCTAGCAGGGACCTGTCAGTCAAATTTTCACAACTTCCTGGTACAATGCAGTCATAGAAAGAAGAGGACTATTTCACATGTCTCCGCAGTTTCTGCAGGAAGTGCAGGATAGGTAGCTGGGAAAATTCTACGCATTTTTGGGGAGAATTGAAGCCTCGGGTCAGAGTGTAGTTTAGGTTTTCCGGTTGAGCAGAGGGAAGATTGATGAGTGATCTTGCGGGAAGCGTAGAATGGATTGCCCTTGGGGACAACTTCTGCGCAATTTTGGGAGATAGTTAGCTTGCTCACTTCCAGGATTGCGTAATGCAGGCTGCCCCGGAGGACAACCTCAAGCTCTGTATAGTTCTAGGCAGCAAAGCAGGGTCACTGAGAGTTGAATCCATGCAGTGCAACTCTGTTGGGGTCTAGTTGAAGGAGGATTGTTCGGTCGACACATGTTAAGGAAAAATGGCTAAGTGCGGGAGTGAGTGAACTTGTGCATACATGACATTATGATCACACACTTAGCATATTTCAACAACATGACGACAATAACCACTGAGAAAACATAGCAAAGCATGACCCTCTATGGGACTGTCTATAGGTGAGAGTGACAAGTGCAACACTTGCGCGACAATGCTTACAAATTTGTGTGTGAGTGTGACGAGTGTTCACATAGCTAAGACAACCAAAACACACAAAGACAAACCTTCGAAATCACCAGAACTAGATCGCAAGCATGACATAACAATCAACATGCCAAAGATGATAGTTGGTTCAATAAGCGAAAAGGAAGCAACACACATAGTGGAAACACATGGAATGACTTTTAGTGCTTGCAAACATGCATGTTATTGAAGACATAATGATATGAAAATGACAAGAAGTCCTTCAAGACACACTAAGAGATGTACTTCAAAAGATATAGTTTACTCACCATAGTTACCCTCGATATGATTATGCATCCGACAGAGTTTGCATGAGGGCCCAATCTTTTATCGTAACTTAGTTTCTTGATCCTTCTCCTCAACTCCTTGAGAGTGATCTAGCATGTCATATTTTCCTATAGTCACTGAGAAATAGATTTGAATAGTTTCATGTAGCAGTGACTACTGCTGAGATGAGGCCCTAGGAGGCCCATCTGCGTATTTTTTGAATGCAAGACAGGTTGGACAGCATTGACAACACTGCATAGTTTTGAGATGAAAGACACTGCTATAGGATGGGGTCCTATGAGGTCACCTCTACACAGTGTCTGAGTGCAGTGCAGTGTGGGTAGCTGAGGGGCAGTATTGCATAGTTTTTGAATGCAAGGCACTATTGTGGGATGGGTCCTAGGAGGACACATCTGTGTTTTTTCAGGTTGCAAGATAGATTGGGTAGCTGAGGGACAACACTGTGTAGTTTCTGAAGATAGTGGGTTCCAATTGAGGAAGGACACTGGAGGAAACCACTACACAGTTTTGGATGCGAAGGAGGGCTAGGGTTCCTATGCATTTCGTAGTTCCAATAGGCAAGGGAAAAATCTTGAGGGTTACAAAAGAAAAGTGTGCAGTTCCAGAAATCTGGATGAGGTTAGGTTACTCGGGAAACCCGCTAAGTGTGAGATCAGTGAATTTGATGTAAACAATGATAAAACTTGACTATGGTAACACACAAACACTTAGTGGTACAACATAGACCATCCAAAACATATAAAACACACTCTGCTTAATGCAACAAACTTTGTGACAAAAGTGCATGAAGTGAGTGTGAAACATGTCTATGTAATGAGAACAACCCATATGCACAAGATTTCCCTGTGAAGAAGAACAACATTCCCTTTGCATGACAATCAATTATCCCGATGCCAAATTAAGATGACACATACTACATAAAGATGAGAATGTGAACAACTCTTAAGATCAAGGAGGGGGGCTTGAGGTCATCAACTTACCAATAATTGACCAAGGAACAGTTGATCATAGGATCCACGGTAGGCTCTAAAACTTCATGTGAGTGAAAATTTTGGAGGGTGGTTGTAGCCGCTACAACATTAGCGACACACTGGTAGAATTCTAGCTCTCTCTATGGACCTTGTTTTGTGAAAAGCGAGTATAACCTTTCCGGAAGTATTGTTCGATACTTTGATCATTAAGGTCTCCGCACTAGCTTGAGTGAAAGATTTAGTCCCTACCATTCTCTTGATCGGTCAACACACATACCAAGCTAAGTAAACTAAGCTGTTTCGATTAGGGATGAGGGCTATATTGATGAACAAGTAATATAACTGTCATAGTTTTAGTTTCATATCTGGTGTTGCTCTGATGCCATCAGGCCTGGATAGTACCCCGACAGAGTCACGTAGGAACATAAACATCACTCCTCTACCAGCGAGCTTGGTCAGTACCCTGACAGAGTTACTTGCATCACCTCTCTATGTAGGAACCCTTTCTCTTCTTTTGCCTTATTCATTTTTTCATTTTTATTTTTTTCAAAGAATTGTTCATAGGCACTTATTTATTTCAGAAGTGAAAGAGGGATCCCAAATTATTGAAAGTAGAAGAGGTTTTCCATTCAGAGAAGTATGTTATATATACCTCTGACGTACTTGTTAAGGTTTCCCCCTCACCTCAATCTACTTGACTGAGATGAAAAGGGTTAACCCAAAAAAACCAATTAGAGTAGGTGGTACTAGTTAACAGTGCAAGCGTTGTGTTTTCACCAAGACTCACCCTGAACATAACGTATTTTCCATCAAGGTATCATCGACTGAAGACAACAAGCTCTTCATAAAGAGAGAGGCCAACAGATAAACAAATGTTGACAGATGTACAAGTCCTCTTATATTTTCCCAGATTGTCTAGAGAGCCAAACACGGTTTCATGTGAGACTAAACCTATGAGTACAAACAAGAAAGCAAAGAGATGAAGTAAAGTGAAAGAAAAACAAGTAAGAAAAGAAAGAAAGTAAGCAAAGCAAACCAAGTAAGCAACTAAGCAAGAAAACAAACATGAAAGCAAAGAAAAATAACAAAGCAAACACTATTCCTACTTCTAAACTAAGCAGTGCATGGGCCTACTCGCGTAAAGTGACATTTCAAATGTGCCATGGTTGACCCATGTTGGTGAAGGCATCTTTTACAGCAAAGATAAGCATGTAAACCAACAAACAAGAAAGATAAATCAGTGAACACCACATGCTTCGAGTTTCAAAGCATCCACATAAATAAAATAGTGAATGCTCAGGACAAATATTCTATAGACGTACCATGGTCTTGTGACACATTGTGCGCAGTCGATAAGAACGTACACTCTTTTAACCTTGTCCAATGAGAAAACACGAAGAAAGAAAACAACTTGTGATTCGCAAGGATGCTTGTTGTGTATGACTCCTCCAATGCATGAGCGATGGGATTATGTGATTCCGGTGGAGGATGTGAAATTTTTGGATTAGATTGATCTTCAATGCACGTAGGAGAGTGATGAGGAGCCTCGGGTGTTTCAACAAATTTTTGATCAGGAATGGAACTAACCTCAGGACAATGAGGGCCTGGCATAACCATTAGTGCAGGCTAAAGTGCCTCGATAACTTGAGGGGTTTCCAATTCATCAGCGGGTATATCATTAGAGACCAGTGGCTTAGAAATATTAACAGCATGTAAATCAACATTGTGATTGAATGGAGTGAAGAGATCACGACAATCATGATCATAAAATTCGAGATGTTGATCGACATCCTCATGATCTGATGAATCATGTGGAGGGGTTAATGAGAGACAAGAATGTTTACCCTCCATGTTTCCAGAAATGACAAGTGAAATATTGAATGAATTTTCAAATAAATATGTGTCCTCTCTTCAATGTAATTACAGAATGACATCTGGCGTGTCTTGTGAATGATCAAAAGTGGAAACATATGGAAATGAGTTTTCAAAAGGAAAATAAAAAGTGGCAGAATCACAAAGGATGTCAGGATAGAGAGATGAGACGTAGATGGAAGGGAGTCATCCTTCACCACGGGTTCTTCTTTAGATTCTCGCACACACTCATTATGAATGACAACACAGGTTGGTTGCACAACACCAACTCCATAGACAATGTGATCCTCATGAACAACATGTGTGGAGTCTGGAACGGGAGAAGAACGCACAGTACAATCTGGAGGATCAACAGAATGTCGGGATGGACGTTGAGAAAACAAGTTTACATGACAACCAACAGCCTTGTAATCCAAATCTGCACAAAAATCAAGAGCAGGTGGGGTGAGAGGATGTGACAGTTTAACAGATGTGTGCACACACCTTCTCCCACCTTGCACTGTAGAGCTAGAGTTGTTTGATGAGAAGTGAATGAATAATCACTTGCGAAAACAACCTTGTCCATCTTAGATTTGGCAGCTCTAACACTGAGGTATGCTGGTGTAGGGTTTAACTCCGTACAGAAATTACCCACATACAAATTATAAAAACATAAAATAAACAATGGAGAGAGCATAACACATAAAACAAATATACACAGAGATTTTCCCCTGGATCCCAAAACAGAGAATATCGGTTGAATTTTCATTATGTTCCTTTCAATGTTATAATACATATATATACATGCCGAAGCATCCATATAATCCAATCCATTAACTCTAGATTAGAACATAACCATATTTCCCTTGACCAGATCAACAAAATACCATGGAACGAAAACCATCGCACCCAAAACCATGTTCGAAATCCATGCACAAAACCATAGGTAGGTCCTCCCACTTAATATAGGGTCCAAAAAAAAATTTCGCTGGGGCACTGCCACGGACCCCGTAGAGGGGGGCTAACGCCCCCCTCAAACTCCCCCACTGGGGGGGTTACCACCCACCCGCTGCGCCTCGTGCAACAAAGGGGGAGCTTCGCCTCCCCTCTATCCCCCCCCCCTAGTTTAATTGCTGGGGCTAGTCGTGGAAAGAATATAACACAACCCAACATTCTCCCACTTCTTGTTTTCTTTCCACAGGAGAGCTTAGTAATTGCTCCAACCCTGCAACGCCCATTATTTCTCTACACCAAGAGAACTGCTCAGAGCTCACATATTTTTCCAATGCATCTTCTATATTCTTCAAAGTGTCCACCTTTACCAGCAACATCTTTTTGTCTTCTACCATATCCCTCACAAAGTGATACTAAACATCAATGTGCTTTGTCTTTGAATGATAAGCAGGGTTCTTTGCCAAGAAAATTTCACTTTGGTTGTCACAATCTATCCTTATAGCTCATTGTACTAACCCCATACTTGAACAAAATCTCTGCAACCAAACTAATTCCTTGCTTGCATGAGTGGCTTCCATATATTCTGCCTCTGTAGTTGATAGTGCCACTACAGATTGTCTCTTACTCATCCAACTGACTGCACCTCAAAATAGGTTAAACAGATGCCCACTTGTAGATCTTCTCTTATCCAGATCTCCAGCCCAGTCTGCATCAACAAAGCCACATATGTCCAAAACTCTGTCCAATCCTAGTCTTCCTTGGTAGCACAAACCATAATCACTAATGCCACACAAATACCTGAAAACCCGCTTCACTGTTGTCCAATGCTCCTTCCCTGGTTTTGACATAAACTTGCTCAATACTCCCACTACATGTGCAATGTCTAGTCTAGTACAGACCATTGCATAGATTAGACTACCGACTGCACTTGCGTATGGAACAGGGGACATGTCCTCTTCCTCTTCTTGTGTCTCGGGACACTGTTCAGCAGATAACTTTACACCTACATGAATAGGAACCTTCACCAGTTTACTATCCTGTATATTAAACCTCTATGGTATTGTCAGAAACATAATTCCTCTAGTTTAACCAGAGTTTCCTCTTGTGTCGATCTCGTTTAATTTCCATGCCCAAAATATAGTTTGTAGCACCAATTTCTTTCATGTTGAATTTGGAGGACAATTGAGTCTTCAAATCCTAGATAATTTCTTTGTCATTTCCAACCAACAACATATCATCCACATGCAAGACCAGATAGATAACACAGTCACCAATTAATTTAAAATACAAAGAGTGATATGATTTTCTTCTGGTGAAGCCCAGTCCCCATGTAAATGTATCAAATTTCCGATACCACATCCTTGGTGACTGTTTTAACCCATAAAGATACATTTTTAACTTGCATACCAGTTCTTTCTTACCCTTCACCACAAAGCCTTCAGGTTGCTTCATGTAGATCTCTTCTTCTAGATCCCTATGAAGAATGTTGTCTTCACATCCATCTATTCTACCTCAAAATAAAAAAGCAACAACAACAAATAAAATTAATCTAATAGAAGCTATCTTGGAAACAGGAGAAAAAATATCACCAAAATCAATTCCCACACTTGGGAATAACCTTTTGCTACCAATCGAGCTTTGTATTTCTCCACCTTGCCTTCTACATTCATCTTCTTCTTGAACACCCATTTGTTGCCAATGGGTTTCCTTACAATCGACAACTCCACCAGATCCCAAGCATCATTTTTGTGCAAAGATGCCATTTCATCAACCATGGCCTCTTTCCAGAGTTTTCCATCCTCTGAATCTATTACTTCCTTCACAGTTTTGGGATCATCATCAGTAATAGATAAAGAAAAATTTGAATAGATAGCAGATGGACTATACCTTTCTGTATGCCTTCTTTCTCGAACTGATCTTCTCACAATGCGAGTTTGTGGCTCTTCATCTTCTGATTCCTCTTCTGTTGTAGAGTCTGATTCTTCCTCCTTTAGCTAAAACTCTATCTTCTCATGTTCCTTTGGTAGGACTTCATGTTTAATAACATATTTCACCTCTCGAAACACCACATCTCTGTTCTACACAACCTTCCTTGTTACTAGGTTCCAAAGCTTATAACTAGACAACCAAACAAGAGACACGAGAATTTACCCTGGGAAGTGGGAAGCAAATAAAACCAAAGTACGAGGGATATCTATTGAAAAATATGAGATATTAAGGTTTCAAGGAAGAATGTACATCTTTGAGGAAGGGAATATATGAAGAACCATCCTCGAGGAGTCACATAGAGAACTTTATTATGCACATCCTGGTGTGAAGAAGATCTATGTTGACAATGAAACATTTATTTTGGGCAAGAATGAAGCATGGTGTGGTCCAATTTGTTGACAGGTGTCTTGAATTTTAGCAGGTGAAGGTTGACCATCACCACCCAACAAGACTCCTACAACCACATGGCATCCCTATGTCTAAGTGGGAATTCATATCTATGGATTTTTTTTTTAGATTTACCCCTCACATCATAAAGGCACAATGCCATCTTGGTCATAGTTGATAAGTTGAAAAAAAATCCCACTTCATCCCAGATAGAGACACTTATGATGTTACTGATGTGGAACAAGTGTTTATAAGTGAAGTTATATGGCTACATGGATTACCCAAAAAGATCATTTTGTATAGAGACTCTCAATTTACATCTAGGTTTTGGACAAGCTTCTAATAAACATTGGGGAATCAATTGAATTTGAACACTACATATCATCCATAAATAGATTGGATGACTAAAAGAATAAATTAAGTTATGGATTAGATTCTTATAATGTATGTTATGGATAACTAGAATTAATGGGATAAATACCTATTATTATTAGAGTTTTCCTACTAATTGTTAACATAGTTCAATCAGGATGCCTCCATAGCAAGCTCTGTATGGGAGACCATATAGGACACCACTAGGTTGGGAAAGGTTAGAAGATAGAGTAATAGTAGGGCTTGAATTTGTATAATAAATGGAAGAGTAGGTGGTTCAAATTCGATAAAGGTAAAAGGAAGCACAATATAGATAGAAGAGATATGTCGATGTACATAGGACTAATCAAAGTTATGAAGTGGGGGACTCAATTTTTATTCGTATTTGAACTAACAAGAGAACCATTTAGTTTGGGAAAGGGTCAAAGTTGTCACCCTAATTTATAGGACCTTTTAGGATCAAAGAGAAATTTGGATGAGGACCCTACCATCTTGTGCTTCCATCCCACATGCATAAAACTCATGATGTTTTTTAGGTAATTGTTTTAGGACATTGTGTTTCTAATGAAACTCTCAAACTAAATTGGAGTGGATTATAGGTATTGGATATGGGAACCATTATGGTCAAACTATTAGGCATATTGCACTATAGGGTTTGACATATCAAGTATCACTTAGTAGACCATGTTAAATTCAAATAGGACAAACATATCATAGGGTATGCTACCAAGGAGGATGTAGAGACCTTATGTCAGGACTACCCCTCACTTTTTAATCACATTTGATACCATATTTTGACCTAAACAACTGCTTATACTAACGCCCTATTTGTATTTTATTGGTGTATTATTGATGGATGCTATGTAATATTGTTGCATTTGAAATTGGATGGTTGTACTTATGTATATAAAAGACTCTATGAACTATGTTTTGTTGATTAAAATATCTAATGTATGCTTTATCTGATGTGTGATTTACTTCTAGTATGTTGATGTTAATCGATAAAATTTGGTATGTGGATACCAGATTTGATATATGAGATTAGGATCACATGTTTATATATATGTTGTTGTTTTATGCTTGGATGAAAACTAACCTATAGGCTAGAAGGAGGTTATGTGATAGCCAGGGATCCATGCTAGTAACTAGTTGATGTAAAGACATTGAATGAGTAATGGTATGTTGTACATTGTGCTATATTTTATGTATTAATTTATATGCAAGATTATGACATTGGGTAAGGTGTAGATTGTAGGTAAACTGACTACCCAGTTGAATAATTCCATGACAAGCATCCATAACCAACACCATAGTGTGGTCCATGTTAGGGTGTTGATACTAGTTATTTGAGGAGGGATGGAGGCATATCACACAGTATAACCTCCAAACCTATAGTTGTGGTAGGTTTGTGATGGAAACACTCCCCTAAACATGTGATGATGACTACAAGTTTCCTACTAGGGAAGTTATGTTGATATAGTCAATGATTTTTCCATTTTTGTACTAAAAATGGTTAGATCGATATAGTCAATGCCATGGTATATTGTAGCAATTTATAGATAAAATGGGAGTGGAAGTAGGTTAAGGATGTAGAAATTCCTTGTAGATTCAAACTGCTAATTGTAATATGCTAAAAAATTGACTTAAAAAACTATCAGCGAAAATAATTAAACGATCATGAAATCATGAAGCATACAAGAGAAATAATTCAATCAACACATAACACAATGATTTCCTAGGGAAAGACATGGCTAAAAACCCCTTCTATATGTATATTGCAATAATTAGAAAATATGAGAAGATTACAATGCTTTTCTCAAGCTCGAGCAACCTCTGCACTATGAATTGCGCAATCGTCATAGGCATTCCTCTGATTGCATGCACCATATGTACAATTTGGATGGTTATACAATTGATAATATACTGTCCCTAAACTATAACCTCAACTGGGTATTTCTCTTATCTGACATGCATGAGTTAATTATGAGTGAATCTTCAGTTTATTGATTGATCATTGTAGGTAGCACCACACTGTACTTCAGGCAACACCACATTGTACTTCAGGCAACACCACACTATACTTCAGGCAGCACCACATTACACTTTAGGCATGACCACACTGTACTTCAGGTAGCACCACACTACACTTCAGGGAACACCACACTCGACTGCAGGCATCACCACACTATTAGACCTCACTAGTTCCCCCATCAGTTGGAACTAGTTTATCTGACTTTAACTCAGTTAGAATGAATTAAATAGTTACAACTCAAAATAAACTCAACCAGGGCTCCTATAATGTATGGGAAAGTCTACATGACTCTAGTTATACCCTCAACTCAAATTAATTGAGCCAACAAAGTCAAATTAACTTAGTTAACTAATACAAGTTGTCATGAGATGTGGAATTACAATTTTATTCCCAATTTAATTCAAGGAAAAATTAAATTAGGATTTTCTTGATGCTATTTTAAATATTTCTTGTTGCTATTTTCAATAAAGGAGGATGGGATGATATAGGTTAGCTTTTAAATCTAGATAGGAGGTAATTTCTTCTTATGTTTTTACTTAGTCTTGTTTACTACATCTTTCTTATTGCTTGATTATGTCTACTTCTCATTTTACTTCTTAGTCATTGTAACCTCTTAACTCCAACTTTAGGATGAATTTTTTTGAAGGAGGGGTGTATGTAATGCCCACTTCCTTATTTTATCATGCTAGTTGTCTTGTTAACCTACCCACTGTGAGATTTTTTGTTGTGATAAACCCTTAGTGTTAATAATATATGTACAAGGTATGTGTATGCTAGCTACATACCCCCACCTTGCACAAATAAGCTAGTATTCTATAGCTTATAATGCTAAATGATTAATTAATGGTTAAGCTTAATTAATGATTACGTTATGATTAACCTTAAGCTTGATTTGTGATCATGATTATGATTATCCTTAAACTTTATTAGTGGTTAATTAAATTATTTATCCTTGATCTTGATTAATGATTTATATTTACAGTTAATTTAATATTCAAATTAATTAAGATTATTATGAATGCATTGATTTCACTAACCTTAAAAATATATTATTATTTTTGTTGAGAAGTGTAGCAAGAAAGGTTCAATTTGGCTAAGCCTTGGACAAATTGAGAAAATTCAAAGTTTCCACATCAACATACGACTTGGAGGCAATTAACTGAGGTGACATGACTCTTGTCACTTGGTTAGCTCAGTAAATTTGAGTTAGAGGGCTTGGAGTTTAGTTATGCATGTGTGATTACTAATTTATAGCAATATAGTTCAGTTATTTCCAGTAGTACTTAGTTAAACTAGTTCTAACAGTTAGTAGAACTAGTTGGAGGTCAGTTGTGCAGTGGGAAAACAATCTAACTCAGAGATCATCCAGTTAACTGGTCAATCAACCAAAAATAGCTCATGCATGCAATCCTAAAGGAATTCAGATCACTTAGTTGTGATGGAGATTCCAAGGCATTTTAACATCAATTTTAAACTAGTGTTGAGAATACAAGTGTTGCATGCAATTAGTGATCAAACCTTGGGAATTGCGCAATCAGTTTGGAGGAAATTCCTGAAGAATAGGGGCTAATTTCCAGAGTATTTTTGAAAGGAAATAGGGGCCATGCTAAGCAAGTATATGGCTAAGTGTTGGCCAAATATTATTCATTGAACAAGAGAACAATTATTCTTTTTTAGATTGAGCTTAGAGCTCGAGCTAGCAATTGTAATAGTTTCTCAATTCATTGATTAATGCATATCGGCTTGAGGGGTTTTTTCTCGGTTGGTTTCCCCAAGGAATCACTATGTATTTGTGTTTTTTCTTATTGCATGTCTATGAATGTTGCTCTAAATTGTGAATTTCATTTCGCAAATTAGTAGAGTAGAATTGTGTCTCTTGATTTTAGATTAAATTTATTGGGTAGTTGCAATTCTATCAAATTTATACAATTTTATTGCATTAGGATCAACCGCCCAAGTTATTAATTAAGAGGCAAAGGGTAGGTGGAGAGATAAGGTGGGAGTGTTTGAGAATAGTGGGCTCTGGGGTATTGATTAAGGGAGGAGATAATGGGGATTTTCATGGATATGTGGGGGAAATGAGAGTTGAGAGAAGGTGAGAGGAAAATTGGAGAGTAGAGTGCATTTTGGAGTTGGGAAGGTGTTGTATTGAGAACTTGGACAAGCTACAACTACGGTCTAAACTTGCGTTTGAAGGGTTAGGGAACTTGTTGTTGGGTTGTGTTATATTATTTCCACGAATAGCCCATGCAGTTAATTGGGGGTTTGAGGGGTATCCATAACCCCACTCTATGGGGTTCGGGGTAGCACCCTGGAAAATTTTGGTTTTGGACCCTATGCTAGGTTGGACAGACCCACCTATGGTTTTGTGCATGATTTTCGCACATATTTTTTGGACGCGATGGTTTTCGGTCCATGGTATTGGACGTGATGGTTTTCGGTCCATGGTATTGGATGCTTCGGCATGTTTAAATATGTATTATAACATTGAAAGGAACATAATGAAAAATCAAGCTAGTAGTCCCAATTTTGGGATCCAGGGGAAAATCTCTATGTATATGTGTTTTATGTGTTATGCTCTCGCATTGTTTATTTTCTGTGTTTTAGAATTCATATGCAGGTAATTTCTGTATGGGGTTAAAACCTACATTTGGTATCAGAATTGTTTTGGCTTCAAGGGGATGCCTTTGTTGCTGAGGGGTTTCGCTCGAGCCTGTGGTAGACCCTGTTCAGTGGGAGGTCTATGAAATCGATTCTGGTGGTGAAAGAATATGGCGAGAAGTGGAAAGATAGAGATCGAGAAATTTAATGGTCAGAGTTTTGAGTTGTGGAAACTCAAGATGGAGGATCTATTGGTGGATAAAGATCAATGGATCGCAGTAGATCTGGGTACTAAACCAATGGGAGTGTCTGATGAAGAATGGAAGAAGTTGGATTGGAAGGCAAAGAGCACAATATGATTGTGTGTCTTAGATTTAGTATTGCTGAATGTATCAGGGGAAGATACGACGAAGGCTTTGTGGGACAAGTTAGGGACTTTGTACCAATCTAAGTCTCTGGTGAATAAGCTGTTCCTGCAGAAAAAGCTGTATAACCTGAGGATGAAAGATGGAGACTCGGTGACAGAGCATCTGAACACATTTAATATTGTGGTAAGTCAGTTAGCATCTGTTGATAATAAAATTTCAGATGAAGATAAGTGCATCAGTTTGTTGTGTTCTCTACCAGATTTGTGGGATAATTTGGTTATTGCAATAGGTAGCAATGCAACTACCTTGCAGTTTGATGAAATAGTCTCATCCTTGCTGACAGAGGAGATGAGATGGAAAAATATGGAGAGCCAGAATGGTGATGCCTTGTGCATACAAGGACGGTCCCAGAATCTAAATCTAGAGGGAGATCTAAATCTCCAGGAAAACCTGTAAAGGTGGTGTGATGGAAATGCGGAAAGGAAGGGCACTACAAAAGGGATTGTAAATCTAAAGCTCCTGGTAAAGGAACGGGATCTAATGATGCTCCTTCTGCAGAGACGAAAACTACCTTAGATGAATGTGGGGATGTGTACTTGGCTTCTTCAAGTACACATGTAGATCATGAGGCATGGTTGATTGACTCAGGTGCATCCTTTCACTTTACTCCCCATAGAGAGTGTTGGCATTTTGGCACAGGTGTGGCGCTACAGTACAGGTGTTGTCCTTGATGGCAACTCTCTTTGATGACAGATCTCAATCCAAACTACAAGAATGAAGAGAAATTTCATATACGCAGGTTCATTAAGCCCAAATTACGTATACACGCAGGTACGCTATATACTAAGTCGCGGATATGCAGGATAGCTATATACGAAGTCGCGTATACACGCAGTTTCATGAACAAAAAAGAGCGTACATGTCGAGAAGCTTTCTTTTGGTCCGTGGTAGTTAGTCCTCGGTACTTGAGCCTATGTTTTTGGACCAAGGTATCTCGACAGACGTGTTGATCCCTAGTTTTGAAGTTGATGGTATTGTGTTACTATGGTTTTGGCTCGTGGTATTGTGAAGGGCCTAAGACTATATAAGGAGAAGAAGATCAATAGGCAAAAGTATCGAAAAAGTCTTGAATATCTGATAAAGAAAGAGATCTAGTATGCAGGTTCTGGGTTGCTTGATCTGAGCTAAGGAGAGATCACACCGGTTGATGGAAGACTAGATCTAAGGATAGATCGGGATCAAATGGTTTGAAATGAACTATCTTTATATGGTTGATTATGCGTATTTTTAGATCTGCATACTGACGCGATGTTATGTTCTGAGTATGACTGATGTCTGGTACAGCTGCAAAGTTTTAAGAAAATATTTTTAGATCTGTATGCAGGTTGGCTTCGGTAAAGGTGCGTGTATACGCGGGTTGGTTTCATTGAAGTAGCGTATATCTTTTGAAGCCTAATTTTTGGGGTTGCAGTTGGGTCTGACTGTTATTGCAGAGTTCTGTATTCTGCTCTGTGGTCTGGTGACTGGGTGTTGACAGGGTCTCAGTGGTTCAAAGATTGATGATGCTAGTATTGGTTGTCTTGTGCTTCAATGATCTGTTATGAAAATTGAATGAATCGTGGTCTTCAGATTGTAATGTTGTGCTTTAGGAGTGTTCAGTCTGAAAATTGATACCTGAAGGAAAGAAGATTGTAGGCCAGCACCTACGTACTAGTATCTTAGCTAGTACAAGAGCAAAGGGGGTTGGAGCTCCCTTCAAGGGGAGTCTTGAAAACGAGAGAAGGTTGTAGCCTTCTGTAGGTTGTAGCCTGCGTACTGGTATAAGGCTGCACCAGTACAAAATATTGTAAATTGAAGTTTCTGATTAAAGAAAGATAGAGACGACTTACAGCAGGTGGTTTTCACCCACATTGGGTTTCCACCTTATATCTTGGTGTTCATGTGTGTGGATTTTGTGTGATGATCTGTTCTGTTATACTGCACCTGTTTACTGTTAATATGGTTAATAATGTTCTGATGCATTTACTGAAGATAAGCTAACTGAATCATAAGATTTCTAGATATACGCTAGTTGCTTTAGACACAGCAGCGTGTACATGCAGGTTAACTTAACAGAAGTAGCGTATATGTTTCTGAGTTGAAAAAGTTTTTAATTGATCTGATAATACTGATTCACCCCCCCCCTCTCAGTATTATTTCCAACAGAGAGTGGTTATGCGAGTATGAGAAATATGATGGTGGTGATGTCTTCTTGAGGGATGACAGGAAGGCTAGAATCGTTGGTCACAGAAAAGTAAAGTCGAAGTTGCAAGGTGGAAGGGTTAGAACACTTTCGGTTGTTCTGCATATTCCTGCATTGGCCAGAAATCTGATTTCTGTAAGCAAGTTGGATGATGCAGGTGTAAAAACAGTGTTTGAGAAGGATACCTACAAGATGGTTCGGGGAGCAATGGTATTGATGCGGGGAGTTCAGATTGGAACTCTATACAAGATACAAGGTAGCACTGTTATTAATGGGTGCAACAGTTCTATGGTTCCTGAAAGTGGAGCAGAAAATCTAATGGTATTTGGAGAAAAGACCATGCTGTGGCATCAAAGGCTTGGACATATTGGAGAGAAGGGCCTTCAAATACTTCATGGTAAAGGTATGGTAGAAGGTATGAGTAATAGCTCTCTGGATTTTGATTTCTGTGAAGATTGTGTATATGGGAAGCAGAATCGGGTGAGTTTCCCCTCTGGTAGTAAGAGGGCGAAACAGATTTTAGAGCTTGTGCACAGTGATGTGTTTGGACCTGTGAAGGTTCCATCACTAGGTAAGTCTGTGTACTATGTATCATTTATAGATGACTTCTCAAGGAATACATGGATATATTTCCTTAAGAAAAAATCTGAAGTCTTTGACAGGTTTAAAGAATTTAAGGCTCTAGTGGAAAACCAAACAGAGAAGAAGATAAAGGTTTTGAGGATAGATAATGGTGGAGAGTTTTGCAGTAAGGAATTTGAAGAATACTGTAAGAAGGTGTGGTATAGCACAGCAGAAGACTACTCCATATACACCTCAGAAAAATGGAGTTGCAGAAAGAATGAACAAGACGTTGATGGAAAGGGCAAGAATCATGCTCAGTGGTGTCGGATTAGGACAGGAATTCTAGGCAGAGGCGGTGGAGACAACATGTTACCTGGTCAACAAATCACCTTCATCAACGTTGGAGGATAAGACTCCACAAGCGGTATGGACTGGTAAGAAACCCTCTCTTTCACATCTGAGGGTATTTGGATGTGATGCATATGTACATGTTCCAAAGGAGAAAAGAACCAAGTTGGATAGTAAATTTGAAAAGTGCATCTTTATTGGGTATAAGAATGGTTTCAAGCGTTATAATCTTTGGAACCCAGTAACAAGGAAGGTTGTGTACAGCTGAGCTGTGGTGTTCAGAGAGGTAAAAGATGTTATTAAAAATGAAGTCCAACCAAAGGAACCTGAGAAGATAGAGCTTGAACTTAAGGAGGAAGAATCAGACTCTACAGCAGAGGAGGAATCAAAAGATGAAGAGCCAAAAACTCCAGGTGTGAGAAGATCTGTTTGAGAAAGAAGGCGGCTAGAAACGTATAGTCCATCTGCTTTCTGTTCAAATTTTGCTTTATCTATTACTGACGATGATCCCAGAATTTTGAACGAAGTAGTAGATTCAAAGGATGGAAAACTTTGGAAAGAGGCCATGGTTGATGAAATGGCATCTTTGCACAAAAATGAGGCTTGGGATCTGGTGGAGTTGCCGGCTAGAAGGAAACCCATTGGCAGCAAATGGGCGTTCAAGAAGAAGACAAGTGCAAAAGGAAAGGTGGAGAAATACAAAGCTTGGTTGGTAGCAAAAGGGTATTCCTAGGTGTCGGGAATTGATTATGGTGATATTTTTTCTCCTGTTGCCAAGGTAACTTCTATTAGATTACTTTTATCTGTTGTTGCTACTTTTGATTTTGAGGTAGAACAGATGGATGTGAAGACAATATTTCTTCACGGGGATCTGGAAGAGGAAATCTACATGAAGCAACGTCAAGGTTTTGCGGTGAAGGGTAAGAAAGAATTGGTATGCAAATTAAAGAAGTCTTTGTATGGGTTAAAACACTCACCAAGGATGTGGTATTAGAAATTTGATACATTTATACGGGGACTTGGCCTCACCAGAAGCAAAGCAGATCACTGTGTGTATTTTAAATTAATTGGTGACTGTGTTATTTATTTGGTCTTGTATGTGGATGATATGTTGCTGGTTGGAAATGACAAAGAAATTATCCAGGATTTGAAGACCCATTTGTCCTCCAAATTCGACATGAAAGATCTTGGTGCTGCAAACTATGTTTTGGGCATGGAAATTAAAAGAGATCGGGAAAAGAGAAAGCTCTGGTTAAACCAGAGGAAGTATGTCAAGACAATACTGCAGAGGTTTAATATGCAGGATAGTAAACCGGTGAAGGTTCCTATTCCTGTAGGTGTGAGCTTATCTGCTGAACAGTGTCCCAAGACACAAGAAGAGGAAGAGGACATGTCCCATGGTCCATATGCAAGTGCAGTCGGTAGCCTGATGTATGCAATGGTTTGTACTAGACCAGATATTGCACATGCAGTGGGAGTATTGAGCAAGCTTATGTCAAAACCAAGGAAGGAGCATTGGACAACAGTGAAGTGGGTTTTCAGGTATTTGCATGGCACTAGTGATTATGGTTTATGCTACCAAGGAAGACCAAGATTGGACAGAGTGTTCGGTATTCGTGGCTTTGTTGATGCAGACTAGGTTGGAGATTTGGATCAGAGAAGATCTACAAGTGGGTATGTGTTTAAGCTATTTGGAGGTGCAGTTAGTTGGATTAGTAAGAAACAATCTGTAGTGGCACTATCAACTACAGAGGTAGAATACATGGCAGCCACTCATGCAAGCAAGGAAGCAGTTTGGTTGCAGAGATTATGTTCAAGTATGGGGTTAATACAGGGAGCTATAAGGATAGACTGTGACAACCAAAGTGAAATTTTCTTGGCAAAGAACCCTGCATATCATTCAAAGACAAAGCACATTGATGTTCAGTATCACTTTATGAGGGATATGATAGAAGACAAAAAGGTGTTGCTGGTAAAGGTGGAAACTTTGAAGAATACTGCAGATGCATTGACAAAATCTATGAGCTCTGAGAAGTTCTCTTGGTGTAGAGAGACAATGGGTGTTTCAGGGATGGAAAAATGACTAAGCTCTCTTGTGGCCCCCTGTGGAAAGAAACAACAAGTGGGAGAATGTTGGGTTGTGTTACATTCTTTCCACGACTAGCCCACGTAGTTAATTGGACCCTATGCTAGGTTGGGCAGACCCGCCTATGGTTTTGTGCATGATTTTTGCACATGTTTTTTGGACGCGATGGTTTTCGATGCATGGTATTGGATGCGATGGTTTTTGGTCCATGGTATTGGATGCTTCGACATGTTTAAATATGTATTATAACATTGAAAGGAAAATAATGAAAAATCAAGCTGGTAGTCTCGGTTTTGGGATCCAGGGGAAATCTCTGTGTATATGTGTTTTATGTGTTATGCTCTCGCATTGTTTATTTTCAATGTTTTAGAATTTGTATGCAGGTAATTTATGTATGGGGTTAAAACCTACACTTGTAGAGGTTTCTTGGGCTAGAAAGTTAAATAGGTTGTTCCTAGTTAATAGGTGGCATATTCAATTAGGTTATAATAGGAGTAGCACTACAACCAAGCCACCATATACATATATTTTTCTTATTATTTATCAAAATTATATGAGCTTCTCATGAAACAAATTGTATACATTATAAATATGTTGTTAAATATCGTGGGAAGATGATAAATATGTTGTGGAATGAATAGAAAAGGAATTATTATGTAGTTATAATAAACATTTAAAATTTATGATAAGTAGTTTTTTACAAGCTTGGGACCCCAAGAAGGGGGCCTCAGACATATGTTAGCCTAGATCTACATCTGGCATCTTGGAATATTTGGATTGATATCTCATTCCTTGGGTTGTCCAATTTAAAACTAACTAAAATGAAGTTCATATTATGCAAATTTTTGTCTACTATGAGAATGATTCTAAACATCAAAAAAACCTTCTAAAAGTCCAAAATTATAACCAGGAGAGAAATATGTATTATGAGGGAATCACAATCCAAAGCTCCATGCTTTGAAGATCATTCAAATCAAAAGAAAAAAAATTGGTATTTGCACTACTTGGATAGAACACAAAAGATACATCTAGAGTAAAAATATTCAGGAGAGTGTCTGTTACATGCTTGTAAATATCCAACATCAACCCACGACTTCTATATTTAGTGCAATAAATGGGATACATTTTTTGATTTCTTTTTTCAAATCCTAGAGAGTACAAATTTCATGCAAAATGATGAAGAAAGCTTTGAGTCCCTAATTTGAGCTTACCAATGCTCTTCATTTAGGTGATTTAGATATTTTTAGTATTGAGGTAGATATAACACATAATGTGATTGTCTATATTTGAGGATTGTATCCCTTTGATTGTTGGAACGATGTTGGAAATTGGATGCCTAATTCAAAGTAGGATCTTATTTCCTTTGCCTTGTATTCTAAATAATATACCACTGAAGATAGGGGTGACCATTCTTGAGTTGGTGGATTAATGTTTATATTTTCACATTGTCTAAAACATGTTTGAATGATAATGGATAGACCTGTGTTTGTTATGTGGGCGAACTTGGAAAACTAGATTAGTGCAGAACTTAGAGGATAAAGTCATTCATCCATACAACATTGATTGGTAATTTACTTGACATTATAGAGACATCTGTAGAAATTTTGAATAATTTAACACATATTCAACAGAGATTATCCTGATCATGTACTATTGCGGAATACATACACAATACATAAGCTCCTCTACGTTGATCATCAATATAGCAGCATCAATAACAATAAAACATCAAGAGAATTCACACATTAACACAGTATGTAACCTGGGGAAAGCATCTCGCTAAAAACCCCACACTATCTGTATATTAATGATTGAGACCATGTAACATTACAAAGTACAATGCTTATCACAAGCAATCCAGTACCAGCTCCACCTGTTACACACAATACAGCTAAGATCTGATCTCCAAATCTATTCCACTGCTTGCCTGCCTCCACTGCTCAATACCTGCTCAAGAATGAATGAGAATGGTCTACCAAAATCGTATTTCACCTCCAAAGAATCACTCACAAGGTGTAAGACGTGAGCAAAAGCTACAAACTGGGCAAATACATGAGCAAACTCATTGGCATACTCAATCCCTTGATTGTGCAAGATCTGATGCACAACTATAGTCACAACTGATAGCAATCTGATTCTCTAACACCTGTCCCTGCTGAACTGAACATGCACTGACATGCAACTGAGTTAACTGATGTATTCTATAGTTGTATTATGAGTTAATAATTAGTTTAACAACTCATCATTATTCTATTTGCAGTTAGACTAACTACAACTAGTTTAACCAAGTCAAATTGAACACAACTCCTTCAACTCCACAATCAACTCCACCAAACTCAACTGATTGAGTTCTAACTGAAGTCATGCATGCAACAACTCAAATGACTCATAAGAAAAGCGTACTTCCTTCTGACAGCTGCATGGGCCACATCTATAGCTCAAACTGAAGTGCTCCAAGAGAATAAGATCAAGTCTATAGTCCAAATATTATTATGAGACAATAATATTTGACTTTTCTATTTTTGACAGCCAGTCTAAAAATAGACTTTGATCACCCACACTGTGATCACTCACACTTTGGTCACCCACATTGTGATCACTCACACTTTGGTCACCCACATTGTGATCACTCACACTGTGATCAAAAATAGAACTTGCGCCATAATTTGCCTGCGGGCCCACTTAGTGAAGGCGACTCTTTTCACTAAGCTCCATCATCTTGTTGCAATCTCAACACTCCCTCTCGACAAGATATGGATTATCAGCAACCCCTATCCTGCCTCGGTGGTACTCGAATTTTCCCCTGGTGAGAGCCTTTGTCAGAATATCAGCATCCTGATCCTCTGTTGGAATGTATGAAAGCAACATGATCCTCCGTTGCACACAATCTCTGATATGATGGTACCTTATGTCAATATGCTTAGATCTATCATGAAATACAGGATTAGCTGAGAGTTTAATGCAACTCTGGTTATCACAGTAAATCACAGTAGGATCCAAATGAGAACCGAACAAACCAACCAGGATCTTCCTCATCCATATAGCCTCGCATGCAGCCAAACTTGCTGCCATATACTCGGCCTCCACTGAACTGAGTGCCACGGATCTCTGCTTCCTGCTGTACCAAGAAACTGTTGTCGATCCAATACTGAAGACCCCTCCTGATGTGCTCTTTCTGTCCGTTGGGCTCCCTGCCCAATCTGCATCCATGAAGCCACATAGCTTCACCTCATCCTCCTGTCTGTACCACAAACCATATCCCGATGTGCCTCTCAAGTAGCACAATACATGCTTGCCCGCCTTCCAGAAGAGCTTGGTAGGCTTAACCATAGCTTGTGAAAGCTGGTTAACTGCATAGCATATATCAGGTCGTGTATTGACCAAATACATCAGCGACCCCACCAACTGCCGATACACAGTGGCATCCACTTCTTCTCCCGAAGTGGCATCCTCCTTCCTCCAACCTCCAGGAAGAGGAGTATCAACAGGCTTGCAGCCATGCATGTTGAACTTCTCCAGTATCTCCTGAGCATACTTGCCCTGAGAAACAAATAGTCCACCACTGCGCTGCCATATTTCCAATCCTAGGAAATAGTGAAGGAGGCCCAAGTCCTTCATCTCAAACTCTGTAGCAAGATCCTTCTTGCATGACAGTATCAATAGATCATCACCCGTTAGAATCAAATCATCAACATACAGTACAATGATAAGCAACTTACCCTCCACCACAATCTGGTATAGGTTAGGATCCGCCTCGCTCTTGGAGAATCCAAGTCCTGTGAAATAGCTGTCTATCCGTGTGTACCAAGCACGTGGTGCTTGCTTCAACCCATACAACGCTCTCTTGAGCCTGCACACATGCGACTCACTGCTGAAGACCTCAAAGCCTTCAGGCTACTCAATGTACACCTCCTCCTCAATGACTCCATTGAGGAATGTAGTCTTCACATCCATCTGATGGATGTGCCATCCCATCTGCGCTGAGAGAGCAAGAATCATCCGTATGGAAGAATACCTTGCGACAGGTGCAAAGGTCTCCTCATAATCGATCCCCTCTATCTGTGAAAAGCCTCGGGCAAAAAATCTTGCCTTGTACTTCTCCACACTCCCGTCAGCTGCCTGCTTGACCTTGTAGATCCATCTCGAACCCACCACTGATTTCCCTTCCGGTCTAGGAATAATCTCCCATGCATTGTTTCTGACAATAGAATCATACTCTTCCACCATGGCGTCTACCTATGCGGGATCCTCCACAGCTTCCTTGAAAGAGGATGGCTCAATCACAACACACTTGCTCATCAGAGCCATGTATCCAGTGTACCGATCAGGTGACTGTCTCTGCCTGCGTTGGGCTGTAGGTGGTCCTACAACTTTCTCTGCATCTTGAGCCAGTCGCTCAGCTTCTGTCAAGCGCTTTCGCCCTCTGATGGTTGGCGTTGCATGAGTGGTCTCTTCCACTCCATGAACCTCGTCCTGTGGCTGATCCACGTCCTGAAGCTCATCCTTAGGAACTAATAGCTCCTCATCTGCATGCAAGTGTAGCTCTCTCTCAAGCGAACACTCATGGCTTTCTCCTCCTAAAATTTTATATCCTGTTGCACAACAGTTTTACCACTGTCTGACAAATACACACGATAGTTGTGGGGCGTATCAGTGTACCCCACAAATATCCCAACCTCTGCGGTCGGCTCCAACTTCTTCCTGGCATCCTTCGTCACATGCATGTAAACATTAGCACCAAAAATCCTCAAATGAGAAAGATCAGGCTTCTTACCAGAATAAGTCTCCTCAGGTGTACTCATGCCAAGTATCCTATGAGGACAACGGTTCTGCACATAAACTGCTGTATTGCATGCTTCTGCCCACAAGTGAAGGGGTAGGCCCTGATCATGCAACATTGCTTATGCAGCACCCACAATCGTTTTGTTCTTCCGCTCAGCTACCCCGTTCTGCTGTGGGTTATGGGGAGCTATGAGCTCTCTACGGATCCCTTCTACCTTGCAGAAATCCTTGAACTCGTCCGAGATGTATTCACCACCATTATCGCTCCTAAGAGCCTTCACCTTCTTCCTCGACTCCTTCTCGACCAGTGCTTTGAATTCACAGAACTTTGAATATGTCTCGCTCTTCTTCTGCATGAAGAAGATCCAGCACTTACGAGAGAAATCATCAACAAAAATCACATAATACTTGTGTTTTGTTGTCGAAGCAACTGAGAAAGGTCCACACACGTTTGTGTGAATTCTCTCAAGGATCGTCGTGGCGCGACTATCCTTCTCGTGAAAGGTGGCTTTTACAAACTTCCCCAAAGTACACCCCTTGCACTGATCTGACTGCGCAAGTGTGCCTTTAGGAAGCCCTGTAGTGATCTGCTGCAGTATCTTCAAGGCTCCATGGTGAAGGTGACCCAATCTCCTGTGCCACAACTCGCCATCATCCCGGCTCACCAATCCTTCTGCCTTGCCCGCCATTGCTGTGCATCCATCTACATGCAACTGATAAAGGTTCCTCACTCAAACCCCTATCTTCCAGGTCTCACCAGTTGTCTTGCTGCGCAGGAAAGCCTTTCCCTCACTGAAAACAACATCATACCCCTTGTCTTCTAACATCGCCACTGAGATGAGATTCTTCGTCAATCCTGGAACATGCATGACTTCCTTCAATACGAAGGGTTTACTAGACTCCCTCTCAAAGGAAATGGTACCGATACCGGTCGCACTGTATCTACCATCATCTCCTATCTCGATGTGCACTCCAAGATCTTTGTCCTCCAAATCAGAGAACAAATCTCTATCTCCCGTCATGTGAAAAGACGCACCACTTTCCAAGAACCACACTGATCCCATCACACTTGAAACCAAGCATGCGATCAATGAAAAATCAAGCTCAAACTGTGAGGCTAGAGCCTCTCCTGCTGAAGATCCATCAGCCTGCTTGTTCTTCTTCTTCTGCGGACAATTAGTGGCATAGTGTCCGTGCTGGTGACAGTGAAAACACTTCACCTTGGACATATCCTGCTTCTTGCCTTTCGCACCAGACTGAGAAGCTTTCTTGCTCTTCCATTTCTTTTCTTTGGCATCCAAAGCACAATTCTCTTCATCAACTCCCTTTGACGAAGATCCGTCCCTGGTACTCAGCCTGATCTCCTCCTGCACAAGATCTGACCATAGTCTTTCCCATCCTGGCAATTTCTCCCGACCATTGACAGAGTCCTGATAGGAATGCCAACTCTTCGGAAGACCAAGGAGAGCCAAGCTCACCAAGTCCTCATCATCGACAGTAACCCCCACACTTCCCAACTCATCTCGACACTAAGTGAACTTCGTGAGATACTTGGGAATACTGTCACCCTTCTCGCATTTGATGTTTCTGAGTTTATCTTTGAGCGCCAGCTTCCTCTGATCGCTCTTGCTTTGGAATAATTCTGTTAATGATTTCCACATCAAATATGGAGTAGCCTTTCCATGGAGGCTGGACACAATGTGATCCTTCATGCCCTCCAACAGAATCCTTCGACATTTTGCGGTCTTCTTTTGCCAAACTTCTGCCTCAGCAGCATCAGTAGGCTTTGGGATATCCGTATCTATGAACTCCTTCAGCCCGTTATCATCCAATACTGCCTCCATCTTGTCCTTCCATGCAATATAGTTTGAGCTGCCCTCAAGAGCATACTCCAATCACAATCTGTTGAAAGACATTGCTGCGTTGTCACCAAGCAAACCCTGCTGCAAATTTGAATTCCACCAGCAACCAACTCAACCGCCTCGGATCTAAGATTCGTGAGAACACAATATTTCTCGTACAGAGATTGATTGTATGGGCATTCACTGGATATCTCACCTTCCAAAGGAAGGATGAATCCAGAGGCTACCTAGCCCGATTATAGACTCTGCCTGAAGAAATAGAATGTAAACACTTCCTGAATAGTAGATCTGATGATCAACCGCTCCGATACCATGTAGAAACTTTTTCTACAGTTTATCTAGCTCTGATACCATGTAGAAATTTTGAATAATTTAACACATATTCAACAGAGATTATCCTGATCATGTACTATTGCGGAATACATACACAATACATAAGCTCCTCTACGTTGATCATCAATATAGCAGCATCAATAACAATAAAACATCAAGAGCATTCACACATTAACACAGTATGTAACCCGGGTAAAGCATCTCGCTAAAAACCCCACACTATCTGTATATTAATGATTGAGACCATGTAACATTACAAAGTACAATGCTTATCACAAGCAATCCAGTACCAGCTCCACCTGTTACACACAATACAGCTAAGATCTGATCTCCAAATCTATTTCACTGCTTTCCTGCCTCCACTGCTCAATACCTGCTCAAGAATGAATGAGAATGGTCTACCAAACTCGTATTTCACCTCCAAAGAATCATTCACAAGGTGTAAGACGTGAGAAGAAGCTACAAACTGGGCAAATACATGAGCAAACTCATTGGCATACTCAATCCCTTGATTGTGCAAGATCTGATGCACAACTAAAGTCACAACTGATAGCAATCTGATTCTATAACACTTGTCCCTGCTGAACTGAACATGCACTGACATGCAACTGAGTTAACTGATGTATTCTATAGTTGTATTATGAGTTAATAATTAGTTTAACAACTCATCATTAGTCTATTTGTAGTTAGACTAACTACAACTAGTTTAACCAAGTCAAACTGAACACAACTCCATCAACTCCACAATCAACTCCACCAAACTCAACTGATTGAGTTCTAACTGAAGTCATGCATGCAACAACTCAACTGACTCATAAGAAAAGCATACTTCCTTCTGAAAGCTGCATGGGCCACATCTGTAGCTCAAACTGAAGTGCTCCAAGAGAATAATATCAAGTTTATAGTCCAAATATTATTATGAGACAATAATATTTGACTTTTCTATTTTTGACAGCCGGTCTAAAAATAGACTTTGATCACCCACACTGTGATCACTCACACTTTGGTCACCCACATTGTGATCACTTACACTTTGGTCACCCACATTGTGATCATTCACACTGTGATCACTCACACTGTGATAAAAAATAGAACTTGCACCATAATTTGCCTGCGGGCCCACTTAGTGAAGGCGACTCTTTTCACTAAGCTCCATCATCTTGTTGCAATCTCAACAACATCAAACAAAACCATCCTTATATAGGAGGAGGATCAATAAGAGATGTTTACACTCAAAATCTCATTTATTATTTTATCATTGTTAGCTTGTTGTATTGTGTGTAGGCTACACTAAGAACATAGGGAGAACATAGGCCTTGTAGCTAAGATAGGGGCTTCACCTTGTTGGCCAATATCTTATCACTTTCATTCATAAAGGAGGTTTAAAAATTGTGAAAAACATAATCAAGGTATTGTATTTATTGTGGGAGGATGTGGGATATGTATTTTATAGGTATTGGGGGCTATAAAATGGGGCATTTGGTAAGAATAGGGTATATATATATATATATATATATATATATATATATATATATATATATATATATATATATATATATATATATATATATATATATATATATATATATATATATATATATATGTATATATATATATACATATATATGTATATATATATATAGATATGGATATATATATATATATATATATATATATATATATATATATATTAAAAATAGGGGTTATTTTTATTAGAAAGAGGAGATTCAACAAAAGGATTTTGGGAGTTTTTTATCAATATCTAGTGAGGTTAGATGTATTTTTAATATCCCACAGATGCAGGAGCTATGCCACAAGTTTACTAAGTGAAGATGCCATGGTAGCCAATAACAACACATGAACTCTTTGTATAAGACAACCAAACATTTAAGCCATGGAGCAATCTAATATACCATCGTCACACACTTGTTGTAAGATATTGGATATAGATGGTTGTGAAGAAACTTGTGTTCAAACTTTCATCACGATGTATAGAGGTCTAGTAACCATCCAGAAAACAAAATTTAGTTTGAATTCAAAATTACATCCATAAAAAACCTTGAATTCAACAAATGGTTGGATGTGTAGGTTATATTGGAGCCAAATACCTTTGTAGAACATCAAGAATAGAGAGAATAGAATTTTAAATTCCATAGAGGATCCATGTTGGTGAAGTAAGTGGGCTATAATTCCCCCATTTATGGGTAATAATATATTAAAGTAGTTTAATCCTTGACCATGACATAGTTGCTAGAAAGTTATACCTTAGCATGGGTAAAGGGATTAGAGAGAGATTGGTAGACTTGAGAGCCAATAATACTCATCTTCAAGAAGAGAACCAACAATTGGAGGTGTAGGTCTAGATGTTCAACCAAATGATGTAAGAGGTGGAGTAGAAACTTGATACCTCTTCCAACTATTTCCACTACTAAAGAAGTGATTTGAAGGATGCTAGCATTCCCTCACATTTTTTATGGCATATTAAGACAAGAACAAATTTCATCTTGTACACTTGGGAGGTAAGATTATCTAGACAAATAGTTGGGAGATTGAGACATGGCTACAATAAAAGTTGGAAGAGAAGGAAGAGGCATTAGCAAAGCTCCAAGTAGTTATCCAAGGGTATTGGGAAGCAAGACCACTTTTCATTACTACTACTAAATATAGAAACATGACCGAGATAATTCTAGTGAGATAATCTTTTGTAGACCTATGGAACTCAAAGGAATTCTCATTATGTGGGAACAAAGGTCATTGTGAGGCATTTTGCTAGGAGAAACAAGCCACACTCCACAAGCCTTAATGGCTTCAAAGGAGAAAGGGAAAGAATACATCTCTAATCTAACAATGAACTCAAAATAGCATGGAGAGGATGGAAATGTTAATAATTCCTTATAGAAACGGTAAGAACCTTTCCCACCACTACAAGTTGAGTGGAAATTGGGAAGGAGGTTGCATGGAAATTGTTAGTAGCTTCATCCAAAACTTCACCCCATGAACCACATGTCCAAGAGAAGAATGTGGAAAGTGAAGCGTAATATAGATGAATAATTTCCTCAATCTCTAACTCTAGGAGAGGAAGTTTACCAATAGTGGAATAGGAAGTCCACATTACCATTGATGAGGACAGTGAGTTGATGCCAACAACATAAATAGACCCATTCTAGTTGCTACTTAAACTATTTAAAAGAACACATTCTTAGAAATGTGTTAACATGAGGTCTTTCATTGGTGAACATGTGTCATAATGCATGCTCTTTTGGGATAATAACTAATACCTCTAATTTCACTAGATATTGATAAATAGTTTTGGAAATCCTTTTGTTGAACCCGCCCTATAAACCACATGGTACCCCAATTTCGCCTTCCTCAACACTTACAATATATTGATTCTATTTTTCACAATTTGAAAACCCATTTATAAATGAACGCGAGAAGATATTAGTCAACAAGGTGAATCCCATGTGTTGTGTTGTTGATCCTAGAGACATTATCGGATTGCTTACTAGACCAGTGCTTGGGCACATCTATTTTTTTTGTGTCCCATATGATTCTCAGGAAAATGGAGACATCACACACACACACACACACACACACACACACACACACACATATATATTAAACAGAATGGGTTGGTTCATTCATCTAAAGGAGTAAGCCATGAGTTTTTGGTACTTCTTCACATATACATCTCATAGAAACATGTGCATAAAATAGTGGAGGTTGAGTAGTTCAAGGGCCTATAGTTTAATAAGCTTTGACAGAGCAATGAGAGAGGATAAGGAGAAGGAGTAACTCATCACATAGAGCTTAGAGAATCAATAATTCTACACTTAACACATAGAGCTTGAAGCATTAAGAATTTCTACACTTATTTGAGTTACAGGTAGATATAATGGACAAAAGAGAGACTGGGTGCTATGATTCATGGAGTGCAATTTTAAAGATATAATCTCAATAATCCATACAGGCACATGCATTAACAAGTTAATACAAATGAATCTATGAGGAAGTTCGAAATATTTCTCGCAGCTATGATTACATGAATTCAGAGAAGAAACATGAACATAATGGATTTTAATAGAGGAAGAACATATTGTAGTACTCGAAGGGGGAATCACCATTATTTTATTTATATTATGAAAGATGCATATTATACAATCATACAGTCTTAAAATAACATGTAGCTTTTTCTTTAGGATTTCTAAACCTTTGTTAATTGTTGCTTCCCTCTATTTATCTCGAGAGGGGAGCGTTGAACATTGATTACAACAAAATATCTTTAGTCGAGTCTCAGCTATCAGATCGACTACCTGTCTCGGCCAACGATGGCTCAGTGGCCCAAAAAAATTACCAAATATTAATTTCCTTATTCAAAAATGGCACATTACAGGATAACAAAATCAGTCAACAATCAGGTGAAAACATCAATAAAATATCTCTATGCCCATCCTTGTGATCGCCTCTGCTTTAGGTTGTATTTTACTCATGGTCTAGCCTCATGTGTTACTCATTTGACTCCCGTCACTTTGGCCTTTATTGCTTGAACCATTCATCCTTTAAAGCTAGGAGTGGGCAACTATCATTTTCATGCCGCAGTATAGAAGTAGAGGACCCTTGGGCGGTACTTCGTCTTCCCTCTGTATGGAGAACCATGCTAGATGATCAAGTCCTCCCAAACTTCCAAGTCTTCATTTACTTCTATCAACATCGACCCTAGTTTCATGTCACAAGGGGCCTATCTAGGTCAGTCCATGCCAAGTTTGAATTCTCCATCTCCTTTCTTAAATGCCACAGCTACCGATCCATCATGCCTTTAAAGTTCTCCACTACCTAGTCGCATATTTATCACATCAGGACTTTCCATTAAAAATTATTTACATGACGAGGCCTTTTGATCCAATTTAGCCCCTTTTTTCTTCTTGTGATCGGGGGCCATGATCAAGTTCTTAGTCCTCCGGTGCTAGGGCCTTTGGACTGCCCTTCGAGGGTATTTTTCCTTTGTTACATAGAATCTCACACACTAGTGTTTTATAATGATCACCTTTGATATCTACCCTTGAAAATTGTGATCATCAATCTACTAGATTGGGCCTACTTGGGGTATCGCAATCACAATACGGGAGGGAGGGCCTCTTTACCTTCTTTCATAGCGCTGGCTAATTGTCAAGACATGAAACTTTCATAAGGCACGACACATAAAATATCGCATCCAAGAGGGTCTTTGAACAGCGCAATCACAAGTCGGAGGGGACTTCAATGGAGGAGGGACTTTGATTTGTGCGATCATTGATTTCCGATTGATGACGTCATCACTGCCACGTGTCAATTTGTCAGTGGTGACACGTGTCACCCATAAGTGCCCCCTTAGGACCACTGAAAATGCCAAATCAACATGCCACGTGTCCTCCGTATTTCCATGTCCTGATGATGTCAGCTGCCATGTGGATTCATAGTAATCAATGGTATTCCGCCACATGCCCCCCTGGAGGAGAGAGAAAAGGGCCCGCCTGGCCTTAGTTTTTTGCTGCAATCCTTTGTTAAATGGTTTTCAGCCCCTCTCGGCGCTTTAACACTCTAGGCCTGAATTTCGGCTATTCATCGTTATCGATGTATTTCTCCCTCAATTCCTTTAAGGGTGATCCATTGCAAACGCCCACTGCTGATTTCGATATGTGTGGGTTTCGTCGATCACCGATTTGACAATCCTTTGCACTGTACATTGACCCTTGACCGTCAATTTTCGATATCGCTCCCAAACCTCCTTTATGTGGGGATTCCGATATGCAATACCTCTAATCACAGATAAGTTAAAAGACTATGCTTGGGACCCTTTGATTGTTGATATGCCTTGCCTTGGACCCTCAATTGCTGATATGTCGTGCTGCCTAAGTGTGACATGCGATTGCGATGACCATGGGCCCTTGAAGTTTGCAATCATTGATATTGATGATCACTGATCACAAGTTTCTCTGTCCTTCCCCACTACTACTCTTAGGAAACTACGATTGTGATTAGCCTCCCCTTGGTCTTTTCCTCTTTGTTTTATGACTTTCAAAGGGTATCTTCAATATACTCTAACTTCTGAGTCAAGAGTCCATTCTTGGACTTCCACCTACTGTTGGAAAGCTTATTCTGAGCACTATCTAGTGGGGAGGGTCTAATTTGGCTTTGAGAGCTTTTACGACTTGGAAGATGGCTGCAAGATTCTATGTTCTTTGGTACTCTTTGTACAACTGGAACTCTATTTTTAGAAAGTGACAACATTGGCTCCACCTGGGGATAGTGCCTTACTAGCAAGGTGTTGAGAACTTGCAAACTGTAAACTTCTTCTTTGGGCATGGAGTATTTTATAAACAAATGATAATTTTTTGAAAGTGTAATTCTCAACAGAAATTGTAAATTTCATATAATAATTACAATACACATATCGTATTTACAATGAGTGCAAGACAGGTACCTCTACTTTTGGAAATAGAGTTTGAGGAGCTGAAAATTTACCGACAATTCCAATGATTCACCATCCATATTTTCAAGTAGGTATGTGTTATTTCCTCTTTCTTCTGCAATCTTGAAAGGGCCAAACCATAGTGGATCGAATTTTCCATGTTTTCCTTTTTCTTCCCATCAAACGTCCCATCAGAGAACTAAATCTCCTAGTTGAAGAGGTCGATCATTAGCCTTCTTGTCAAACAAGGATTTCATCTTCTATTGGTAATTTGACAATTTGGCCCCCACTTGTTCTCTGTTTTCATGAAGGTCGACCAGTTGGTTTATCCTTTGTGTCAAGGCACTTGGCTCTTCCTAAAATTCTTGTAGTAACTTCACCACTAGCATTGCTATTTGGATTGGAAAGACCACAACCTTACCATACACTAGCTTGAAAGGTGATTTTCCAATGGACCGTTTAGTAGTTACTTGGTTAGCCAAGAGGGAAAACTTCAGTTAGGAGTCCCAGTTCCTTTGGTTCTAAGTGATGGTCTTCTTCAACACTCTCACCATAGTTTTGTTTGAGGACTCAGCCATGCCATTACCTTGAGGATAATAGGTAGTGGAGTTCCCGATGATAATATTGAATTTCTGGTAGAAGCTTGTGAATTTGGTAGATTTGAAGACTTGAGCATTATCAGTGATAATTTTGATAGGACAACCAAAGCGAGACAATATGTTCTCCTCCATAAACCTGATTACCACTGAGTCTGTAGCGTTTCTACCTGTGGTGGCCTCTACCCACTTGCTAAAATAATCTGTGGCCATTAATATCCACTTGTGTTGGTCACGGGAAGGTGGGTTTATTTCTCCTATGAAGTCTAGTCCCCACTATCTGAAAAGGTTCTTCCACATGCACTGGAATCAGGGGGAGAGGAGAAAGTTTTTCCTCTCGGCAAACATTTGGCACTTCTGCCATAACATGACCTAGGAATGAATATTTCCAAACAGTGTAGGCCAGTAGAATCATTCCTTGAGGATTTTGTTTGTTGTGGTCTTCTAGCTGTAATGACCTCCACAAACTCCTCCTTGAAATTCCTCAATTACTTTATGGGTTTTTCCCTCTACCAAACATAACAGAAAAACTCCCACTGGCCCCTTCCAGTAGAGTTGACCATTTTATATGATATAATTTTGAGCTTGCCATCTTAGAGTTCGATATTTAGATTTATCTATCCCTAGTGGGCACCTCAGGAATAAGAGATAATGGATGATATTATTATACCAAGGTGATCCCTCATATTTAGCATATATATTTTTCTTTCATGTTTAAATTCCATCCTACTGAACCTCTCGTCATCGTTCCTTTGTTATCAGGTTTATCCCTAAAGCTTGGAAATTAGATTCTGATAAAACCTTGGCCAACCCCTAGCATTTTATGAGCTTAGTAGGCTTTATGTCTATCTCATATTCTTGTATCTTTGTCATCCACCTACCCCTTTTTCCTTCGTTGTATCCTTCCACCAGGATGTCCTTGACCGCTATCGTTGGGACAAATGTTGTGATTTCTGATTGTAGCACATATATACGAAATGCCTTCAAGGCCTTGACTAATGCATAAGATTGTTTCTCCAAGATGTTATATTTCAGCTCAACATCCCTTAGGACTTGGCTAAGGAAGGCGATGGATTGTTAATAACCATATGTATTCTTCTGTAGAAGAACTACAGAAATAGTATGCGGAGAAGTAAAAGAGAAGATATAGAAAGGTGCTAAGTAGTCAACGCTGACTAGTACCAGGGCTTCAACCAAAGCTTCTTTAATTCTAGTGAAAGAATCTCGGGGGGCAGGGCTCCACTTGACTTCATTTTCCTTTTTAAGCATGTCTGTAATACCCTTGACTATTTCTACATAGTTGGCTATGAACCTCCTCAAGAAATTGATTCTCCCCAAAAAGTATTGGACCTCTTTCTTATTTATGGGTAGAGGAATATGACTGATGGCTTTGACTCATTTAGGATCGATCTTTACTCCTTCCTGTGCTAATGTGTGTCCTATTAGCTTCCCCTCATTGAGGGTGAACTGAGATTTCTTGGGATTCAAAGAAAGACCATACCTCCTGCATTTCTCAAATGTGATCTTCAAGTGGAGGATGTGCTCTTCATCCATCTTATATAAGACTATGATATCATCCAAATAAGCCACTACTAACCTGTATTGCTCCCCTACAAAATTTATATCCATAGCTCTCTGAAATATGTCCTCTACATTAATGAGACTGAAAGGTATGCGAGAATACATGAATGTTCCCCACGGGGTGGTGAAAGCAGTATTCCTCTGATCATGAGGGTGAAGTGTCACCTGGTTGTAACCAGAGAACCCATCCATCATGAACATTATGCTTGAGCCAACCACCTTCTATAATATGTTGGAAATAATACTGAGAGGGGGGGGGGGGAGGTGAATCAGTATTATCACATTAATAAAACTTTTTCATTTCCAAACTCTGATTCATATATTCTACTTCCACAACTTCTTATGATTAAATTAATTGACCTTCAATGAGTGCATTAGAACATTATCAACCATATTATCAATTAACAGATGCAGTAACATAGAATAGATCATCACACATAAGGCACACACATGAACACCATGATATAAGGTGGAAACCCAATGCGGGAGAAAACCACCTGCTGCAAGTCATCTCAATCTTCTTTAATAAGAAAATCCTTTTACAATGTTTTGTACTGGTGCAGTCTTATACCAGTACGGGAGCTACAACCCCCTTTGCTCTTGTACTAGCCGATCCATTTACTAGTACGTAGGCTGCTACCTGCTACAATGCTCCAAAGATTTCCTTTAGCTCTTGTACTAGCTTAGATACTAGTACGTAGGTGCTGACCTACAATCTTCTCTCCTCCAGGTACCACGTTTCATCAATTTTCAGACTGGATACACTAAAGCACAACACATAATCTGAAAGGCCACATTTCATCCAATTTTCATACTGGACCCAACAACAACATTGAAGCTCATAATCAAACAACCTTCTGAATCACCCAAGCACTAGATCAATACATATACAATGAGAGTTATCAACCAGATCTAGTTCACCAGATCATATAAGGATAAGTCATTATGAACCTGATCCATTCATCTATCAATACTGAAGCTAATCATAATCATTCACTCAATCACTACTGTTATCAGAACATAATACCAGAAACCAGACATCACTTCAAAACCCAGAACACAGCAATGATAAACATGGACAGCTAAATTGATTTCATGAGAAGTACGCAGCTTCACCCATATAACACCTGCGTAGAAGTACGCACTGGTTCCAACTGAGTTCTTGCGTACCCACGCACTGTGCCTCACAGACTTCCTGCGTACCTGCTCTCTGTGTCCAATGAACTTCCTGCGCACCTCCGCATCTGCAGCGCTTCTAGACCTGCGTATCTATGCACCTGCAACACTCCTGCACATGCGTATCTCCGCACTTTTATTTCACTGTACTTGCGTACCTGCGGGTATAGATAATTTCAAGACTTCAAGAATAACCCAGACTATGAGATCTACAGATCTGATCATGCGCCGAAGGGATCTCAACCCATTAGTAGATCCGACTTGTAACCCTCATGTTTCTCCTTGATTTAGATTCAGCTATCTCTCACAAACCCATCACTAGAATTTCAGATCTAGCTTCTCTTGAGATCTTCTTTTCTCACAAGTGTCTAGCCAAATGATCTCCTTTGCTTTATATAGGCAATCTCTTCTTAAAATCATGGATCAATACCATAGATAACCAAAACGTGGGGCTCAATAATAATAATAATAATAATATAAGACAATACCACGGGCCAAACATAAGAAACCCACGTGAACGCACTTCTCTGCCTTGAAGTAAGTGAACTGGAGGTACGCACCTTTTACACGGGATAACTGCGGGTATGTACGCACTTTATGTAAGACATGCCTGCGTGTCCACACCTTCTGTACGGTGTACCTGCGTACCCCTTATTTTCTTCAATATTCGAGAGCTGATCATCAATCTCTACTACTGACCTGAAGTATTGTGATCTATCACCTGTATGGGTTGCCATCAAGGACAACACTTTAGCCATAATGCCAACAATCTCCCCCTTTGGACTTGATGGCAAAGCTTACTTGTGAACTGTCATCTGATCCCTTTGAGCTGTCCGGTACCCCATGCACTCTGTCACATCTGATATCTCCTTTGTAGATTCATCTTGTTGTATATAAGAGAGATGATATTCTATGAGAGGGTTGCCATCAAGTACAACACATGCATCATAATGCCAACAATCTCCCCCTCTGGACTTGATGGCAACAACACCAAATCACTCTCCCCCTTTGACATCAAGGGCAAAGGGTTATTCTCCCCCTAAGAACATGCTCCCCTTGACTATAAACCAGATCTGCTGGAGTCTCTGAATGAGCTCCCCCTTTGTATATGCCATGGTGCACCAATCTGATCATGCTCTTTCTGAGAACAAGCTGAAATGTCTGCTCTGCTATATAGTGTTGTTCATGCTCAAGCTCCCCCTGACAATAAGCAAGGTCTGCAAAAGGATGTTCTACAAGAAGAACATGACTCTATCATAAATGACCTTCCTATCACCAAAAGACTCAATACATACATCCATCACCCAACCAAATGGGGATCATCCATCCAACCAAGTGGGGATACATCAGAAATATGAAAACCAAATACATTACATCTTCATCCCAGGCATAGTGGGGAGACATAGGCCATTACATGACCTGAAAAGATGACTACAATAGATAGAGATAGACCATTACAACATGAGTCTTGCTATGACCTTTACATCGAATGATATACATGACATTTATAACAGAGACCAAAACACCTAAGATAAGATCATGATAAACATTAGCAACAACATTGTATGATCTGCTCCATAGTATCTGTCAACAGCAACTAGATCAGCAACTTGCATTAGTGCATGAATCATCAAGGTATGACCGCATCAACAGAATTTCACATTCTATGTGAGAAACACCATAGCCATCCAGATCATCATTTGGGAATATCTGCATCAATTAACATATGAATGAAACAACCTATCATCATATAGGTAAGAGCTCATCATCATCATGTCTCCAACAATGTAACTTTGAATAATCATCCCTGTATCCAGCCAACAATCCTCATCCATTTGTGCCAAGAATGAAAGGAATCATGCATCATAATTGTAATATATGATCTTTATGCATATGTCAACAGCAACATATGAGTGGCTCATCATCAAGAAGATGTAAATTCAAGCTAAGTGCTTCCCATGCAAACACTATTAGAGAATCAACCATAAATCTGATCCAAGAACCATGTGAGCAGCTCATAACCATAGCAAGATGAATCATTTATCCATATAAGTATCATCACCAAGGACTATTAACCATAATTCCAACAATGCATTAAGACCATATGCTCCCCCTAAACTGGTGCCATCTGTCAGATCTTATCAACAAGAAAAGTCAGCCAATAGACGCCTTAAGACAGATCCACAATTTTTCTTTATCTGGCCTGCGTAGCCCCGCACTTCATCTTCTGTTCCCCTGCGTATACCCGCAGAAAGCCTTCTGCTGCACTGCGTATCTACGCACCTGCACCTTCTGTCGCGCCGCGTATATATACTGTAGCTCCGCACCTGTGGCTTCTATCGCGCTGCGTACCTCTACTGTAGCTAAGCACCTGCGCCTTCTATCGCGCCACGTACTTCTACTGTGGTGCGTACGTCCGCATAGGCGCTTTGGCTTCGCTGCGTACCCTCACACATTCTCTGTGTATCACCTGCATACCTCCGATTAGGGCCAAATTGGCAGTCTACCAGTGTGCCATAGATAGTCAGATGCCCAGATCTGATTTTGTGCTCGAGAGATCATACTTCATAGATCAACTTCACTTTCCCTACTGCCTTTCTCCAAACAATCATATACGCAATTGTGCAATATCCAACTCGCGTATATATGCGACTTCCCTTTATGGAGTTTGCATATGAGATTCAGGACACTGAAGTTTTGTACTTTCAGCTCCCTCTGATTCTGTACGTTGTGCTGTGCTGCCTTTTTCTGACAGTACTTCCTTTTTCCTCCATATCTTCAAGCGTGATGATGTTTTCTCCTTTTGGTGTGATGTCCGTGCTTTGTTCCTGCATTCCTTAGCTATATGTCCAAGCTTGTTACATGCATAACATCTTACATGTTTCATATTCCTCTTGTAACAGTCAGCAACTTTATGACCGTACATATTGCAAGCAAAGCAATATCCATTAAAGTACCTTGAATGTGATGATCTTTCTGCATAATGGTCTTGAATCCTTCTTCTTCTACATCTAGCTGCAACATGTTCAAGATTATGACATACATAACATTCAACATTATTCATAGGAGGAGTAAAGGATTTTCTTTGAGGAATCTCTTTCCTTGGTTGATGATGAGATTGATCTTTCATTTCTTCGTTGATCACTTTAGATTTCTCTTTAGAGTTCCTTGCCTCACCTTGTGAACTAGATTCACCTTCAACAGATTCATGGAAACCAAGACCAGTCTTTATAGCAGTAGACCTTTGACTGCTAAGAATATCATCCAAGACTTTAGAACTATTTTGAAATCGTAAAAGCTTATCCTTTTCTTCTATTTTACCTTTCAAGATATTTACCTCAACCTGTAGCTGTTCTTCCTTTTCAAGAGATTGCTTTTTCAAATCTTCTTCAGCTTTTCTTGCTTCTTCCATTTGTTCCCTCAGTTTGAGAATCTCCTTTTCTTGTTCTTCATTCAGATCCTGCTGCATTTGACGAACTCGGAAGGCACATTCCAGCTGGGATTTTAAGCTGATGACTTCGTTGTCTTGTTTTTCAATTGCTTGATGTAGATCTTCAATCTGCTTCTTTGATTCTTCAAGATCTCCTTTTAGTGAGAGGATTGTAGCTTCAAGACTTTCATAGTAGCTGGATCTATCTCTGAGTTTCTTGATGGTTGTGTCCTTTTTATTGACTTCATTTCTTAGAGATGTTACTTCATCCTGCAACTTTCGACATTGGTTTTCCTTGTCCTTAAATAACTCTCGTTGAGTCTTAGCAACTTTTTTGAGGGAACCATCCTTTATGTCTAAAAGTTCTTCTTGAGTTCTAATTTTGTTTTTCAGATTTTTAAATTCTGCCTCTATTTGATATCTTTCTTGTTCACCCATAAGAGCAAATTCAGTAGTTTCGCTATCACTTTCATCTCTTCCAAAAGGAAAGATAGCTGGAACATCAGAGGATAATATATTCATACCTGATAGTTCATCTTCATTCTGAAATGATTCTGAATCTGATTCTGAATCTGAAGAGCTTCTTATACCTAATCCCCAATCGATTCTCCCACTGTCATAGTTCTTCTGAGATGTCTTCTTCTTCTTATGAGCTTTCTTCTTAAGCTTCTTTCCCATTGTTCCACGGATCTCCTTCAAGCGATCAAGCTTCTATCAAAGGACCTGCTCTGATACCAATTGTTGGAAATAATACTGAGAGGGGGGGGGGGGTGAATCAGTATTATCACATTAATAAAACTTTTTCATTTCCAAACTCTGATTCATATATTCTACTTCCACAACTTCTTATGATTAAGTTAATTGATCTTCAATGAGTGCATTAGAACATTATCAACCATATTATCAATTAACAGATGCAGTAACATAGAATAGATGATCACACATAAGGCACACGCATAAACACCATGATATAAGGTGGAAACCCAATGCGGGAGAAAACCACCTGCTGCAAGTCATCTCAATATTCTTTAATAAGAAAACCCTTTTACAATGTTTTGTACTGGTGCAGTCTTATACCAGTATGGGAGCTACAACCCCCTTTGCTCTTGTACTAGCCGATCCATTTACTAGTACGCAGGCTGCTACCTGCTACAATGCTCCAAAGATTTACTTTAGCTCTTGTACTAGCTTAGATACTAGTACGTAGGTGCTGACCTACAATCTTCTCTCCTCCAGGTACCACGTTTCATCAATTTTCAGACTGGATACACTGAAGCACAACACATAATCTGAAAGGCCACATTTCATCCAATTTTCATACTGGACCCAACAACAACATTGAAGCTCATAATCAAACAACCTTCTGAATCACCCAAGCACTAGATCAATACATATACAATGAGAGTTATCAACCAGATCTAGTTCACCAGATCATATAAGGATAAGTCATTATGAACCTGATCCATTCATCTATCAATACTGAAGCTAATCATAATCATTCACTCAATCACTGCTGTTATCAGAACATAATACCAGAAACCAGACATCACTTCAAAACCCAGAACACAGCAATGATAAACATGGACAGCTAAATTGATTTCATGAGAAGTACGCAGCTTCACCCATATAACACCTGCGTAGAAGTACGCACTGGTTCCAACTGAGTTCCCGCGTACCCACACACTGTGCCTCACAGACTTCCTGCGCTCTGTGTCCAATGAACTTCCTACGCACCTCCACATCTGCAGCGCTTCTGGACCTGTGTATCTACGCACCTGCAGCACTCCTGCACCTGCATATCTCCACACTTTTCTTTCACTGTACTTGCGTACCTGTGGGTATAGATAATTTCAAGACTTCAAGAATAACCCAGACTATCAGATCTACAGATCTGATCATGTGCCGAAGGGATCTCAACCCATCAGTAGATCCGACTTGTAACCCTCATGTTTCTTCTTGATTTAGATTAAACTATCTCTCACAAACCCATCACTAGAATTTCAGATCTAGCTTTTCTTGAGATCTTCTTTTCTCACAAGTGTCTAGCCAAATGATCTCCTTTGATTTATATAGGCAAGCTCTTCCTAAAATCATGGATCAATACCATAGATAACCAAAACATGGGGCTCAATCTCAATAATAATAATAATATAAGACAATACCACGGGCCAAAACCATAGAATCAAGAACGGCGGGCTAAATACCACGGGCCAAACGTAAGAAACCCCACGTGAGCGCGCTTCTCTGCCTTGAAGTAAGTGAACTCGAGGTACGCACCTTTTACACGGGATAACTGCGGGTATGTACGCACTTTATGTAAGACATGCCTGCGTGTCCGCACCTTCTGTACGGTGTACCTGCGTACCCCTTATTTTCTTCAATATTCGAGAGCTGATCATCAATCTCTGCTATTGACCTGAAGTACTGTGATCTATCACATGTATGGGTTGCCATCAAGGACAACACTTTAGCCATAATGCCAACATAATATATAATCCATCTTAGGCACCAGGTAGTTGTCGTTCAAGGACTCCCTATTTAGATTATGAAAATCTACACATAGCATTATTTCTCCGTTCTTTTTCCGGACTGGGACTAAGTTGTCCACCCACTCCGAGCACCTTAAAGGAACTATGATTTTGGCTTGTATAAGTTCCCTCACTTCCTTTTCAATGGAGGGGAGTAAGAGTGGATTAATATGCCTGAGATTATGCGTGCATGGTTTTATTCTACTCTTTAAAGGAATATTATGATTAATGATGTTAGTATTAAATGCTTTTAGATCCTCATAATACCAAGAAAAAACATCCTTGTATATTTTGAATAGATTTAAATACCTTTATTTATATTGCAACAAGATTCCTTTTGATATCCTGAGCATCTGGGGTTCATCTTCTAAGTCGATATTACAATCTTCTACTTGGTCGTCCATCTCCAGAGCCATTGGTTTGGAGGTTATGTCATCCTTATTAAAATGTCTTTCCAGGGGGACTAGTCTGTGAGGAATGGTATTCCCTTTCAGTTGTATAATTTTGCGTCCAGCCATCGTGTCTTCCCATGAAGTGGTTTCTTGATCAACCTATTTTTCCTATTCTTGATTGATGGTTGCGTTAGTGAACTCCCCAATAACTTATATAAATCATTTCACCTACTTGTTGTGCTCAAATACTTGTCAGTGCTTGACATTATCAGGAATAGAGAGTCTGTATCTAACCTCCACCTCATACCTGAGGAGTGGATTTTGAGGGGGCTTGAAACTGCTTGTCGCTACACCAAGGGAATCAACCATTTTGTTTCCTTCTCTGGGAAGAAATTGGATATTAAAGGCTAGGAAGAAGTTATCAATCAAATCCCATACTTCATTCTAGTATGTCCTTAATCTGGGGTGTTTGGCTTGGCACTGATTCTAGATCTGTTTCACAATCAGCTCAGAGTCTCCATGCATTGTTAAGCATTCAATATTCATATTCTTCATTGTTTGTAGCCCAAGGAGCAATGCTTCATACTTAGCCACGTTGTTGGTTTCCTCAAACTATAGCTTGAAGGAGAGGGGTATCAGGCTACCCTCAGGAGATACCAACAATACTCCTACTCCATTTCCCTCTTTGGAATTTTCTCCATCAAAGTATAATTTCCATACTTTGTTTTCATTTTTGTGCTGGTGTTCTAACTACCTTGTTAAGTGTATTGTTTTTTCTTCTAAGATGCACTCATCTTCTTCTAGGAATATGCAGGAGAGGTTGCTTTCTTTTCCATGCACTGGGTGTTTTTTGAGCCTTTAGCTGGGGTCACAGCTTTTACAAATCCAAACTCTCTGTACAAACTCCTTTGTTTGCCTCCAAAAGTGGTAATAGTGGCATAAGTTAGATCTAACTTAATAGAGCCCCCCACCTTGGAATCCCAAGACCTAGATAGGAGCATGCATAACTGAGGGGGAATATCGGCCACCACTATGTCCATTACTACACTCTTCATAGGGATTTGAGCCAAGGTTACCACCAGATCCTTTATCATTCCAAATCATTTGACTCTCTTAGAGTCAAAGGAGTATAGGTCCTTGTAGGGCTTGGTGATCGGCAAGCCAAGTTGTTCCATCACTACTAAGGGCATGAGGTTATGCGAGGCTCCAGAGTCTAACATGAAACTATGTAATAAGAGGTCATGGATTACCAAGGCCACATAGAAGGGTGCAGTAGAAGGATCAAGTTCTTCCACATGAGGCCCAAAAACAACCATTGGCCTTTCTTCTTGAAGGTTTAAACAATCATGGGTGGGTGAAGAGGTGCGTGAAAGCATTAAATGAGAGACTTGAGCTTTATAAGTGAACTACTTGAGAAGTTTAATCAGGGGGACAAGAATCTTTACCCTTTCAAGCTCCCTTTTAAGATTGAATTTAGTTTGGCCCTTATCTATACCTCCCGGTTCTACTTCTCCTTCCTTACCACTGGTAGTTTTTAGCAGAACAAGTGCCTTCCTTTCTGTGTGTTCCTCGGAACTATTGCTTTCCTTATTTGAGGAGACTTTTACCTTGGATGAGTCAAGATTCAACTTACCTTTCCCTTTATCTGGCACTGGGGGAATATCTTGGGGAGAATTTCCCTCTTGTTGTTTTGGTTCCCTCGACCTCTTTCTTGATGATATTAGATCATAATTTCGGTGTAGCAATTCTTGCATGAAATCCGCAAATTGTTTACAATAATACTCTATGTCCTCCTTATTTTCTGTTGCTTCTCTATCATGACTAGTCTCTCGGTGTGCCATATTTTCATGTTCTTCTTCAGAGAAAGTGGAATATAAGTTTCCCTACATCTCATGTGTATCCAACGATTTTTCATCAGGATCATCTTCTAAATATAGAGGATGAGGGATCTGATTGATTTGTTCCTTTCTTTCCCTTGGAAGTATCTGCAATGGTGGCCTTTAGTACTATGGGTTATAATCTCGGTTGTTGCCTTGAGCATTCTATTTAGGGAGACTCTTGTTCTCAAGTTCAAGCTTTCCAACCTTATGTGATAAAATCCTGATGAGTTTATCCAATTCATCCCACTTCAGATCTGGTGATTCTTTAGCTTGACTAGAGGAGGATGCTTCTTCTTTCCCCCTTTTATTCTCAATAGGTTCCTGCTTTCCTCTTCACTTCCCTACCAAGGTGAAATTTGGTTCAACCTCAAGAGCATCGACTTGGAGTTGATCTAAAGTGAGAGACTTCCTTTCTCTTAGGGTAAAACCAAAGTCGGATTCAAAATCTCCCAAAAAAATATGCGAGCATCAGTTGGAGGAGGCTTTATCTCACCAGGAAGGTTATTATACTTCTTATTGAACCTTTTTATAAATTCTAAAGTATTGTCTTTCGGCTTCTTCCTTATAGCATTAAACTTTGTGAAGAGGTACTCATGATTTCTCTTTTCACCCCATTTTTGTGTGAAAGACTTTTCAAGTTCCTCCCAGGTAGTGATGGAGGGATTAGGTAGGGATTTAAACCATTTTCTGGCTTCTCCATCAAGGGATTGTATAAAGAGTCACAATACCACATCCACTTGTTCTACATTTAGATTCTTAACAAAAGCATAGAAGGTTTCAATGTGCATCTGTGTAGTGTTTTCATCCTCCCCATTGAACCTAGGAAAAAGCTTTAGGTAGTCCTATAACATAATATTTAGGGGCTGAGCTAAATCAAGAGGGGCATATTTATTAAATAAAAAAATTGGAACAACTGTTGGCTTGAGGGGGCTTGACCCAGGTTCAGTGTTAGTTAGCCAAACAAATCCCTACACTACTGGCCCTTTCGGCATCATCGCGCGGAGCGCGGACTAAAGTCTCACCCGAAGCAGTATGGGGGGATGCTGGAACCAAGTTTTTGTACCATTGAGATGGTATGATGTCGGTTATTTCCAACTATTCTTGCCTTCATGCTCTGTTCTACCCTTCAGTGCCTTCACAAAGTGTTATAATCGCCTTTCATGCAGCCCTAACCAGGGGCTGAAGTCCTTCCATGTTGCTAGAGCAGCGAACTACGATATTTCCCAATCTAGGCTAAGTATCTTACTTATCTTATTATTAGATCTTAGTTAGCTTTGCATAAACAAATGTTATCACTTGCATTCACTTAACCAATACAATTATAAACATTCGCACATCATATAATCATTAGAAGTGAAATTCATACCCAATATAACAGATGCATAAACAAGAAATAAGACGCAGAATTTATAGGAAACTTCTCTTTATTAATACTTCCAGATGATTACAAACTCGACTCGCCCTGTGCACTCTATTGTAGGGGTCCGCACACTCAACTGCGGACTACTAGGCCTCTACGCACTCAACTACAGAGACTCTCCCTATGCTACGACCCCAAACATAGACTCACACTTCATAGCTATCTCTCTTACATCTTTCCCCCTTTTATTCTCAATAGGTTCCTACTTTCCTCTTCACTTCCCTACCAAGGTGAAATTTGCTTCAACCTCAAGAGCATCGACTTGGAGTTGATCTAAAGTGAGAGACTTCCTTTCTCTTAGGGTAAAACCAAAATCAGATTCAAAATCTCCCAAAAAAAAATGCGAGCATCAGTTGGAGGAGGCTTTATCTCACCAGGCAGGTTATTATACTTCTTATTGAAGCTTTTTATAAATTCTAAAGTATCCTCTTTCGGCTTCTTCCTTATAGCATTAAACTCTGTGAAGAGGTACTCATGATTTCTCTTTTCACCCCATTTTTGCGTGAAAAACCTTTCAAGTTCCTCCCAGGTAGTGATGGAGGGATTAGGTAGGGATTTAAACCATTTTCTGGCTTCTCCATCAAGGGATTGTACAAAGATTCACAATACCACATCCACTTGTTCTACATTTAGATTCTTAACAAAAGCATGGAAGGTTTCAATGTGCATCTGTGTAGTGTTTTCATCCTTCCCATTGAACCTAGGCAAAAGCTTTAGGTAGTCCTATAGCATAATATTTAGGGGCTGAGCTAAATCAAGAGGGGCATATTTATTAAATAAAAAACTCGGAACAACTGTTGGCTTGAGGGGGCCTGACCTAGGTTCAGTGTTAGTTAGCCAAACAAATCCCTACACTACTGGCCCTTTCGGCATCATCGCGCGAAGCGCGGACTGAAGTCTCACCCGAAGAAGTATGGGGGGATGCTGGAACCAAGTTTCTGTACCATTGAGATGGTATGCTGTTGGTTATTTCCAACTATTCCTGCCTTCGCGCTCTGTTCTATCCTTCAGTGCCTTCACAAAGTGTTACAATCACCTTTCGTGCAACCCTAACCAGGGGCTGAAGTCCTTTCATGCTGCTAGAGCAGCGAACTGCGATATTTCCCAATCTAGGCTAAGTATCTTACTTATCTTATTATCAGATCTTAGTTAGATTTGCATAAACAAATGTTATCACTTGCATTCACTTAACCAATACAATTATACACATTCGCGCATCATATATCATTAGAAGTGAAATTCATACCCAATATAACAAATGCATAAACAAGAAATAAGACGCGAAATTTATTGGAAACTTCTCTTTATTAATACTTCCAGATGATTACAGACTCGACTCGCCTTGCGCACTCTGTTGTAGGGGTCCACGCACTCAATTTCGGACTACTAGGACTCTACGCACTCAGCTACAGAGACTCTACCTACGCTACGACCCCAAACATAGACTTACACTTCATAGCTATCTCTCTTACATCTTCTTCATTGATTCTTTCTTAGATATTAGATGTTAGATGCATTTGACTACTTAGAGCTTCACTCTATTTATACAATCCCATGGTTCATGGACCATGGGTAGATCTTTTACAACCGACATTACAATACCAAAATAAGGGTGGAAAACCCTATGACTCTTTAACAAATACGTGCTCCGCGCCCATAAAATGCAGAGTCTTTACATTGGAATTACAAAATTAGACCAAAATCTAGGCTCTAAGCCCCAAAACTGCCCTTGGGGGATCCCACGCCCAATAACAACCATATGGAATAATGGAGGAGGGTTAAGATTTTCTGGAGGAACTTGGACCAAAACCACAGTGGGTGGAGTGGCTAGAATGTAAGCAGGGTATTTAAGGGTATTAGGAGTAAAACCTGAGTAGTGAGTAACAATGGGTTGGGAGTTGGATGAGGAAGCTTCAAATACTGATGAGATGGTAGCACATGTAGTAGGAGTTTTCTCCTTCCAAAATTTCCTGAACATTAATTTCTGTAGGTCAGATATAAACGAGGTTTTCTGCTAAGAGGTATCTGAGCAAGTGTGAGGCTTTTTAAAAGCCAGGACGATAAATGATAATGGGGTTTCTGGAGTCGCTAAAGTGATGTGGATGCAATCAAAACACCTTTGCTCACCTACACAAAGAGTGCTCAACTTGTCGTATCCCAGGGGAAAAATCCTTCAATACGTTCCCCGGTAATGGTGCCCGAAGATGTTGTCGCTCCACAGACAATCTCGAATTGCTTACAAGACTATTGCATAGCCACATCTAGATTTTGTGTCTCTCGTATGATTCTCAAGAAAATGGAGATATCACACACACACACACACATATATATAGTAAACGGAATGGGTTGGTTCATTCATCTAAAGGAGTAAGCCATGAGCTTCTGGTACTTCTTCACATATACAACCAATAGAAATATGTGCATAAAATAGTGGAGGCCGAGTAGTCCGAGAACCTATAGTTTAATAAGCTTTGATAGAGCAATGAGAGAGGATAAGGAGAAGAAGTAACTCATCACATAGATCTTAAAGCATCAAGAATTCTACACTCAACACATAGAGCTTGAAGCATCAAGAATTTCTACACTTATTTGAGCTATAGGTAGATATAATGGAGAAAAGAGAGACAGGGTGTTATGATTCATGGAGGACAATTTTAAAGATATAATCTCAATAATCCATACAAGCACATGCATTAACAAGTCAATACAAATGAATCTGTAAGGAAGTTTGAAATATTTCTAATAGCTATGATTACATGAATTCAAAGAAGAAACACAAACATAATGGATTTTAATAGAGGGAGAACATACTATAGTACTCGAAGGGGGAATCACCACTATTTTCTTTATATTACGAAAGATGCATATCATAAAGTCATACAATCTGCAAATAACATGTAGCTTTTTATTTAGGATTTCTGAACCTTTGTTTAGTGTTGATTCCCTTTATTTATCTGGAGAGGGGAGTGTTGAACATTGATTACAACAAAATATCTTCAGCTAAGTCTTAACTCTGCTTCAGGTTGTATTTTGCTCGTGGTCTGACCTCTTATCTTACTCAGCGGACTCTCATTGCTTTGGCCTTTACTGCTTGAACCATTCATCCTTTAAAGATGGGAGTGGGAAACTATCAGTTTCATACTGCAGTACAGAAGTATAGGACCCCTGGGCAGTACTTAGTCTTCCCTCTATATGGAGCACCATGTTGGATAATCAAGTCCTCCCAAACTTCCAAGTCTTTATTTACTTATGTCAGCATCGACCCTAGATTTGTGTCTTAAGGGGCATGTCTGGGTCAGTCCATGCTGAGTTTGAATGCTCCATCTCCTTTCTTAAATGCCACAACTACCGAACCATCATGCCTTTAAATTTCTCCACAACCTGGTCATGGATTTATCACATTGGGACTTTCCATTAAAAATTCTTTACAGGACAAGGCCTTCCAATCCACTTTAGCCCCTTTTTCTTCCTGTGACCGGGGGCCATGATCAAGTTCTTAGTCCTCGAGCGCTAGGGCCTTTGCACTGCCCTCTAGGGGTATTTTTCCTTTGTTACATAGAATCACACACACTAATGTTTTATAATGCTCACCTTTGATATCACCCCTTGACACTTGTGATCACCAATCTGTGGGATTGGGCCCACCCAGGGTATCGCAATCACAACACTAGAGGGAGGGCCTCTTTACCTCCTTTCATAGTGCTAACCGATTGTCCAAACGTGAAACTTTCATAAGACATGACACATAAATATCGCATCCACGAGGGCCTTCGTATATTGCAATCACAGGTCAGAAGGGACTTCAGTGGAGGAGGGACATGGATATGTGCAATAGTCGATTTACGATTGATGATATCATCACTACCACGTGTCACTTTGTGAGTGGTGACACATGTCACTCGGAAATGACTCCTTAGGACCCCTAAAAATGCTAGATCAGCATGCATGTCCTCCGTATTGCCATGTCATGATGACATCAATTGCCATGTGGATTCATAGGAACCAATGGTATTCTACCATGTGGCCCCTTGGAGGAGAGATAAAAGGGCCTGCCTGGACTTGGTTTTTTGCTGCAATCCTTTGTTAAATGGTTTTTGGCCCCTCCTGGCGCTTTAACACTATAGGCCTGAATTTCAGCTATTCAACGTTATTGGCATATTTCTCCCGCAATTCCTTTAAGGGTGATCCATTGCAAACACCAACTGCCAATTGCGATATGTGTGGGCTCCTCCTATCACCGATTTAACTGTCCTTTGCACTATATATTGACCCTTGACCGTCGATTTGTGATATCTCTCCTGGACCTTCGTTATGTGGGAAGTCCGATATGCGATACCTCTGATCGACGATAACCTGATAGACTATGCCTAGGACCCTCCAATCGTTGATTTTCCTTGCCTTGGACCCGTTGATCATCGATATGTTGTGCTTCCTGAGTGTGGCATGCAATTGCGATGACCATGGGCCTCTGAAGTTTGCAATCGCTGATCGCAAGTTTCTCTGTCCTTCCTCGCTGCTCCTCTTTGGAAAATGCGATTGCAATTATTCTCCCCTTAGCCTTTTCCTCTTTGTTTTATGCTTTCAAAGGGTATCTTCAATCTGATCTAACTTCGGATTCAAGATTCCATTCCTGGACTTCCACCTACCATTGGAAATCTTATTCCGAGCATTATCCAGTCGAGAGGGTTCGATTTGGCTTTGAGAGCTTTGCAGCTTAGAAGATGGCTGAAAGCTTCTATGTTCTTTGGTACTCTTTGTACAACTGGAACTCTATTTTCAGAAGGTGACATCATGTTGAATATTGGTGCACCAAGATCAATAACCTTGGAGATGGATTCTTGAGAACTGGTAATGTGCTTCTAAGAAGGTATAGGCAACAAAGATTTGTTTCCATGTTAAAATGTAAGTAATCCTACTAAGTAAACTCGAACCAAACTTTTGTTATGGAATTGTTGAGTAATGGAATAACATGTCAAGGTTGCATTGAACAAAACTAAGTGTTTCATGTAGTTTCATTGATTACCAAGATGGGCTATATTCATGACTAAGAGAGATGAAATGAATGCTGACTATAGATAGAGAAAATGCCTAGCTTCCCCAGTGCCTGGTGAACCACAAGGCATCTGATGAGTGTGTTTATATAGAAATTCTTCTGTCGGTTAACAATAATGGAGGGGGGCTCGCCCTTATCTTCACATCATCTCGTTCGCTCGCTCTGACACCGACTCCAGAGGCTTTGCACTCGAGGTCCCCAAGGAACACACAGAGGAGGGCCATGGCTTTTACATGAATGTGCATATAATACCTTATCATCTAACCATCCGCCAGTTTCGATTTGAAGCCACTGGATATTCTGAGGTGAATCTACACCTTATCTGCCACATGTTACGACAAATTTCCTTTAACGCGGAATTATTAAATTTATTGACGTTATGATTTGTCGGCAACGATCGAATTGGTAAGTTGAAAAGGTAAATTCTTTCTAGAACACGTAGGCTTTTATTTTAGAGAACTTGGATAATTCTTAAATAAATTATAATTAAAAAAATAAAAATTATTAGTGATATTGTATTTATTAATCAATTGAATATATTACAAAAATACAAAAATAAATAAATAAATTGTACTGAATAATTTTAGCGTTTTTGAAAACAATTTTTTTAATAAGATTGAATTTGTTTTTAAATGGATTTTGAATCTTATTTTTTATAAGATGGAAAAGATTCAAAACTCATCATAATAAAAATTACATATTAAAAAAATCTAATAATATATTATTTATTAAATTATTTTTAAATAAGAGTACGGGGTTGTGGATAGACGTGATTGGGTGTTTTGTTAAGGTACTCCTTGATGTGAAGTCATCGGTTCAATTCCCTGCCCAGATCGGGGTGATATATTGGATATGGTGAAGATATTGTAGAAAATCCATGAAATTTTGATTTGCTGATAAGAACAATTTGAAAAACACTTTCTTTTCTTACAAACACAAAATTTCTCTACTCTATTTGCAGCAGAATTAGGAAAAGAAATAAAAACACAGTGACACAATTGAACATCACAATTTTTACAGGGAACCCAACTGGAAAAACCCTCTGCTTGATTATTGAGAATTTATTGAAGAAAATTCAGCATTAAATCTCTTACAATACAATTTTTTCAATATGCTTAATCTAAACTTGAAACCTATGCAAGAGTGTTAATATCTACTTTCTTACCCAAGGAATTCGTCCTTCTACAATTCCAACAAGCCTTTCCTAGGCTTGTTCACCTTCTCTTACAAGCTCCACGTACAACCTTGCGCTTCCTATTATTTGGTCTCGCCAACTCGTGCTCACCAAAACAATGATTAAACTTGTTCTTTTGTTCCTTCTTTTAAAGGAAATTTGAATGGTTACAATTAGTGAATTGTACTGGAGCTTTTCTAGTTAACAAAAGTCGACATAACTAGTTAACTGGATCCTCCCAAGATTTAGGAGGCTAAATCCACTTAAGCTTTTAGTTCCCAATTTAACTCATGCTAGAAGATAAAAACTTCACCTTCAACTTCAACACATTAGCTAACTACCTCATGAACTCCTAGTTTTTAGGGAAACTCCTAAATTTTGGAACTCAACCATCCACAAAAAGGAACTCAACTTTGACTCCTTGGATTAAGGCACAAATCAAGGAATCACTTTTCTCACTAATTTCAACACTCCTTCTTAGCAAGGAGGGTGTTCCTGGAAGAACCTCATCCACCTAGATCCGTCTTCAACTCTATCATATTCTTCACTATTGTAGCTTCTCCCTATGAACTAGAAGGCTTTCCTTCTTTCTTTTGTGGAACCTGCTTTGAAGGTATGTTCTTTCCCACCATGTTTTATGAGTCCATAATCTGCCACTATTAATGATCACAACTCCTTTTGTGTCATTGAACTTTGGCTCACCGGTCTTCCCACTGGAAACCTTCTATATCCATTAAGAAGTCTAAACATAGGGTCTTCTAGATTTGCCCTGAACTATGGCTCCATCAATATACCTCCTAATAGTCCATGGCTCCTTTCATGTATATTTTACTTAAGGTATCCATGCTGTTGCATACTGGATATGAAAGTCACTCTTCACAACTACGTTTGTGAACAATGCTCAGCCTTCTAGATATTCCGTATCTTTGTGACATATCAACTACTACTATCACTCTTCTTAGGGCTTTTAGACCTTCCCACATCCAATCACTACTTGACCAATCTATGACTTCTGCAAAAAACCCTCTTATCTCTGATTTGTCAAACATCAAACCAGTGAACTAGGGCAACAAAACCAACCCACTTGACTACTCTTAGCTACACCAAAAGTCAATCCTTAGGGTATCAAAATAGAACCCACTTGTTGTAACAAGTCTGTGACTTGTCCACAACACTTAAGGTAACTAGACAACCACTAATATTCCTCCAACACACTGTACATAGGCTGCTACATAACTATTATTCAAAACTATAAAAAACCCTCATCACCTAGGATTCAATCAACATAAAACTTGGAAGTAAAATCACCAACCTAAGATCAAACCTCCTTCTCCTTATGCGATATGCATTTGTGATGACCCTTAAATTTGTTCCAACTGCTCTAATACCATGCAAAAAATCCATGAAATTCTAGCCTGCTGATAAGAACAATCTGAAAAACACTTTCTTTTCTTACAAACACAGAATTTCTCTACTGGATTTGCAGTGGAATTAGGAACAAAAATAAAAACACAATCACACAATTGAACAACACAATTTTTATAGGGAACCCAACTGGGAAAACTCTATGTTTGATTATTGAGAATTTATTGAAGAAAATTGAGCATTAAATCTCTTAGAATACAATTGTTTCAATGTGAAAGGCACACATGTCTTTCATGCTTAATATAATCTTGAAACCTATGCAAGAATGTTGCTCTCTACTTCCTTACCCAAGGAATTCGTCCTTCTCCAATTCCAACAAGTCTTTCCTAGGCTTGTTCACCTTCTCTCACAAGCTCCATGCACAAACTTGTGCTTCCTTTTGTTTGGTCTCACCAACTCGTGCTACCAAAATAATGATTAAACTTGTGCCTTCGTTCCTTCTTTTAAAGGAAAAGGAAATTCGAATGGTTAAAATTACTTAATTTCTAATTAAAGAATTGAACTAGAGCTTTTCTAGTTAACAAAAGTCAACATAACTAGTTAACTAGATCCTCCTGTAATTTAGGAGGCTAACTCCACTTAAGCTTTTAGTTCCCAATTTAACTCACACTTGAAGATCAAAACTTGACCTTCAACTTCAACACATCAACTAACTGCTCATGCACTCCTAATTTTAGGAACTAGACCATGCACAAAAAGTAACTTGACTTTGACTCCTTGAATTAAGGCACAAATCAAGGAATCACTTTTCTCACTTATTTCAATAGCTTTCCATTCAGTTTGTTATATTTTAATTTTGTTTTTGTTAATAAAATTACCAACACTTTTTTATATAAAAGAAAATCATAATATCATGGGTCAATACCATGGTTTATCAATATCATGGGCCATATAGGCTTTTGATTATTATGTTATGGATCTAGGATTTTACTTGTTTTGTTACAATATGATGGGCCAATACCATGGCTTATCAATACCACATGCCCAAAAACCATAACTTATTTTACAATCAAAATATTTTATTTTAATTTAATTTGATAACATTTTTTAATTAAATCTAAAAGAAAAAATGTTATAATTAATTTTGAGATATATCTAAACCCTCAACTACTAAAAATATTCCCATAGAGATTAAATCAAAGTTTTAATAAAATTAAAAATGAGAATAGTTTTAATTTATACATATGTGAAATTTATATAATTACGTCGTAAGGAATTCCCCTCTGAAAAGAACTTCCCTCTTGTCCATCTATCATAGCCATGCCTCGTTAGATTATATATTAGACAATTGGAAGGTGTTTATTTGTTCGATCATGTGAAGGTAGTTTGGAAAGGAGTTATTAAACCCTAACCCATAACTCCCGAACGATATCGACTTCATATATTCGATTGCATGCAACCGGAGCTCACAAGGGGGTCTTCCATTCCTCTCAAACGGTTTCGACTTCACAGCGTTGGGAACGGTTTCGATTTCACATCGTCGATTGTAAGCAGTAGGTGTCCAGGTAAACCCTTGCCACAACAAGAAGTTCAAAAATGCTACGAAAGGATTCAACGTGGCTAGAGTTGCAGGTCATGGTGCATTTGGGATAGTTTATAAAGGGATTCTACCTGATGATGGAGCTTTGGTGGAAATGAATAGATCTACCAACAACAATCAAGGGAAATATGTATTTCTTGCAGAGCTATCAATCATAGTACACTGTAGTAATCAAAACCTAGTCCATCTGCAAGGATGGTGTCATGAGAAAGGAGAGATTCTTTTGGTCTATGATTACATGTCGAATAGTAGCTTCGATAAGATCCTTTTTCAAGAAGGTGGAGGACTAATGTTGTCATGGGAAAATAGATGCGAGATAGTGATGGGGGTTGCATTGCATTGGCATATTTACATGGCGGGCAGGGAAAACTGGTGGTTCATACAGATGTGAAGTCCAGTAATATAATGTTAGATGGAACTTTCAATGCAAGGCTAGGAGATTTTGGGGTTACTTGGCTTATAGAGCACAATAGGGTCCTGATGAAAGTTTAACAACAAGGGCACCTTGCTCCTAAGTATTTATTCTCGGGAAAGGCCTCAGACAAAATGGATGTATTCAGCTTTGCAGCAGTCATTTTGGAAGTTTCTTGTGGAAGAAGAGCTATTGAGGCAGATACGCGACGTGGACAAAGAAATTTGGTTGATTGGATTTGGGGTTGGCATAGAGATGGGAAGCTTCTTGAGGCCTTAGACTTAAGATTGAGAGGAAACTTTGATGAGAATGAAATGAGAAGAATGTTGTTGGTTGGACTTCTCTGTTCACATCCCGAACCTAGAGCTAGATCGACAATGATGCAAGTATTGCAAATTTTGAGTGGAGAAGGTCCAGTTCCTCATGTTACTTGGTGCAAGCCTAATATGTCATTTCATTCTAACCTTATTTTGAGTCTTCAGGAGGTTGTCTCTGATTGTGATCAAATCCAGGTTTCCAATTCCTACACGTGCATCAAGAACTATTCTTGAATGTGATTGATAATCTTTTAGACTTTAGTCAGTTCATTTTTCATTCCCCTAATTTTTCATCTCTTATTGCTTTGCCTGGAATACAGAAGGTAACTGTATTACAAGAAACTGGGTCATCAATTGCATTAAGAAGCCAATTTCTCAAAGCTTGATGATATTACTGCATGGATATGCTCCATTCAATATAGTCTCACTTGCTAACTTATTAAGGGCAGCTAATTCCAGCTTCATTTGATGATTCCAAAGAGAGATGTAAAGTATCTAGAATCATTGACTCTTAGATATGTGTGCTACACAATTTTTTTGAAAAGATCCATTTCCCATTTTGACAAATAAAATTTGATTTTATCTATGAAAAAAATAGTTGAATTTCCACAAAAAGGTTTATAATGACATTCAGTTGCATTTCTAACAAGACAGTACAACAATAACAACAACAAAATCCCATCTGTGTGCATGTATATTTTATGTACCACACCAGCAGCAGTGGACGCCTTTAACTTCTCAGGAATTTGGTGTGCAACTTCGTGCACAAATTGTTGAACTTGGAATTTTATTGGAGGATTTGAATACCACCTACCAGCAAAACACATTAGATTTCAATACGTCCATTCTTGAAAATATTATTCACATATGCTTCGGAACGTGATGTAAAAAACTATAGAGACTCTGCCTACTGGATTATGCGTCTTTCCATTAATAGTTGAGTGAAACTGAAAATTATTCATAGCTAAGACGAGATTTGCATTTTTTTCGTGCAAATTGTTACTTGAAAATTTTCTGTGATGTGCAGAATTTCCGAGGTTTGTGAAAGGATTGTTTCTGCTTTGAGGAAAGTATTTGACTGGAACAAAATATAATTCCTATAAGTAAATTTTGTTCAGGATTAACTCTCCTTCCAATTTCATATGTAAAAAATGGTATACATTCCATTTTGTGGGTATAAATATTGTACAAACTGGAAATTATGGTGGTAATGAAATGTTGTCCCATTTGCTTTGCGATCACTGGTCTTCTACAGGATTTTCACAGATTGTAGGAATAGTAATGAAAAAAATATTTCCCAGGTTCCTGTATGTGATCATAAATTTACAATATTATTGGGAAGTTTGTTCTATCTGTTACTAAGAATGTAATTAGCTTCCATCAACAAAATGATTTATGAAAACTAGTTCATGACTTTTTATTTTACAACAAAACCTTTGTTTAGATATCCTTATCAAATAGTTCAGAATTCTTAGGGGACAAACATTTTAGTCTTGAAGGTAAACCATCAGAATATCCATTTTTGTTGTGTAAGTATAATTCCAGTAAAGATTTTATTATGACATTTTGCATTATTGGTTGGTGCATCATAAGCCTAAGCCTATAGTAGTATGTGCTTCTTCTTCCTACGTAATGTTGCATCTTCTTTCTTATGGCACTAAGATAAGTGAGGGGCGTTCTACAACGCCATATAAGGGAGATGTGTAATACCAAAAGCAGTGATCTAGCTGCTGGCATAGACAATGTTATTAAACTATCCAAATCTATTGTATGTTTCATGTTATAAATTGCATTATTTTGTCAGTTGTCATTACACTAATTACAAATTTTAATTTGTGTTATAAATTGCAGTATTTTGTCAGTTGACATTACACTGATTACGAATTTTAATTTTTGTGAAGTTTAGTTTTTATTAGCTGTGAGTTCATTGAGAAAGTAACATTGAAGGAGGAGAATTGATTAATGTTAAGGTTATTTATCTTTTATGGCTGGGCTTCAATGAAGCAGATTAAAGCAGGTGAAAACTAATGATGGTTTATCTTTTGGGATTTGTTTCATCTCAAAGGCTGAATCTAACATTCAATTACATTTCTAATAGGATAGTACAACAAAAATAAAAATAAAACCCATCTGCATGCATGTATATTTTGAGTATGTACCACACCAGTAGCAATGGACACCTTTAACTTCTCAGGAATTAGCTATGCAACTTCATGCACAAATTGTTGAACTTGGAATTTTATTGGAGGATTTGAATACCACCTACAAGCAAAGCACATTAGATTTCGATACGTCTGATCCTGAAAATATTATTCAAATATGCTTCAGAACATGATGTCAAAAACTATAGATACTTTTCCTACTGGATTGTGCTTCTTTCCATTAATAATTGAGTGAAACTGAAAATTATTCATAGCTTAGACCATATTTGCATTTTTTTCAAAGAAAATTGTTACTTGAAAATTTTCTATGATGCGCAGAATTTCCGAGGTCTGTGGAAGGATTGTTCTCGCTTTGAGGAAAAGGATTTGACTAGAACAAAATATTCTTCCTATAAGTAAATTTTGTTTAGGATTAACTGTCCTTCAAATTTCACATGTAAACAATGGTATACATTCCATTTTGTGGGTATAAATCCTGTACACACTCACAATTATGGTGGTGACCAAATGTTGTCCCATTTACTTTGCTATCATTGGTCTTCCAGAGGAATGTCACAGATTGTAGGAACAGTGATGACAAAAAGATTTCCCAAGTTCATGTATGTGATCATAAATTTACAATATTATTGGAAAGTTGGTTCTATTTGTTACTAAGAATGTAATTAGCTTCCATCAACATAATGATTTATGAAAACTAATTCATGACTTTTAATTTTACAACAAAACCTTTGTTCAGATATCCTTATCAACTAGTTCAGAATTCTTAGGGGACAAACATTTTAGTCTTGAAGGTAAACCATCAGAATATCCATTTTTGTTGTGTAAGTATAATTCTAGTAAAGATTTTATTATGACCTTTTGGATTATTGGTTGATGCATCATAAGCCTAAGCCTATAGTAGTATGTGCTTCTTCTTCCTATGTAATGTTGCATCTTCTTTCTCATTGCACTAAGATAAGAGAGGGGCGTTCTACAGCCATGTATGAGGGAGATGTGTAATACCAAAAGGAGTGATCTAGATGCTGGCATAGACAATGTTATTAAACTATCCATATCTATTGTATGTTTCATGTATGTCATTACATTGATTACAAATTTTAATTTTTGTGTTATAAATTGTAGTATTTTGTGAGTTGACATTACACTGATTACAAATTTTAATTTTTGTGAAGTTTAGTTGTTATTAGCTGTGATTTCATTGAGAAAGTAACATTGAAGGAGGAGAATTGATTAATGTTAAGGTTATTTATCTTTTATGGTTGGGCTTCAATGAAGCAGATTAAAGCAGGTGCAAACTAATGATGGTTTATCTTTTGGGATTTGTTTCATCTCAAAGGTTGAATCTAGCCCATGAAAAGGAAGGATCTTCTCCGAAAGAGTGCATTTGTCATGGAAGGATTTCATTTTCCATTCAAAAGCAGTGATCTAGCTACTGGCATAGACAATGTTATTAAACTATCCATATCTATTGCAGGGATTGGATTCATTACAAGTCTGCAAGTCCCATGGGAGAGATTGGGAATTGTTTTTAGCAATACACATTTTTGTAAAGAGTAACATTTAAGTGATTGGCTCAATTCAAATGGTAGAGTTGTTGGTAGTAGCTACTTTAAAGTTAGTTGACCATGTTGAAATATGGCAACAAGAATATTCCAATTTAATTTGTCCTTGAATTAAATTGTAAATTAAAATCAAATTTAGTCTTAACAGCTAGTTGGAAATAATTAATTAATTAATTTTAAATTAATTAGTTTGAGAAATTCAAGTTAGAATTCTTACTGAAGTCATGCAAGAGTTATCCCTTAAATTGAGGAGATAAGGTTGAGTTATATTTGAGTTGTAATTAGTTAATTCAGTTTACTGAGTTAAGTCCAGTTAAATTAGTTCCAAATTGTTTGAGGAACTAATAGTGAGTTAATAGTCAGTTGATGCATTAATGCACTCAACTAGTGCTACTCCAGTTAACTGAATATTCCCTCATCAAAAACTCATGCATGTTTATTTTGAGAAAGACCCAATTGAGATTAATGTTCAAGGACAATGTACTATCAGTTGCATATGTTTTCTCATGGAGAAAACTCATGCATGCAGTCAAGGATTTATCCTTGAGGATTGCGCAATTTTGAAGGGAGATCATCCACTTGGTAAAAGGAAATCATCCAGAAGGAATAGTGCAAGGAAATAGGAGCTTGGAGGGCAAATAGGAAGGCTGGATAGAAGTCAAGATTTTCTGTGAGCATCTATGAGGATTGTACTGAGAGTTGGCTAGCTATGAGAGCTAAGGCTTTGTATAATTCCTATGTATTTCCACCATGTATGATAATACAATAGTGTGGGGTTTTTAGCTGAGGCTTTCCCCAAAGTATTTTCATGTGTATTATGCCATTAATTCTTCTTCTTCTGGTTATATTGTTTAGCTCGATCTTTAAGCTTGTAAAAATTGATAGTAGAAGTAGGTTATAGTATTCTGCTTTGATTTATATTGCATTATTGGGTTAAACTACCATAAGGTTTTCTACAGACCAATCCTTTGTTGTGAGTAAATACTTCACTGTGACACATCCAAAGTCTTTATGAAGCTAAAATTTAAACTTTTACCATACTCTCGAAGCCAGAAAGTGGGATGTTTGTAAGGGATTCATTGAACCAGTCAACATACATCTCAATAACTTCCATGGGCTAACACAAAGTGGTAGAAAGCATTTTAACTACCTGAGTTTTTCTGCTACTAGTCTCTTTTGCACTTTGTAGGTCAACTCCAACTTTACTTTCAATTTGGAGTGAACTTGTTCTATTTAAAGACAACCTCAAATTGTATTTACTCATGAGGGAGACCTATGCACCATTGTTGGGGTTAATGTACCCTAGAGAGGATCAACTAGAGCCTAGAAACATTTTTTAGGGGCCATTGGGTCGCAGAAACTCAATAGAGATCGACAAAGAGGGTGATAAAGGTCATGCTAGTACAACTGTACCATATGACTAAATGAAGAAAGAAACAAAGAACAAGATGGAGGAAAGTACATGCAAGAATTCAGTCAATGTTGGGTGCCCACTAAGTTCAAGCCTTACAGTTCAGTTCATTTGACAATTGAATGCATGCACTTACACACATGTTTCCTAGAGCTGTGACATCCCAACTTCACTGCTGCCGCTTTGAGGTTTGGAATATGAGCCCTCTTGAAATATTCAACAGTCTACTATAGAGTTGAATCCGTTGTTGGTAATCTGAAAGTTCTGTCAGCGACTACTTTTCAGTCAGTGTGAAAACTTTTCCCATTTTATTCCTAATACACTTTTGAAACCCCATGTCACTGGAATGGTAGAACAGTTAGTGTTTCCAATAAATGGTCAAGAAACAAAAACTTGACAGAAACACTATTTCTTGGCCATTTATCTGCCTATGGGTAATTTTCCTTTCTAGTGATTCATTATTTTGGTAATGATGGTAAGTGTTGTGAGTAAACATGGTAGTGCTTTGACTGTGATGAGAAAATAGGGATGGATAGAGGAGATGGCTAGCCATGTCAAATCCATTGATGGAAACCATCTTTAGGTCCATGCACATCGCCCATGAAATTTATCAGAGGTTGATGGCTAGCCATGTCAAATCCATTGATGGAAACCATCTTCAAGTCCATGCACATCGCCCATGAAATTTATTAGAGGTTGATGGCCAGCAATGTCAAATCCATTTACGGAAACCATCTTCTGGAGGCTGGTTTGGAAGGTTTTTATGGAGAATACAAAAGAGATATCAATCCAGGCTTCTCTGTGGGCACAAATTTCATCACCAATAACCAAATTAGAGGACTTGATTTTGCAACAGTTCATTCCTATCCTGACATATGGTAAGCCTCTATCTTTTCTTCCCATGTTTATACTGTATAGGAGTGATTAAAAGCTTGAGATTGATAGGTTTTTACAAACTTAGATCTATTTCTCTGAACTTCTATCTATATTTGAGATGTTGGGTTTTTACAGAAATTGATTGAGTCACAACTGTCGTTGCATTCATTCATGTAATCTTATCGACATGCAGTTCATTATTATAGTAATAGGTGTTCATTGCTTGATGACAATGTTTGAGTTTGCACTAATATATTGAATTGTGATTTGAACTTTTAAATGCTTGTTGGGGCAGATGAGGAGACCCAGTTTTAATATTTGCAGAGTTGGATAAAGAGCCATTTGGAAGATGGATGCAGGATATTGAAAAAACTAGTTTTGTTCGCAAAGTTTGGGAAATATTACAAAGACCCAGGATTTCACTTGAGTGAGAGAGACAATTTAATTGATGTGGTTTATAAACATGTACATCATCTGCTAGATGGGGAGGAGGGGCCATGTTTTGGCAACTGATGGCAGAAGGAATGAGCTCATATGGAGATGGGTATGAGATTGTTTTGTCTTAGAATCCATCCACAACAACTCTGGTTTCTGGTCAGTCTCATAAGTTGGCTGAGCTTACTCATTTATTTACCAAGATGTATGAGTATAAGAATAGGAGGCAGGTCCATGCACATCGCCCATGAAATTTATCAGAGGTTGAGATTGATGGTCAAATTGTGTAAATATTTGGTGAATTTTTATGTAACTACAAGTGTGTTAGGTAAAAAAATCTCGAGCTATTTGATTGATGATCTGTAAAGTCCTTAAATCACGGTGAATGGCAAGTAACATGGGTTCTATAATAATCATACCCGTTCCATCAGTGGTATTGACTCCATGTGAATGGAAAGGCAGAGTAGGGCCATATATGAATGAATTTCACTCCCGGGAGATGGCTATGGTAATTGTATTTTATCTGTAAAATGGAAATAGTCACCCAAGGGTGTCATGTCAGTCATTTTATAATTCATATAAGTGTATTTTATTTTGGTTTTTAATGAGTTATAGTTAAGGTAGGATTATGGCAACTTATGCTTGATACATATTTTAAACAGTAATTTTATATTTTCCAATCTCCAATTTTGTTCAGGTATTGTTCTCGATTCTGGAGATGGTCTCACTTATGTTGTTCCCATCTATGAAGGAAATCCTCTCTCCTGTGCAATCGATAGAATAGACCTTACAAGTAGAGACATAACTAATGCACTATGTGAGATGCTAACAAAGAGGGGTACTCTTTCACTACAACAGCAGAACGAGAAATTGTTCGAGACAAAAAGGAAAAATTGGGATATGTTGCAATGGATTATGAGAAGGATATGGAACTAGAAAATACCTCTACTGCATTAGAAAATAATTATGAGCTTCCAAATGGGCAAGTGATTACAATTCGCTCTGAAATATTTAGGTGTCCAGAGGTTTTGTTCCAGCCTACCCACATTGGAATAGAAGCTCCAGGGATACATGAAACTACTTACAACTCTATTATGAAATGTGATGAGAATATCCAAAAGGACTTGTGTGGAAACATAGTTTTGAGTGGGGGATCCACTATGTTTCTAGGCAGTTCTCATCGGATGAACAAAGAGATCTCAACTCTTGCTTCAGATGACATAAAGATCAAGGTGGTTGCTCCTCCCGAGAGAAAATGCAGTGTAGATTTCAAAGTTCTGCATAGTCAAGGGTCCTTTACTTCTCCAAGTTTGGTTTGTCTTCAAAATATCTAATTTCACTACCAATCCTTGGATCAGATTTAGAAATCCCAGTTGGCAGTGTTCACATGTTTCTTAGCATCCTATGTACTCTTGTGTAGGTAGACTACATAGACACTGTGATTTGGTTGACATATGACAATTTTCCATTTCAATTTAGTTTGATTGATAAACCAAGCATGTAAGCAGGGATACTTGTCACCAACAATCTCATGATGATGAACAAAGAGATCTCAACTCTTGCTTCAGATGGCATAAAGATCTTGGTGGTTGCTCCTCCAAAGAGAAAATATAGTGTCTGGATTGGAGGCTCCACTTTGGCTTCTCTCAGCACATTCCAAGAGGTAGTCCTGCCCACCATCTGCCCTAATTCAACACTTAAAATATAACCTAGGGTTTAAATGATTGGAATCTTGCATCATGAAACTCAAGAAAATGGGCTTTATTTAATTTCCCATGGTTTTCATTAGCATGCTTCATGCTTATAATGAAGTATGTTATTGTCCTGATATATACCTTCTAGGTAATGTTTCAAGAAACATAGCTGATAGGATGATCACAATTTTTTTATTCTTCAAGAAACATACCTGATAGGCTGATCACAAAGCACAAAATTCCTTTACTGTCTAACTTGTAGTTATTCTACCTAAATCCAGAATTTGCACTATACCTCATCTCTTTGAAACTCCTTACAAGAAGGAAACTACTTTTTGGTAAACTCATGAAAATAATTATCTAAGCAAAATTTCAATCTTAAAAGAACTATACCACATTGGTCCTGAAAGGTCTTCCCTGAGCTTTGCAAAGGTAAAATTCCCTTTGCCAAAAGAAATGTCCTAAAATGTCTTATGTAAAGCCCAGCTGAGAATGCAACTATCCCTTTCTCTGGATAAACTTGAACATCCCCAAGCATATCATCCTCGTAAGTAGCCATGACCACATTCACATTCTCAATAGCCCTTGATAAGGTCTGATAAGCTTCCACCCCATCAACTTGTAACTCAAGGAAGAGCCTATCAATCTTATTGAGAGTAAGAATTGGCTTAATCCTTTCTTTGAGAGCTTGATGACATGCAATTTTCAGTCACCGGGTGGTGCTTCTTCTTCTCATAGGATATACAAGTTACAAGTAACCCCTTACAGTAGATTTCAAAGTTCTGCAAAGTCAAGGGTCCTTTACTTCTCCAAATTTGGTTTGTCTTCAAAACATCTAATTTCACTACCAATCCTTGGGCAAGATTTACAAATGCCAGTAGGAAGTGTTCACATGTTTATACTGTATAGGAGTGATTAAAAGCTTGAGATTGATAGGTTTTTACAAAATTAGATATATTCTCTGGACTTCTATATATATTTGAGATGTTGGGTTTTTACAAAAATTGATTGAGTAGTAGTTATTGCTGCATTCATTCATGTAAACTTATAGGCGGACAGTTCATTATTATAGTAACAGGTGTTCATTGCTTGATGATAATGTTTTACTTTGCACTAACATATTGAACTATGATTTGAACTTCTAAAGGCTTGATGGGGGATATGAGGAGACCCAACTTTCATTTTTGCAGATTTGGATAAAGAGCCATCTGGAAGATGGAAGCAGGATATTGAAAACACCAATTATGTTTGTAGAGTTTGCGAAATATTACAAAGACCCAGGATTTCACATGAGTGAGAGAGACAATTTACTTGATGTGGTTTATACACATGTATATGCATTTGCTAGATGGGGAGGAGTAGGTGGAGGGGCCATGTTTTGGCAGCTGATGGCAGAAGGAATGAGCTCATATGGAGATGGGTATGAGATTGTTTTTTCTGAGAATCCATCCACAACAGCTCTGGCTTATGGTCAGTCTCATAAGTTGGCTAAGATTACTCATTTATTTACGAGGATGTATGAGAATAAGAATAGGAGGCAGGTCCATGCACATCGCCTATGAAATTTTTCAGAGGTTGATATTGATGGTCAAATTGTGTAAAGATTTGTTTGAATGACATTTTATTTACTAATTTTTATATTCAATGATTTTCTATATGTCACAATTCTTCTAGAATTTATTTATATGTCACAATTCTTCTCGAATTTATGCCTTACAGTGTTTCCTTTGCAACACCTGGTGCAATTGCTAGTATAAATAATATTATAAAGAACTACGATAGATGTATCTTAACTAAGGATCCAATCAATGAGAGAAATCTAAGTGACTAACAATGATAGAGGAAAGATAGTGCATGATTAATTTAAGTTTTTTATTATTTTATTTTCTTTGACATGATTGATCCAAAATATAGGACTGATATTTTACAACCAATTGAGATTTTTAATTTAGATACTAGGATCCAAGAAATGAGAGAAATCTAAGTGACTAACAATGATAGAGGAAAGATAGTGCATGATTATTTTAAGTTTTTTATTATTGTATTTTCTTTGACATGATTGATCCAAAATATAGGACTAATATTTTACAACCAATTGAGATTTTTAATTTAGATACTTTCTTAAATACAATACAATGCGATCGAATTTAAGAGAGAGTTAGAGAGAGAGGGAGTATAGACAGGGGGAGAGAGAGATGGAGGTGGGAGAGAGAGGTAGAGAGAGGAAGGAAGAGAGAGAGATGAGGGGGGGAGAGAAGTAGAGAGGGAGGGAGAGAGATATGGATTTGGAGGGGAAAACAGAGTGAGGTAAGAATAAAGAAATTCAAAGATAGAGGTGGAGAGAGAGAGGTAGACAAAGATATGGAGGGGGGAGAGAGGGGGAGAGAGAAAAGGACAGAGGGAGGAAGATAGTGATAGAGTTGGAGGGTGGAGAGAGAGAGAGAGAGACATAGATATGGAGGGAGGAGCGAGAGAAGGAGAGAGGGAGGAAGATAGTGGTAGAGTTGGAGGGTGGAGAGAGACAGAGATTGATAGGGAGAGACAGAGGGAGGTAGGAGAGAAAGGGTGAGAGTGGAAGGAAGAGAGAGAGGACTTGAGAGAGGGAAGGGGAGAGAAATGGAGAGAGAGATGGAGTTGGAAGGGGAGAGAGAGGGAGGGAAGAAGAAATACATAGAGAGAGAAAGGTGGATAGAGAGGCATTGATGAAGGATATATGGAGAGACAATTAGAGAGCGAAGAGAGCAAGAGAGAAGAGAGATAGAGACAGAAGGAGAGAGAGAGAAGGGGAAGAGAGATATAGAGGGAGAGGAAGAGGGAGGGGGAGAGAGATATATAGATATGGAGAGAGAGTCTGTATGTTTGGAGGGTGAGAAGGAGAGACAAAGGGAGATAGATATATGGATGGAGGGGGGGTGAGAGGGAAGATGGAGATAGAGAGAGGGAGGGAGGAAGAGAGGTATATATGGAGAGAGAGAGAGAGAGAGAGAGAGAGAGAGAGAGAGAGAGAGAGAGAGAGTATGTTTGGGGGGTTAAACAAAGATACAAAGAAGGAGAGACAAAGAGAGATAGAGATATGTATGGAGTGGGAGAAAGGCAAGAAGAAAGAGATAGAGAGGGGGAGAAAGGAAGAGAGATAGAGAAGAGAGAGAGAGGGAGAGGAAGAGAGGTACATAGATAGATATAGAGAGAGTGTGTGTATGTTTGTAGGCTGATATAGAGAGACAAAGAAAGAGAGATAGCGATATAGATGGAGAGAGAGAGAGAGAGAGAGAGACTTGTTTAGGGGGTGATATAAAAATAAAAATAATGGGAGATGGAGGGAGATATAGATATAGATGTCAACAAGAGAGATGGAAGAAGAGAGTGATAGATATAGGGAGGGAGAGGTGGAGAAAGAGATATATGGGGGATAGAAAGAAGGAGGGAGGGAGATAGACACAAAGATGGAAGGTTGAGAGATAGAGGGAAGGAGAAAGAGACCCACAGAGACAAATACATATATAGAAGTTAGATCTAGAAAGTCATGAATATTTTGGTTTTTCACTAAAATATATGCATTGATTTCGGTGTAGTGGTTGATTTCTAATCCTATTTGATTTCTTGCACTAGATGCATTGATTTCAATATATATGTTGATTTCTAATCCTATTTGGTTGTTTTCACTGGAATAATTAATTTCAGTGTACATGTTGATTTATGATTTAATGAAACTAGATGTATGATGTACATTAATTTCAAAGTAATTAGATTTATAGCGTGTATTGATTTTAGTGTAAGCAATAAAAATTATTGATGACATGCATTTAATTTCGTGTTACAGTAATTCAAACATAAATAAAATACTTGAATTTTCATACTAAATAAAATGTTCACTTACCCAAAATGTTTTCTTCTTGAAACTATAAACTATTTGTAATTGGATACATTCTTATTATCCTCATATTCCATCATTAAACATTGTTAGTCACTTTGCATTCAAACGAGCTAATAGAAAACAACTACCATTGAAAATTATTGGGGGTTTAACACTCCATAAGTCACAATGATTGACTATGGAGAAAGTTACTATTAATATTGGAGAGAAAAAGAGACATGGTATGACGTTTACTACAATAGTTGGAGTTAAATATTTGAATGGTCTATGATTTCAATTTCACTTTTCATATGATCAATATGAAAATATGGAAAAGCTAATAGGTGTCAGAATAAGAACAATATAAGAAAATAATTTCAAACTGATCACAATGAAGAAGGAGAGACAAAGAGAGATAAAGATATACATGGAGGGGGGAGAGAGGAAACAAGAGAGATACAAAGATAGGGATCAAGGAAGAGATATAGATATGGAAAGAGAAGGGAAAGAGAGAGAGAGAGGGAGATATAGAGAGATAGATATGGAGAGAGAGTGTGCAGGTTTGCAGGTTGATATGGAGAGGAAAAGAAGGGGAGATAGAGAGAGATAGGGATATAGATGGAGAGAGAGAGAGAGAGAGAGAGAGAGAGAGAGAGAGAGAGAGAGAGAGATGTGTTTAGGGGGGTGAGATAAAGGGACAAATAAGGAGAGATGGAGGGAGATATAGATATAGATTTCAACAAGAGAGATAGAAGAAGAGAGTGACAGAGAGAGGGAGGGAGAGGTGGAGAAAGAGAAATATGGGGGAGAGAGGGAGGGGGAGAGGGAGGTAACTAGACACAAATATGGAAGGTGGATAGAGAGGGAAGGAGAAAGATACCCATAGAGAAAAATATAGATATATAAGTTAAATCTAGAAAGTCATGAATATTTTGGTTTTTCACTAAAATAGATGCATTGATTTTAGTGCAGTGGTTGATTTCTAATCTTATTTGATTTCATGCACTAGATGCATTGATTGCAGTGTAGAAGTTTATTTCTATTCCTATTTGATCCTTGCACTAAATGCGTTGATTTTAGTGTAGATGTTGATTTCTAGTGCTATTTTATTGCTTGCACTAAATGCATTGATTTCAATATAGAAGTTGATTTCTAATCCTATTTGATTGTTTTCACTATATGCATTGATTTTAATGTAGATGTTGATTTATGATTTGATGCAACTAGATGTATGATGTACATTAATTTCAAAGTAATTAGATTAATAGTGTGTTTTGATTTCAATGTAAGCACATAAAAATTATTGATGACGTGCATTGAATTATGTGCTACAGTAATTCAATCACAAATAAAATACTCGAATTTGTATCCTAAATAAAATGTTCACTTACCCGCAATGTTTTCTTCCTAAAACTGTAAAATATTTGTAATTGGCTACATTTTAACTATTCCCATATTCCATCATTCACAATTGTTAGTCATTTTGTATTCAAATGAGATAATAGAAAACAATTACCATTGAAAATTACTAGGGTTTAACACTCCATAAGTCACAATGACTTTGGAGAAAGCTACTATTAATATTGGAGAGAAGGAGAGACAAGGTATGCCATTTACTATAATACTTCGAGTTAAATATTTGAATGATCTATGATTTTCAATTGCCATTTTCATATGATCAATATGAAAAGATGGCAAAACTAATAGGTGTCACAATAAGAACAATAGGCTCAAAATAGTTTGATATTGATCACAATGAAGAAGGAGAAACAAAGAGAGATAGAGATATAGATAGAGGGGGGAGAGAGAGAAGAAGAGAGAGACAAAGAGAGGGAGCAAAGAAGAGAGATAGATATGGAGAGAGAAGGGGAAGAGAGAGAGAGAAGGAGAGGAAGAGAGAGAGATAGATAGATATGAAGAGAGAGAGTGTATGTTTGTGGGATGGTATAGAGAGACAAATAAGGAGAGATAGAGGGAGATAGAGATATAGATGGAGGGGGGAGAGAGGGAAGAAGAGAGAGACAAAGAGAATGACGGAGGAAGAGAGATAGATATGGGGAGAGAGAGAGAGAGAGAGAGAGAGAGAGAGAGTGGCATGTGTTTAGGGGGGTGAGATAAAGAGACGAGTAAAGAGAGATGGAGGGAGATATAGATATAGATTTCAACAAGAGAGATGGAATAAGAGAGTGACAGAGAGAGGGAGGGAGAGGTGGATAAAGAGATAGATGGGAGAGAGATGGAGGGGGAGAGGGAGGGAGAAAGACACATATATGGAAGGTGGATAGAGAGGGAAGGAGAAAAATACCCATAGAGACAAATAGAGATATATAAGTTAGATCTAGAAAGTCATGAATATTTTGATTTTTCACTAAAATAGATGCATTGATTTCAGTGTAGACGTTTATTTCTATTCCTATTTGATCCTTGCACTAGATGCGTTGATTTTAGTGTAGATTTTGATTTCTAATACTATTTGATTGTTTGCACTAAATGAATTGGTTTCAGTATAGAAGTTGATTTCTAATCCTATTTGATTGTTTTCACTAGATGCATTGATTTCAATGTAGATGTTTATTTATGATTTGATGCAACTAGATGTATGATGTACATTAATTTCAAAGTAATTAGATTAATAGTGTGTATTGATTTCAAATGTAAGCATATAAAATTATTGTTGACGTGCATTGAATTTTTTATTACAGTAATTCAACCATAAATAAAACACTTGAATTTTCATCCTAAATAAAATGTTCACTTACCCAAAATGTTTGCTTCCTGAAACTATAAACTTTTTGTAATTTGGTACATTATTATTATTCCCATAGTCCATCATTCAACATTGTTAGTCACTTTGTATTGAAAACAAGGTAATAGAAGACAACTACCACTGAAAATTATTGGGGGTGTAACACTCCATAAGTCACAATGATTGACTTTGAAGAAAGATAATATTGATATTGGAGAGAAAGAGAGACAAGGTATGCCATTTACTACAATAGTTCGAGTTAAATATTTGAATGGTCTATGATTTCAATTGCCATTTTCATATGATCGATATGAAAAGATGGAAAAACTAATAGGTGTTACAATAAGAACAATAGAAGAAATTAGTTTGAGATTGATCACAATGAAGATTGTTTGTAATTGACTACATTCTTATTATTCACATTTTCTATCATTCAACATTGTTACAATGGTCACTTTGCATTCAAAATTTTTATTTCATCAGTATTCATCATTCAAGTTACTAAGACTCTATCATCTCAAAAAACTGAGGTAACTAAGAAAATTTAAAATTAAATTGACCAAATTAATCATAGACATATTTAGCATATTTAAAACATTTAGAATAATTAGATGTTCAACAAATTGTATGATAGCGCGCCACTAAAACTAGCCTAGATCCATCTTAACCTTGGATCTATCAAGCGCCAAGAGGAATCAAATCTCTCAAGGTGAAAACATTTCCTCAAATTTTCCACTCAAAGAAGAGGTTTGCACCTCGAGAGATTTGATCTCTCTCGATGCTTGATAGATCTGGGTTAAGATGGATCTAGGTTGGTTTACTAGTGTAGTCATATAAATTAAATAACTGGTAAATATTGATATGCATCAATATGTGATAAACATCAAAACACTTATCCCATAATACATCTTACATTGTTCATACTAAAAAATATCACAAAAATTAACTAAATTATGACTTTATTTTAAATTATTATTATTATTATTAATTATAAGAAGAGTTAATACATTAGTCAAACATATATAAACTTTAAAACACATGTAACACTATTCTTAATCATGGAGAATTACCCCACTCTATCATGGAAAATCTTAATTTGTAAATAACTCTTGTTACAATACTATGAGTCAATACCATAGATTATCAATACTACATCCCCAATATGACATGTGTTGATATGAAAGTTTATTTAGTTAATTAATTTGAGATAAACGAATTAAAAGAGAATAATTAAATTGGAGATCAATCTTAATCCTTTATATATTAATATTATTATGAATATACGAGCATATTCCATAGAGGTAAAACTCTACCATCTATCTAATAATTATTGATAATTTAATTTGAAATTGTAGATGGTCTATTATGAAATAAACACACCAAACCATATAATTACTTAAGGGAGAAGCCACAAAGTATTATTATTTTAATAAGATCAAACAACAATTTTGCACAATGTAATACTTTAAATAAATAAATAAATAAATAAATAAATAAATATATATATATATATATATATATATATATATATATATATATATATATATATATATATATATACGCTATTGATTTTGAAACTTGAAGGATTAATTCAATTAAAAAAAGATCATTGTTTTAACTATGTTGATTATATTTCCTTTTTGCAAAGGAAATGCATACAATACATTGAGATCATAACCTAATTATAATATTGAGAGAAATGCTTGGATATATGAATTTTCTCTTCTGCATCATTGTTGTTATTGTCAGAGTTAGTAAGATACAATTAAGGCTTAACTGGAGCTGAGTTGGGAGGTGTAGTAGTTTACGATGAAAATATTTTACTAATAAATTGTGCATGGAAGGTCGAACCAACAAAGGATTTGGAGCAAGTCTCTCTCTTTTAGAAAACACTACCAAAGGTGGAGGGAAGCCAAAGGGGAAGGAATGGACCCCACACTTGAGCAACTACACAGTGATCAAAGGTCATGGCAGACGAAGGGAGCAATTGGAGAAGGCGATGGAGACATAGAGAGAATAAGACTAAATTTAAAAAAAAGAAAAACATAATTATGCCTTCAATCTATCTGATAAAACCAAATACAAATACATACCTGAAAATCTTTACCACCCTCCTTAGAAGGCCAGGCTCATTAATACATTGGAATATTATGGCATGCAATAAATAAAGTGGCAAGGGGCCTTATCTTATCTGCCTTTGCCCCATAAATCTATAATAACACTTGGTTAAGACTCCTTAATAATATATTAAAGAGAAATAATATTTTTAATATTTTATTTAATTTAAATAAAAATAATATGAACATATCTTAGATATTAAATATGGGGTTAATATACACTTTCAAGTGGCGTATATCATGTACGTACAAACCATCACTTTATTAATATCATGCCAATTCGAATATGTAATTTTCACACTCGAAGTGTATCTTGCAATAGACTCCTGAAAGCATCCTTCTTTATTTTGAAAGTTGCTTAGGCTGAAATATCTCTCTAATATTAAAATGGGTGAAGGGAAACTTAGAACCAACAACTTTCAAAAGTACATCTCAAACTTATCTTAAAGTGGTTTTCAATAGTAATCAAACATTAAATTATAAATTGCAGTTTATTAGTAATGCTATTTTTATTTAATATGTGCCAATCTCTTTATTTAATTTTTTTTTTTTTAATCTTAAATTGGTTTTCAGTAGTGATCAAACATTAAATTATAAAATGCACTTTAGTAGTCATGTTATCTTTATTTAATATTTTCCAATCTCTTTATTTAATTTATTTTTTTATTTAATTTTATAGGTTATATGTTGAAAGATATATTTTGTATTTAGATGGTGAAAGTGTGTAATTTTTTTATTTATCATAATTTAATTATCAAACTAACAGTGAAGACAATTATAATTGGTTGTTATTCACAAATGTGGATTGATTCATCACTGTTATTCAAGGAAAATCATGTTACATGTAATTATTTGATGGTAACGCATAAAGAAATAGACTTTCACTCCTATTAAATACCTATAAATCTTGGACCTTTAACATATTTCATTATTTCTAAGAAATACAAACTCTTAACCAAACAAAAATAATGGTAAAATAACATTAATTTTAAAATATTATATTATTATTATATTATTATATAAATATTAAATTAATAATAATTTAATAATATCTTTATTAAAATATAAATTATTTTAAATTTAATAAACATTAAAAAAATTAAACCCTTTAGAATAAAAATGCACAACATTTATATTTTTCAAATAATTAGTCACTTAACATTAGAATAAATATGTATTAATTTTAGGAAAATAAAAAGCAGAGGAGGTAATGATATCCTACGATGGGGAAAAGAAACTAAAGGAACTTTCACTATTAAGGAAGCATATAATACAAAAGTCCAGCAAGACCAGAGGGAAGAGGAGCAGAAATGGAGAAAACTTTGGAAAAATAAATGGTGGCCGAAGATAAAGATGTTTGTGTGGTTGGTAGGAAGGAAACGTATACTAACCTGGGACCAAATCCAAAAAAGAGGACTTTTAGGCCCATCAAGATGCTGTCTCTGCAACCAAGATGGAGAAGACCAGGAACATTTACTAAATGGTTGCAGAGTAGCACAATACCAATGGGATAAGACTAGAGATCTCTTTTCAAAAACTGAACGAAATCCACAAGATATCATACAAACTCTGTGTAATTGGGGAGAAGGAAAATTTAAAAGCTCGGTGGTGAGAAGAGCCTGGAACATGGTGGCAGGATTCAATGTGTCGAATATTTGGAAAGAAAGAAATGGAAGAATTTTCCAAAAGAAAATATCAAATCCGGAAGAAGTTTGGCAAAGGACCCTGAGACAAATCAGAGAATCAATTCTGCCAGACGTATGGACAGAGGAAGATTGGAAAACCTCTGAAGAAGAAGCAGAAATCCTAAGAAGGTTGAACTTGGAACAAGGAATGGTCTTTCAACAAAAAACAAAGCAACAACAACCTATTGTTACCCAAAGTCTCGCAGTCTTCCGAAGGCCACATGAAGGGTTTATCAAGCTCAACTTCTACAGAGCGGCAAAGGGGAATCCAGGTCTAGCAAGATACGAAGGAATTTTTAGAGACAGTCAAGGAAATACAGAATGGATTTATGCAGAACATGGAGGAACTATGAGTAATAATGAAGCGAAATTCATGGCAGCTTACCAGGGCCTCAAAATTGCGATAAGAAATGGATATAGAAAGGTAGAGATCGAAGGCGACTCTGCCTTGGTTATAAACACCATAAAAAAACTAATACAAGGGAAACAGTGGGAGTAGGTAGCCAAAAGCTGGAGAACGGCGAGCCTGGTCCAAGAAATTGAAGAAATACTGAAAGGTATAGAATACAAGACCACCTCTCACGTTAAACGAGAAGGAAATAAACCTGCGGATTTCTTGGCCAATTGGGGAAGCAAGGAATTAATAGGGAAAGTGGATGATAGTTGGACAAACCAAATGGAGATGACAAGATGGGAAAGTTTAAGACAACTCATAGAACACGATACCCATGAAACAATATAATTGCAATCAAAAAACCGTGGAGCTCCTGAGCGGGATGACAAGGCAGGAGCATTCGGCAGCAAAGATAGGACAGAAGGACGGCGGCCACACTCCCCTGACCACAGTAATTAATGATAATTCAGAGCAGCAGGTACGGAAATCAAATCAAAACTCGAGAAACATCGCAGAGAGTATCATGCAAGTAATAAGGGAGAAAGGAAGTGGAGGACAAATGCATCATAAACAGAAAGGTGGCGATAAAACTATAAGGCGGAACAAGAGAAGGATGACAGACAGCAAGACGTTGAAGAAGGTGGCAAGGAAAGGAGAGACCTGGCAGAGGAATAAAAACCAACGACTTAAGCGAGTTAAGATGGCAGCGAGCTGGGATAAAGAAGTTCAGTCAGAGCGGGAAGATTACAGAGACAGACAATTCGACTGGAGCAGAATGAAAATTGAGGTCGAAAGCTCAAAAGACATGGAGATTAACCAGGATGAGGGTTTCCTGAGGGGGACTTTTGAAATAGGACAGAGCAGTAAAAATGTTAAACGAGGCAGAACAGGCAGAAGAGGGAGAGGACGTGGACGAAGAGGTAAGGGCCGACCTCGGCAAGAAAACAATGGAGAGGAGGGAAACCCGACACGGGAAAAACAAAAAAGGGGGAGGAAATCTATCCGTAGGACGGCTCATGAGGCAGAGTAGGCTTACAATCAAGAAACAAATGAAGACATTCGAAAAATCATAGATGTCATGGAAAGCAATGTCCTGGAAAAACCGTCAGACCCTGAGATGGAAGAGTGGAAATCTCAAATGCCAGATCCAGGCAATACCAGGGGTAGACTAACCCTATACCGCCAAGCTCTCCACATTTACTGGGTCCTAAAGCACCTTCTAGCCAAGGCAATGGAACAGGTCGCTGTAGAAATGGTGGAGATGGCCCAAGAATCGTAGGCAGTAAGAAAGGAGATGGCTAATGTCGAAGTTATAATGCGTCAACATAATGAGCAGATCAGGGAGATACAGGGGATGCTGAAGGAACTGATGAAAACCAAGGACAATAATGAAACCAAAAAGGGAAGCGCGGAGGCTAGTTAACTCTCTCTTTTTTATTTTTGTTGCTACAGATCTGTTTTGGGAATTTGATTGCATGTTACAACAATTAGTAGTGAAGATAGGTCTTTGAGTAGATCTTAGAAAAAACAGTTTCTGAAAACAATCTGATTATGAAGGTTTAATGTCTTGTAAGTTTTTCTGACGGTATGAAAAAATAAAAATAGTACCGAATGCATGATAAAGAGGAACCAATAGATCCAGTTTCCCATATGGGCGGATTGAGGTTCCTTAGTATGTAATATTCAGTTTTCTGTAGATAATAGAAATTCCTTAGCTTACAATATAAATATATCTATCTATATATATATATATATATATATATATATATATATATATATATATATATATATATATATATATATATATATATATATATATATATATATATATATATATATATATATATATATATATATATATTAATTTTATTATAATAAATGAAAAATAAAATTCCTTTTTAAATGGTTTGTAATTTCTAAAAATCCATCCAAAAATATTGGACCACATATTATTATATATTTGTTAGATCACATGTGATCATTATTATTAATTGAAATTTTATATACCAAAATTTATTGGAATTTATTTTGAAGATTTAACATATGATTTTGGCTATCCTTATTCCCTTGTATACCTATCATATTGTTAATTCATACATAGGAAAATGAATTGACAATGTAAAAACACTAATAGTATAATTTTACCAATTATCTAAAGCCTAATTTAATATTTTTTTTGAGAGTGAAGTTTCCTTTGTCTATTAATATAATATATGATATGTTACTTTACTACAAAAGATATGAGTTGCAAATGTAATGCTCACGACCATGAACAAATAGAGGCATAATTCTAAAAAATGATTAAGATAGCTTAAGCTAAAACACCTAAGAGCACATAACTATTATAAACATAGTAGAATGCTCAAAGATACCTCATGGCCTATAATGAGATACATAAAGCTCTAGACAATAATGTCTAAGGGGGATTTTCATGGTCCTTTGTGGTTGGGTCCCAACCAATGCTTGTATGAAATTCTTAGTGTTTGACACCCATCCAAACCATGCTTGTATGGAATTTTTATTGTTTGACAACCATCTATCACAGACATTTGGAGGTTTTGGATCCTCTAAAATGACAAGGATATGGTGAGAAATTGTTTATATTATATATTCAAGACCATCTCACTCTTACCATTATAACATCTCAATGGAACCACTCAACGGAACCACCCCATTACAACTATTAGGAAGGGCAAAGTGGATCTTACCGTTATAACATCTCAACGGAACCACCCCATTACAACTACTAGGAGGGGCAAAATGGATCTTGACTCATCATGCAAAGGTTTCCACCAAAGCTCTAACAGTTAATGAAAGTGGTATATTTGCCACTATTTAACACTTTGAAAAAAAATTGCATGTGTTAATGCATTAATATATTGAGATTAAATATTACATCATTACTAATACACAAACATCAATATGAGATGAAGTGAAGTGCCCAAGGTAACTTATTGATCTAAAATTGATCCAAACCAATGAATGGTTGTAAGACTTAATAACTACAAGTCAATTTAACTATATGAAGGTTAAGTAATTTGTGTAAAACAATGCATATGTAAAGTTAGAATATGACAAAAATGAGAAGAAAACAATGATTTATATAAAATAGAAAAATAATATAAGAGAGAAGTGGTTGAGGAATGGGAAATGAAGTGCCATGCCTATTGGCATTCCCATTACCCCCTCCCCCCAGCTCCCCTTATTTATTCCATTGTTTTTAGTCTCAATTTTTTTTTTTTTGTTGGCCATGGGAGGAATAGGCATAAAGAGCTAAGAATCGCATTCTACAATAGATTGGAAAAATAAAAAATAAGTCCTCATTTGAAGTTGGTTTTCTAACTTTGGTTTCTAAGGAAAAACCAGTGTGTCAATTAGGTGTGATGGACTTTCATTTCAACCGCATATTGTTGTTATGCATTTTGGCAATCCTATATGGAATGATTTATTGAATTAATCAAGTAATTTCATTTTGGTCTATGTCAGTTTATGTTATCAGAAATCAATGGCTCAATTTGTTGAGTTAAATTATTCTTATCTTAGCACCATATAATTCACATCAAAAGTAACAATGCATTATATGCAATGGGTGAATTCATGCATGAATCCAATTCCTATCAAATGATTGTTCACTTGCAATAGCCAAAGGACATATATTATTAAGCCCTAAGTAGGCCCCATGTTAACTATAAAACCACTTATTAAGCCATAGAAATTGGCTTATCACATTTATATTTTTATATTTGTTGAAATTTCATCACACCCTAGGTCAGTTCTATGGATTAACTAAGCACATAAACATGTTAGATATGCCTAACAATGAGTCACTTTGCACAACGAAATATAATGATAGTGAAATCAACAAAAGTACACTAGGTATATGGCCCAAAATATGTTCTTATTATTCCATCAATAAAAAAATTACAGGGATCTTATACCAGGTGTTGGGTCAAGAAAAAGGTATGTTTTCTCCTTGGTAATCACTTTATTTAGCACTCATCCTCACATGATTATCTCTGTTTATGAATAAAAGTAGAGGAAATAATAGCTAAAGTCAAGTAAAAGTAATCAATAACAAATTAGATGAATCTAAGCAGGAAAAACTGATTTTTACTATCTTTATGTGCAGAAGTCACGAATTGAGCGATAGTTGCCCAATCGACAGAATGACAACATCTCATAAGGGAAAGTGACAATGTCAGAGGCAAGGCAGGACAACGGAAGACCGGGCAAACCAATGACTATTTTATGACAAAATCAGATCAAGTATAGCAAAATCCTCAGGATCCCTAGATCCTAAGGATTTGCTTTTATCTATTTACTTTATAAATGTAATATATAAGGCAGAAAGGCAAAACTGCACGAAGTTCAGAGTTTCGCCGTTTGTAATTATTCTTTTTGACATAGAATACGATTATTTTGGATGTTGTAACTTGGTTACTTATATTAATGAAGAAAGGTTGCGTTTAATTCATACTTATATTCTAAGTACCTTTTAATGGAGACTTCTAGCGACTTTGGGCCCAGTCAAGAGAAGATCTACTACTTCACCTATGTCATAACCTTTTCTATTTCATCCTTGATTGCTTGTTAATGTTAAGTCAATATTACTTTTGGTTGTTGTAAGGATTGTCGATTTAGTTTACGTTTGTTGTTCATTTTAGATTTAGAGTGATCTATGTGTTATATGCGAATAATACTTTTGATTGAATTGGTTATGATAGTTCCAGCTCAGATCGTTGTTCCTTTCAAATAATATTATCATAGATTTCAGAGATAAAATTAATAGCTTTATGCTTCTACAGTCATTTGCTATTCAGATACGTTTGTTATTCCTGTATCGTTTGCTGTTCAATTCAGATTTGTTGCTCAATTCAGAATTGTTGTTCAATTCAAATTTGTTATTCAATTCGGAATTGTTGTTCAATTCAGATTTGTTGTTCAATTCAGATTTGTTGTTCAATTCAGAATTGATGTTCAATTCAGAATTGTTATTCAATTCAGATTCGTTTTTCAATTTCAAATTGCTGCTTAATCAGGATTTGTTGTTTAATTAGGATTTGTTGTTCAATTACCATTGATGTTAATTGTTATAGTTCTTTTTCATGAGCGAGTGAGCTAGCTTCAATTCTAGTTAAGACTACCAAGCGTGATTCTTTACAAGTTGTATTCGGATCTATTTGCTTCCATGATAGGTTAAGTAGAATTGCATAGTGTGTTGTGAATTTCATTTAGAATTACTTCTTTCAGAGTTGATTGGATTGAGTTTTAAAAAGAAAGACATTAGAAACTGCAACGATTTGTTATTAGTTAACCTCTGAATTCACTGCATATATAGTGTTGACACTTTTGAAATTAAAAGACTTGCCTCAAGTTTACAATTAATGTAGGAATTAAGATTGCTTGTAAAAAGACATCTTAGTGCACCAACATTTTGACATTGTTGCCAGGGAGAGTGTTCCAAAGTGATTTCCTTTTTATCTTGCTATAAAAGAATTGCATTTTAAAAACGGGAGGTAAGAACCTTTGTACCTAGCAAGTAAAGTGCTTGCTTACCAGCCCACTTTTCAACAAAAGCTTAGAGGTTAAATATGAATTGGTTTTTATGAATGAATAGGAATAGAAAGATAGAAAAAGAACGAAACCCCCCTCCAAAATCCACAAGACCCAAGGGATCGGTGAACCTTGGGAGAATGACCTTTATAGATGAAATTGTGAGAAAAGCAGAGTCTCAAGCATCAGTAGGATTCCGGGCTGTAACTGGAAAAAGTCCACTATAATCCCTTAAGTAGCAGGCTCACCATCTTCATCTCACACTGAGATTCAAATCCAAATTGGAGGATTTGAACAAAGTCTTCAAGCTACAGTAAGCTTACATTCTGATCCTCTATAAGAGGGAAAGTCGTGTAACTTAAGGGAAGGAGAAGGAGAAACTAGTGGAACTACCAAGGCAAGACCTCAGCTATCTAAACAAGGGTCTCCTAAGATCCCAGATCTAGGCAGTGTTGCAAAGCCATCTTGGGTTGTTAATCCTCTGCTTACTCTAAAAACACCCCATGAAATCCCTGAAGAGTATTGGCACATATTTAACCAAATGGAAAGCCAACCACATCAAGATCAAACCTCGAAATTGGAATACCCCATAGTCAACCAAGTGGCCAGTGCCCCCATGAAGGCTATTCCTCTGCAGAGCATCCCAAATTTTCATGGGATGATCACAGAGGACCCTGATGCCTTCTTATTCGAATTTGACATCCTTTGCAGAGGGTATGACTACACCACTGACCCCCAAAAGCTAAAACTATTACCTTCTACTCTGAAAGGAGCAGCTTTAAGATGGTTCATGGGTCTGGGTGTACGTACTATTAATTCTTGGGACAATATGTAAACCGCCTTCCTCACCAAATACCAGGACTTTTGCAAGACTAGGGAGCTAAAGGATGAAATAATTAAGATGGCTACAAAGGAAAATGAAACTCTAGAAGAATGCATCGAACGGTTCCATTATAACATGCAGAGATCTCCACAAACCACTCTACTAAAAGAAGTCCTAAGAGCTATCTTAATTAAAGGAATGAAAGAGGAATGGTTAGAAACTCTAAATTTAATGGGGAAAGGAGATATTTCTCAGGAAGATTATGATGAAATCGTTCGCTTGTGTATCAGGTGTTCGTGAGGAAGCTCACGCACAGGAGCAGCAAGCCGAGATCCCATGAGTAGGGGAAGCAAGCCACACAGTGGAGGAGTAACACGAATGGAAATTGGTAACCTCCTAGAAGATTTCAAAATAGACATCCTGGGCACCCTCACAACGTAGTTGGATGTCCTACAGGCTAAACAAAAACAAGCTTTAGCAGAACAAAACTTGGTCATTTTCTGTCCATGCTATTGGAAGAAGCACAACCAACAGGAGTGTCCATTAGACATGGTTCAGACATGCACTATCTGTACCAAGGATCACGCCATTGAACAATGTCCATCACTCTTAGGGTTGAAAGAAGTGTTCAAGGAAGCAGAAGAAGAGACAGAGCTAGTATATCTAATGAACCAGCGTCGACAGTGGTAGGCCAAACCTCCAGGTATGTCACAAGATGCATCCCAGTTCTTTCCTTCTTCACAATTTAATCAGCAACAGAACCCTGGGGCAACATGGCAAGGCCAATCACCCTACTCGAATTGGCAACCTCAGCCATTCCCTATGACACCATGGTCAACTCAATTCTTTTCAGTTAATGGCTAGCCAAATTCTCCTTTTACTCCTGTTTGGAAAGGCAAACCCTATCAATCCTAGTGGCCTACCTCCACTTCTAAAAACCCGAATTGGTCTACAAATTGGCAGTGACCTTTGGGAATATCCAACACTCATATGGGGACATGTCCTCAACCTCAACCCACATTGTTAGCTCCTTATCCATTACAAAAAAATCCTCAGCCTCTTCTGTGCCCTCAACTGCCAACCCAACTGAATCCAAATCCCAATAATAGACCAGTCCAGCTGGTGCAAATTGTAGAAAGCTCAGACTATGAGATTGAGCAAAAAGAATGTAATGAACTTAGATTGAGGTCAGGATGTATCATCACCCCTGAGGAAAATAGGGATCAACCATCAATTGAGATCGAAACATCACCTGTACATATACCACCACCTGTACATATACCACCACCTGTAATTGATACTAAAATGAAAAGAGGAGAAGAGACAGATCAGCAGAAAGATCCAGAGGAGCTCATAGTCACTTCTCCCCCATTCCCTGAAAGGTTAATGATACCTAAGCTGATTGTTTACCCAAATTTTGATCTTGTAGGGGAACTAAAAAATCTTTGTATAAAAATTCCACTCCTCCAAGCCATTCAGGACATTCCCATCTATGCTAAAACAATTAAAGAGTTATGTGTAAAGAAGCCTGTGAGGAAAGAAAAAACTTCACCCACCATTCATGTTGTAGGAACCTTATCTGATTTACTCTTGGGAGGGGAAACTTCAGTAAAATATGAAGATCCTGGGAATCCCATAGTGACAATTTAGATATATGGCTGCTCTTTTCCCAATACGCTAGTTGATTTGGGTGCAACCATTAATATTTTAACAACAGAAACTTGTCAAGCACTTGGTATTACAACCTTGGAACCAACCACCACCTTACTAGAACTTGTTGATCGTTCGATGGTAAGGCCAGAAGGAACTCTACAAGATATCACGGTCTTTGTTGATTCATGGGAATATCTAGTAGATTTTCTTGTTATAAACCCGAAGAGTCGATTGGATGGGCACCCTATGATACTGGGCCGACCTTGGTTGGCGATAGCTAATGCATATATAGGCTGCCGGAAGGGCAACATGACTATTGCAAAGGGGGATGTTGTAAAAAATCTTGTTTTATATCCCCTTGCCAAACCAAGTCTACCCATTGTAAAAATATGTAAACAACCACCAGCATACCTGGAAGAAAGCATCCATTCACCACTCATAATAGCAGAGGCACTAGAATTCAAAGATCAGACTGAAGATGATGTTATCAACAATTTCATCAATCAACCAGCTAATGCGAGCAACGTAAAGTGTCAAATGTTGTAAGAAATCCTTGATAACAAAGCATTGGAAGATCCCTTGAAGGATATTGATGAGCAACGAAAGCTCATTCAGATCCTGCAAAAATATAAAGTGGATTTTTCCTGGGATTGTCCTGATATGAAGGGTATAAACCCATAGTTGTGCACTCATCACATATATATTGAGAAGGATTGTTGGGCACGGGATCCCCCAAGGGAAGTTTTGGGGCTTAGAGCCCAGATTTTGGTCAAAGATTGTAATTCTAATGTAAAGACTCTGCATTTTGTGGGCGCGGAGCGCATAGTTTGTAAAAGAGTCATAGGGTTGTCCGCCCTTAATTTTGTTAATGTAATGTTAGCTGTAGAGATCTACCCATGGTCCGTGGACCATGGGATTGTATAAATAGAGCGAGGCTCTAAGTAGTTAAGACATCAATCAATTGATAATGGAAGATGAACACATGATGTATGCGAGATAGATCTGTGGAGTAAGGTCTAGTTTTGGGTTGTAGAGTAGGAGAAGGCTCTGCAGCTGAGTGCATAAAGGCCTAGTAGTCCACAGCTGAGTGTGTGGACCCCTGCAACTGAGTGCACAAGGCAATTCGAGTCTGTAACAGTTGGAAGTATTAATAAAGAGAAGTTTCATATCATTTCTGTATATTTATTTCCTGTTTTATGCATCTGTTACATTGGATATAAATTGCACTTTTAATACTTATATGATGTGCAATGTGTATAACTGTGTTGATTAAGTGAACACAAGTTAGAATAACTGTTTATGCAAAGATAAGTAAGATATGTTAAAGAAGATAAGTAAGATACGCAATGTAGTTTGGGGAAATAGTGCAGTTCGCTGCCATAGCAGCGCGCAAAATATAATTATGACACTTCGTGAAGGTATTGAAGGTTAGAACGGTGTGCGAAGTGACCTACATGAAGGCAGATCTAGTTGGAATAAATCGACATCACAGACATCTCAAGGGTGCAGAAACTTGGTTCCAGCATCCCCCCATATTGCGTCGGGTGAGACTTCAGTCTGTGCTCCGTGGGCTGATGCCGAAAGGGCCAGTAGTGTAGGGATTTGTTTAGCTAAATAACTCTGAACTTGGGTCAGGACCCCATAAGACAACAAATGGTTCCATTGCCAAGGCCTGAATCTACATAGAGATGTTTGATGTCGTATCATTGGAATCCAACTAAGAAAGAAATTGAAGGCTAGTTGGACAAAAGAATTCATGAGTTCGCGGCGCAAGAGAAAAAAACCCCGAGATTGTCAAAAGAACAATGATTAGACAGCTACCTATATACAGAGATCCACGAAATCTTCTTCGCATCCTTCCCTACTGAGCTATATGAGTGGATCGTGAAGCTAGCAGATAGCCAAGGAAGGTAGAAACTTGAAGGTCCTATTGTGTGGACCCCAGAGTGAGTGCGAAGGTTGGAAGCATCAGAGGATAAGATCGCGCATGCTATTGATCATCGGCTCGATCGTATTATAGGAGGATTTGTTATTGAGTTCACAGTTGATACCTAAGTCAGCTACAATGAGGCAGAGCAACGCTTTCTCAAAGGACCACGAGGTAAGTATGTAAAACCTTTAAATACTTGGATTAAAATGCTATTGTGTGAAAAGAGGGTTATGCAGTTGCCTTGATGTTCAAGGCTATGCAAAGTGGAAAGGCTTACAGGAATGAAGGAAATAAGGGTCCAGAAAATAGGCCCTTGATTTCACCTCCATGAGGAGACAAGGAAGAGCTCACAAAGGTCTCTCGATGAAGTTCCATTCATTTGATAAGGTAAAGAATTCCTCGAATACCACCTCCACCCACACCACCACCAGATTCACCGCCATCACCTCCATTTTCACCTGTACCAACTCCACCACCACCGCGATTCAATATGGCAAGCACAGTGAAGTTGCCTATGTTCAAAGTTTTGAAAAGTCAAGGGTCCTTTACTTCTCCAAATTTGGTTTGTCTTCAAAACATCTAATTTCACTACCAATCCTTGGGCAAGATTCAGAAATCCCAGTAGGAAGTGTTCACATGTTTATACTATATAGGAGTGATTAAAGGCTTGATATTGATAGGTTTTTACAAACTTAGATCTATTCTCTAGACTTCTATCTATATTTGAGATGTTGGGTTTTTACAAAAATTGATTGAGTAGTAGTTGTTGTTGCATTCATTCATGTAATCTTATAGGAAAGCAATTCATTATTATAGTAACAGGTGTTCATTGCTTGATGATAATGTTTGAGTTTTCACTAATATATTGAACTATGATTTGAAATTTTAAAGGCTTGCTGGGGGAGATGAGGAGACCCAACTTTCATTTTTGCAGAGTTGGATAAAGAGCCATCTAGAAGATGGAAGCAGGATATTGAAAAAACTAGTTATGTTTGTAGAGTTTGGGAAATCTTACAAAGACCCAGGATTTCACATGAGTGAGAAAGACAATTTACTTGATGTGGCTTATACACATGTAGATGCATTTGCTAGATGGGGAGGAGCAAGTGGAGGGGCCATTTTTGGCAGCTAATGGCAGAAGGAATGAGCTCATATGGAGATGGGTATGATATTTTTTTTTTCTGAGAATCCATCCACAACAACTATGGCTTCTAGTCAATCTCATAAGTTGGCTGAGCTTACTCATTTATTTATGAGGATGTATGAGTATAAGAATAGGAGGCAGGTCCATGCACATCGCCTATGAAATGTATCAGAGGTTGAGATTGATGGTCAAATTGTGTAAATATTTGTTTGAATAATATTTTATTTACTAATTTGTATATTCAGTGATTTTCTATATGTCACAATTCTTCTGGAATTTATGGTTTACAACATTTCCTTTGCAACATTTGGTGCAATTTCTAGTATAAATAATATTATAAAGAACTAGGATAGATGCATCTTAACTAAGGATCCAAGCAATGAGAGGAATATAAGTGACTAACAATGATAGAGGAAAGATAGTGCATGATTATTTTTAAGTTTTTTATTATTGTATTTTCTTTGACATGATTGATCCAAAATATAGGATTAATATTTTACAGCCAATTGAGCTTTTTAATTTAGACACTTTCTTAAATACAATAAAATGGGATTGAATTTAAGAGAGAGTGAGAGAGGGAGGGAGAGAGATGGAAGTGGGAGAGAGATGGAGAGAGAGGAAGGAAGAGAGAGAGATGAGGGGGAGAGAGAAGTAGAGAGGGAGGGAGAGAGATATGGATTTGGAGGGGAAAATAGAGTGAGGTAAGAACAAAGAAATTCAAAGATAGAGGTGGAGAGAGAGAGGTAGACATAGATATGGAGGGGGGGAGAGGGGGAGAGAGAGAAGGAGAGAGGGAGGAAGATAGTGACAGAGTTGGAGGGTGGAGAGAGAGAGGGAGACATAGATATGGAGGGGGGAGAGAGAAGGAGAGATTGAGGAAGATAGTGATAGAGTTGGAGGGTGGAGAGAGAGAAATTGATGGGAAGAGACAGAGGGAGGTGGGAGAGAAAGGGTGAGAGTGGAAGGAAGAGGGAGAGGACTTGAGAGAGAGAAGGGGAGAGAAAGGGAGAGAGAGATGGAGTTGGAGGGGGAGAGAGAGGGAGGGATAAAGAAAGACATAGAGATAGAAAGGTGGAGAGAGAGGCATTGATGAAGGATATATGGAGAGACAGTTAGGGAGGGAAGAGAGAGAGAGAGAGAGAGAGAGAGAGAGAGAGAGAGAGAGAGAGAGAGAAGGAGAGAGAGAGAAGGGGAAGAGAGATAGAGAGGGAGAGGAATAGGGAGGGAGCGAGAGATAGATAGATATGGAGAGAGAGTGTGTATGTTTGGAGGCTAAGAAGGAGAGAAAAAGGGAGATAGATATATGGATGGGGGGGGGTGAGAGGGAAGAGGGAGGGAGAAAGAGAGGTATATATGGAGAGAGAGAGAGAGAGAGAGAGAGAGAGAGAGAGAGAGAGAGAGAGAGAGTATGTTTGGGGGGTGAAACATAGAGACAAAGAAGGAGAGACAAAGAGAGATAGAGATATGTATGGAGGGGGAGAAAGAGAAGAAGAGAGAGATAGAGAAAGGGGGAAAGGAAGAGAGATAGGGAAGAGAGAGAGAGGGAGAGGAAGATAGGTAAATAGATAGATATAGAGAGAGTGTGTGTATGTTTGCAGGCTGATATAGAGAGACAAAGAAAGATAGATAATGATATAGATGGGGAGAGAGAGAGAGAGAGGAAGAGAGAGAGAGAGAGACTTGTTTAAGGGGTGACATAAAAATACAAATAATGGGATGGAGGGAGATATAGCTATAGATGTCAACGAGAGATATGGAAGAAGAGAGTGATAGAGAGAGGGAGGGAGAGGTGGAGAAAGATATATATGGGGGATAGAAAGAAGGAGGGAGGGAGGGAGATAAACACAAAGATGGAAGGTTGAGAGAGGGAGGGAAGGAGAAAGAGACCCACATAGGCAAATACATATATAGAAGTTAGATCTAGAGTCATGAATATTTTTGGTTTTTCACTAAAATAGATGCATTGATTTCAGTGTAGTGGTTGATTTCTAATCCTATTTGATTGCTTGCACTATATGCATTGATTTCAATATAGATGTTGATTTCTAATCCTATTTGGTTGTTTTTACTAGAGTCATTGATTTTAGTGTACATTTTGATTTATGATTTAATGAAACTAGATGTATGATGTACATTAATTTTAAAGTAATTATATTAATAGTGTGTATTGATTTCAGTGTAAGCACATAAAAATTATTGATGACATGCATTGAATGTTGTGTTACAGTAATTAAACCATAAATAAAATACTTGAATTTTCATACTAAATAAAATGTTCACTTACCCAAAATGCTTTCTTCTTGAAACTATAAACTAGTTGTAATTGGATACATTCTTATTATCCTCATATTCCACCATTAAACATTGTTAGTCACTTTGCATTCAAACGAGCTAATAGAAAACAACTACCATTGAAAATTAGTAGGGGTTCAGCACTCCATAAGTCACAATGATTGACTATGGAGAAAGTTACTATTAATATTGGAGAGAAAAAGAGACATGGTATGATGTTTACTACAATAGTTCAAGTTAAACATTTTAATGGTCTATGATTTCAATTTCACTTTTCATATGATTGATATGAAAATATGGAAAAACTAATAAGTGTCACAATAAGAACAATATAAGAAAATAATTTCATATTGATCACAATGAAGAAGGAGAGACAAAGAGAGATATAGATATACATGGAGGGGGGAGAGAGGAAACAAGAGAGAGACAAAGATAGGGAGCAAGGAAGAGAAATAGATATGGAAAGAGAAGGGAAAGAGAGAGAGAGAGAGAGAGAGAGAGAGAGGGAGAGGAAGAGAGATAAATAGATAGATATGGAGAGAGAGTGTGTATGTTTGCATGTTGATATAGAGAGGAAAAGAAGGGGGGGAGAGAGAGATGTGTTTAGGAGTGTGAGATAAAGAGACAAATAACGAGAGATGGAGGGCGATATAAATATAGATTTCAACAGGAGAGATGGAAGAAGAGAGTGACAGAGAGAGGGAGAGAATGGTGGAGAAAGAGAAAGATGGGGGAGAGAGGGAGGGGGAGAGGGAGGGATCTAGACACAGAGATGGAAGGTGGATAGAGAGGGAAGGAGAAATATACCCATAGAGAAAAATACAGATATATAAGTTAGATCTATAAAGTCATGAATATTTTGGTTTTTCACTAAAATAGATGCATTGATTTTAGTGCAGTGATTGATTTCTAATCCTATTTGATTTCTTGCACTAGATGCATTGATTTTAGTGTAGACGTTTATTTCTATTCCTATTTGATTCTTTCACTAGATGCATTGATTTTAGTGTAGATGTTGATTTCTAATACTATTTATTGCTTGCAATAAATGCATTGATTTCAGCATAGAAGTTTATTTCTAATCCTATTTGATTGTTTTCACTAGATGCATTGATTTTAATGTAGATGTTGATTTATGATTTGATGATACTAGATGTATGATGTACACTAATTTCAAAGTAATTAGATTAATAGTGTGTATTGATTTCAATGTAAGCACATAAAAATTATTTATGAGGTGCATTGAATTCTGTGTTACAATAATTCAACCACAAATAAAATACTTGAATTTTCATCCTAAATAAAATGTTCACTTACCCGCAATGTTTTCTTCCTAAAACTGTAAAATATTTGTAATTGGCTAAATTTTTATTATTCCCATATTCCATCATTCACAATTGTTAGTCACTTTGTATTCAAACGAGGTAATAGAAAACAATTACCTTTGAAAATTACTGGGGTTTAACACTCCATAAGTCACAATTCATGATTGACTTTGGAGAAAGTTACTATTAATATTGGACAGCAAGAGAGACAAGGTATGACGTTTACTATAATAGTTTGAGTTAAATATTTGAATGGTCTATTTCATATGATCAATATGAAAAGATGGAAAAACTAATAGGTGTCACAATAAGAACAATAGTCTCAAAATAGTTTGACATTGATCACAATGAAGAAGGAGAGACAAAGAGAGATAGAGATATAGATGGAGGGGGGAGAGAGGGAAGAAGAGAGACAGAGAGAGGGAGCAAGGAAGAGAGATAGATATGGAGAGAGAAGGGGAAGAGAGATAGATAGATAGATATGAAGAGAGAGAGTGTGTATGTTTGCGGGCTGGTATAGAGAGACAAAGAAGGAGAGATAGAGGAAGATAGAGATATAGATGGAGGGGGGAGAGAGGGAAGAAGAGAGTGAAGAAGAGAGAGACAAAGAGAATGAGGGAGGAAGAGAGATAGATATGGGGAGAGAGAGAGACATGTGTTTAGGGGGGTGAGATAAAGAGACAAGTAAGGAGAGATGGAGGTAGATATAGATATAGATTTCAACAGGAGAGATGGAAGAAGAGAGTGACAGAGAGAGGGAGGGAGAGGTGGATAAAGAGATGGATGGGGGAAAGAGGGAGGGGGAGAAACACAAAGATGGAAGGTGGATAGAGAGGGAAGGAGAAAAATACCCATAGAGACAAATAGAGATATATAAGTTAGATATAGAAAGTCATGAATATTTTGGTTTTTCACTAAAATAGATGCATTGATTTTAGTATAGTGGTTGATTTCTAATCCTATTTGATTTCTTGCAGTAGATGCATTGATTTCAGTGTAGATGTTTATTTCTATTCTTATTTGATCCTTGCACTAGATGCGTTGATTTTAGTGTAGATGTTGATTTCTAATACTATTTGATTGTTTGCACTAAACACATTGATTTTAGTATAGAAGTTGATTTCTAATCCTATTTGATTGTTTGCACCAGATGCATTGATTTCAATGTAAGTGTTTATTTATGATTTGATGCAACTAGATGTATGATGCACATTAATTTCAAAGTAATTAGATTAATAGTGTGTATTGATTTCAATGTAAGCATATAAAATTATTGTTTTTAAGTATGGGGGATTTTCGCAGTGCATTATGTTAGATATCATTTTTGGGATTCAACTGCGTTAAGTAAGTCATTCAAAGTATGACCATTTCCATGAGAGGTAGTCGTAAAGTGACTAATTTCTCATGATTTTTTGAATAGTTCACTTAGCACTCATTGCATCGGGTGATGCTCACAAGGGTGAAGAAGTGGGATTGAATTTTTTATTACAGTAATTCAACCATAAATAAAATACTTGAATTTTCATCCTAAATAAAATGTTCACTTACCAAAAATGTTTGCTTCCTGAAACTATAAACTATTTGTAATTAGCTACATTCTTATTATTCCCATATTCCATCATTCAACATTGTTAGTCACTTTGCATTCAAAACGAGGTAATAGAAGACAACTACCATTGAAAATTATTGGGGGTTTAACACTCCACAAGTCACAATGATTGACTTTGAAGAAAGCTACTATTAATATTGGAGAGAAAGAGTGACATCTCTCAGGGCAAAGAAATAAGTTCAGAGCCTTCCATGAATATGTTATATGATGAAAGTAGTCTAGCACCTTTGCAAATAAGACATCTCTCAGGGAACATAAACATGATAGTAGTATTTTATTAATAAAATAGATGATGAAAGTAGTCCACACCTTTGTAAGCAAGACATCTCTCAGGGAAATCTGCAACCAAACAAAGGTCCATGATACATGTTTTCATCAATACCAACACTTGTAGTAAGTGTTGTTCCTAGTGATGGAATGATATATCTCTTGAATCATGCACAAGGAATGACCATGAACTAAAGCTAATTCAGTAGGACAAGCTTAAAACTTTAGGTAGATCACTACATTCGGTGATTTGAAATCCTATATATCTATATCAATCTTTAAAGGAAAATCTTGTAGCATGTTTCATATATGAATCTGTAACAAGAGAAAGTATGTAGAAAATTTTTGACCTAAATTTAGAGAAATCCAAACCTCCCTTTTCAAATTAAAACCGAGGTGAGAAGAATATGTTTATATTGGAGTGCTGGAGAAAATGAGTCATTACGCTGACCTACATGAGTGAAAATACCTTGACTAACTAGTGAAGAAGGCAAAGTATTGGCAAGCAATCTGGAAGTTACACATCATTTGATAATATTTATTATTTCTACTTCAAATGTCGATTTAATTTTGAGTAAAAGACAACAACGTTGATAAGGATTTGAAATGAATGGACTATTTGGAGATCGTAAGACAAACAAAACCTCTTCAAATCCCTGCATTCAAATACAAAAAGTCAACGAGAGTTATGTCTATAAAAATATGCATTTTTGGATCTCAAAATTGTTAGTTGATTGAATTTTGTGAGTCATTGTTCATGAATTGTTTGAAAAAGAAAGAAGAGGAAGAAGAGTAGTAGTGAACCACAATTGAAGAGAAAGAGCAAGAGATAAGCACATGTAAAGGAGCATAAACAAAGTGCGTAATAGAGATAAGGAGGAACTCATAATTCGAAGACCAAATAAATCAACAAAGTAAATATTTAATCTTTTCAATGGATTGGTGTCTCCTTTCAGGTATTAGCCTGAAAAAGAGCAAGTTGGACCTTGTAGAAGAGGGATTGGGTTCTCCCAGCAAGTTGTAGCTCACGGAAGAAAAACAAGGTTGAAGCCTCCTATAGGTAGAAGCCTACAAAATTAATGTAAAAGACGGAGTTGGTTCTTGCCTTTACATCACAACAAAAAATTTGTGGTTTTCTCCCTTTATGGGTTTCCACTTATATCTTGTGTCTACATGTGCTAAATTTGTTTCTTTTGTGTTTACTTATGAATTAATAGTTAATTGTTTAACACTGATATAATTCTACTAATTATAAAAGAAAGGGATATAAGGCTATTAAAATAATTTGAAATATTTCATATAAAAGACATAATTACCTATTCACCCCCCTCTTAGTAATTGCCTAGTTTTCAACAATTAGTATCAGAGCCAATTCCTTTTGCATCAACCTAACAACCGAAAGGAAGATCTAACTCGTAGTAATAGCTAGTCATGAAGGGTGTGCTATTAGCAAAGATCCTTTGTTTACTGGTACTATTTAAACTTTTTGGAAAGTTAGATTGAAGACATATTTGATGTCCCTTTGAGTAGATGTTCCAGGTGCAATAGAGTATGGGTATGAGAAACCACCCATCATTGTTAATAATGATGATAAATTGGACTTTTCATGTAATGACAAAGTCGTGAATGCTATCCTAAGTGGACTAGCTAAATTAGAATTTGTAAAAGTAATGCATTGTAAGACTGCTAAAAAAATGTGGGATAAACTGAAAAACATTCATGAAGGAGACGATAAAGTAAAAACGACTAAATTACAAGTTACAAAATTCAATTTGAGTCCTTGAGAATGAGTGATGATGAAGATATAGAAAATTTCTTTCTTCGAGTTTGTGAAATAGTAAATGTTATGAGAGGTCTTGACGAAACCATTAAGGAATCCACCATAGCCCAAAAAGTGTTGAGATCACTCCCTGCTAAGTTAAATCCCAAACTATCAGCGATTGAAGAAATGTCTAACATTAAAACCCTAACAATGGATGAATTGCTTGGCTCTCTAACATCCTATGAAATTATCATCACAAAAGGAAAATCAACCATAAGGGATGAAGCATTCAAAACAAATAATAAATCTATAGAAGTCTAGGAGTGCTCATGTTCAAACTCAGATGAAGAAGAAACAAAATTTGTGAGCAGGTTAAAGAAAGGGACTGGTAAATATAAATACAAGCTTCCTTTTAAGTTCTTTAATTGTGGAAGAGTAGGTAATTACGCCTCAAAATGTCCTTTTAAGAAGGAAGAAATAAATTAAAAGGTAAATAAAAGAACAAATATAATAGAATAAAGAATGAGAAAATATTTAAAAAGAAATATTGTATACACAAGAAGATAGCAATTCCTTTGGTGATATAAATGAATCTTCTGATGAAGAAGGAATTAGTGGATTTATGCTTATGGCTCTAAAATCTTAGTCTGAAAAAATTAATGTCTATGAGTTGAGTGAAGAAGAAGAGGGTGAAGTTTACCTTGAAGAAGAGCTAAATAATTCTTTAGAAAAAATTGGTAGACTCAAACAAAAGAATAGAAAACAAAAGGAAATCAAAGAGAAGTTCATATGTTTTTGGCTCTCAAATCAACAGTCGTCCCATAGCCTTTTTAAAATTCCAATAGATTGTTTGGTAAGCATTGTTTCAATATGACACTGATTGAGGTAACTATCAATGGATCATTGAGCAAACTCCAAGTGAGTCTCTTCCTCGTACAAGAAGAAATGAGAGAGACACTTAGGTCTGAAAGTTGAAAAGGAATAAAGGATCAATACAAACAGGAGTTGAACCATCAATGCACCTAAGCAATTCATTATGATAACCTGTGGAAATATCAACCAGGCAAAGGAGTTCAATTTTCTTTTTAATGGTGCATAATACCCCAATCAATTTTGAGACAAAGTGTTTGAGGATTCAATCTACTAATTATCAATTACACATGGAACAAATATAAACCAAATTTTGGATACTTTTGTCAATGAAAAACATGTCAATTCAATATGGCTATATATGGCCATTCTCAAGTGCCAAGGAAGTGGAGAGCTAGTAGTCAGTTTGTTTGTAATCAAGACATCTCTTAGGGAAAAGAAACAAGTTCAAATCCTTCCATGAATATGTTATATGATGAATGTAGTCTAGCACCTTTGCAAATAAGACATCTCTTAGGGAACATAAACATGATCATAGTATTTTATTAATACAATAGATGATGAAAGTAGTCCAACACCTTTGTAAGAAAGACATCTGTCAGCGAAATCTACAACCAAACAAAGGTCCATGATACATGTTGTCATAAATACCAACACGTGTAGTAGGTGTTGTTCCTAGCGATGGAGTGATATATCTTTTGAATCATGCACAAGGAGTGACCCTGAAATAAAGCTAATTCAGAAGGACAAGCTCAAAAGTTTAGGTAGATCACTAAATTCGGTGATTTGAAATCCTATATATCTATATCAATGTTTAAAGGAAAATCTTGTAGCATGTTTCAAATCTGAAGTTGTACCAAGAGAAAGTATGTGGAAAAATTCTGACCCGAATTTAGAGCAATCCAAACCTCCCTTTTCAAACTAAAACTGAGGTGATAAGAATATTTTTATATTGGAGTGCTGGAGAAAATGAATCATTATGCTGACCTACATGAGTGAAAACACCTTGACCAACTAGTGATGAAGGCAATCTGGAAATTACACATCATTTGATACTATTTATTATTTCCACTTCAGATGTTGATTTAATTTTGAGTAAAAGACAACAACATTGATAAGGATTCGAAATGAATGGACTATTTGGAGATGGTAAGACAAACTAAACCTCTTCAAATCCCTGTACAAATAGTTAGCGAGAGTTATTTCTATAAAAAGATGCATTTTTGGATGGAAGAATTGTTAATTGATTGAACTTTGTGAGACCTACTTCATGAATTGTTTGAAAAAGAAAGAAGAGGAAGAAGAGAAGTAGTGAACCAAAATTGAAGAGAAAGAGAAAGAGATAGGCATCTATAAAGGAGCATAAACAAAGTACATAATAGAGATAAGGAGGAACTCATAATTCAAAGACCAAATAAATCAACAAAGTAAATATTTAACCTTTTCAAGGGATTGGTGTCTCCTCTCAGGTAATAGCCTGAAAAAATGCAAGTTGGAGTTTGTAGAAGAGGGAGTGGGTTCTCTCAACAAGTTGTAGCTCACAGAAGAAAATAAAGGTTGAAGCCACCTGTAGGTAGAAGCCTACAAAATTAATGTAAAAGACGGATTTGGTGCTTGCCTTTACATCACAACAAAAAAACTGTGGTTTTCTCCCTTTATGGGTTTCCACTTATATCTAGTATCTACATGTGCTAAATGTCTTTCTTGTGTGTTTACTTATGAATTCATAGTTAATTGTTGAATAGTGATATAATTCTACTAATTATAAAAGAAAAGGCTATTAAAATAAACTGAAAATTTTCGTATAAAAGACATAACTACTTATTCACCCCCCCCCCCCCCGTAATTGCCTAGTTTTAAACAAAATAATATATAGATATATATATATATATATATATATATATATATATATATATATATATATATATATATATATATATATATATATATATATATATATCTAAACTTTTTTCAGCTTTTTGATTTAGTTAATTTTAACGAAAATTTGGTAGATATTTTTAGAAACTGAAGTTTAAGTTGTTCAAAATGTAAAATTTGAGTGCCTCGGGGGTTTTTCATGGTATCATATTGTATTCAAAAATGCATTTTCAACAACAAAACCACAAATTTGCTTGAAATTGTATTGCCGGGATTTCAGTGAAAAGGACCCTTTTGTCTATAAATTAGACTATATATATATATATATATATATATATATATATATATATATATATATATATATATATATATATATATATATATATATATATCCACGAGGTTAAAGATAGCCCATGGAACATATTGCTTCTTCATTAAGTGGTTTGAGCTCATCTCATTAGATATTATATCTAGCTTCACCTGTGGCTTGAGAAGCCAGGCATCTAAGCCATCAAAATCTCCCAAGGGATCAAACCCGGTCTGGGCCACACCAACCCTTAACATGACCATAACACCAACCGTTAACATGATTGGATTTTTGCCCACGGAGTTTCGAATTGGTGACCTTCACATCACTAAGTGACTTAAGAGTACCCATCACTGTCTATTCTACTCTAATCCCCTATGGACAATTTTTCATCAAAATTAATGCAAAACATATGAGCAAGAAAAAATAAGTGTGAAAAGAAAATAAAAATTTTAGTAATCTAAATATGGATAAAAAAGCCTAAATTCTAATATAAAGATAAATATTAGATATTTGAATTTAATTAAATTATATTAAAAATTATATATTTTTAAATAAAAAATTATATAGTTTTAATTAATTTTTATTTATTTATTTAATATTTAAAAATAAAGAAAATTCAATATATTAAAATTTAAAAGAATATTGATAAAATTTTAGGTTGAATTTGTTAATTGGAAATCTAAACTTGTAAAAAAAGTAATCCAAAATATTAAGGCAAGAAAATCTAAATCTTAAAATAAAATGAAATGAAAGGTTGTAATATTTACATATATAGTTTTAGTTTAATTTAAATACATTATTAATTTTTTCTAAGGTGTTAAATTTATATATAGTTAAAAAAAACATTTTAAATAACAATAAAATTTAATTAATTTTTTTTCCTTTCAAAAATTTGTAAAGATATAATAATTAAACCACACTAAATAAAACAATATTATTTAAAATAATATAACTATAATAATTTAATTTTTTTTTAATTAAATATAATTTAAAGTTTAAAATAAATAAAAAAATAAAACAAATAAATTTAAATAAAACAAATAAATTTAAAAACACAATTATGATAGTTTGAAATTATGACTTTTAAAAGATAAAAAATAAAATGGATAATATTTTTTATTTTTTAAATTTATAAATAATATTTTGAAATAAAATAAAAAAATATAAATAATTTATTTTAAGTATAAATATAATAATCTGAAATGATAAATTTTATTTAAATAATATATGATAGGAGGGAACAAATGATACATAATATTTTTTCTAAATATATAATTTATAAATAATTAATAAAATGTAGATTGCATTAAAGTGGTATCCTTTTGCTTTGCCCGTATCTAATGACATAAATGAATTATAGCCTTACATAACATTTTATCTTTATTTTAAAATTCATATAACATTTTTCCTTTATTTTAAAATTCATATAAATCATTTACTAGATAAATAAGTATACTATACTTTATTATTCTATAATAAAAAAGAATTTACAAACTTCGATATAATAAAAAATTAATATTTCAGATCACAAGAAATTTTCTCGTACATTAGTTTAATCATCATATATTATACAAGTTTTAAAGTTATAATGGGTAGAAACACACTGATAAATCATATATTAGTTTAATCATCATCATAAATTAGTTTAATCATCATATGTTATACAAGTTTTAAAGGTATAACCGATAAAGAGTTTTTTTTTTTAACTTTTCCTGTTCGTGAAACACCGCCCCCCGCTAAAGCGATAACGCGGAACTTTCCTTAGTAAAGAGAAAATTATATTATTTTGGGACTAATATTTTTATTAGACTTTTTCAGTTCTTGTGGAGTTTTATATTGACTTGACTTTATTGAAATGAATGTATTGATTGAACAAAAATGGAAGTAAATAAATATATTAAATGGAAGTAAGTGGAGGAAAATAATATGTTAACTTGACATAAGTGGAGGAAAATAAAGAAAAATAAATATATTAACTTGACATAAGTGAAGTATAGGGTCCAAGAAATTTATAGGAAATTTCTTCAATCGAGTGAAAAATGCATTTTTCTCCAACTTTAATGTTTTTATTAGACTTTATCATTGCTTGTGAGGGACTCATATTGACCTAATTTTATTGCAATGAGGTTATTTACTTGACATAAGTGGAGTAAAATAGATATATTATATTGACATAAGTGGAGGAAAATATATATATTAATTTGATATAAGTGGAGACCAAAAAATTGAGAGAAAATTTTTCAACAAAGTGAAAATTGTATTTTTCTCTAGCTTTAATGTTTTTATTAGACTTTATCAGTGCTTGTGAAGGAATCACATTGACTAAATTTTATTCAAATGAGTGTATTGACTTGACATAAGTGGAGGAAATTAAATATATTAGCTTGACATAAGTGGAGTAAAATAAATATATTAACTTGACATAAGTGGAGCAAAATAAATATATTAACTTATATAAGTGGAGGAAAATAAATATATTAACTTGACATAAGTGGAGGAAAATAGGTGATGCTCAACATTTGCTTTGTAACTTTCTATGGTTAAAGGGAAGATACCCGGACGTGGAGGAGAGGAGATGATAGGGGAGGGTTTCGTTCCTGAAACCCTAGGCCCTAGGCCTAGGTAGGTCAGACTGCAGCAGTCGACACACAGGTACGGCGCAGGCAGCTGCCGACAGTACATCATTCAGGGTGGAGGCAGTCGATGGCAACAGCTAGGAATGAAACCACATTTTTCAACCAGCGGTTTGGCGTTTGGGTTTATCTTGATCACGGGAGCGGTTTCAAGACTTTTTACCCTGCAGTAATTTTCGTGGACGTCTACGCTGCTCTGGCCAGCTGCTACCCTAGGATCACAAACTGTAAGCGGTTTGTTCTGAGTCGGTTTCGGGCTGTGGTTGAAAAGCTTTTCCTCGTTGTATTCAAAAACCATGGTAAACCCGAGTGAAGCTCTGGAGTTGGAACCCTCGACAGAAGACCTGATAACTGTTTGGGGAAGGGAGTTTGCTGCTCAGGCTCTCGGCGAGGCTTTAGGAAAGAAAAAAGAAAGATCTGGAGCTGGCGCGGACGTGGGAGATATACCCAGTATCTCATGTGTGGCCGAGTTGCTGCCGGAAAAAAGCTGGGATTTGTCAGGGCTGTTGGGTGCTCCGGGGAAAGACTCTGCGAACGAACCCATTTTGGTCGCGAAGCCATCTGGTGAAGCTCGGAACGCAAATCCGCCGTCGGGTAAGCTTTCTTCTCCACCCAAAGTCTTTTCCCCTTCTGGGGGTTTGGAAGACATTATAAATTCAGTCCAAAACGTTGGAGTCTGGAGGCCTGTTGGGGGGTTAAAATCCTCTGTGGCAGATCCTGGGAAGAGAACTCAGTTGGGAGAGGTTATTAGGGACCTGTTCCCAAAGGTACCAGAACGGGGTTTCTCACGGCCGAATGTTGGGGAAGCAGTCAGGGAACCCAGACATTTATTGGGAGAAGGGTTGGATTTAGGTCAAGAAAAGACTGGGAAAGGGAAGGATGTCAACCCGATTGAGGGTTTGGCCGAGAACCAGCAAAGGATCGATCATGCAGAAGGAACAGATGGTGGAAGCCGAAGGAGGGTGGAAGAGCAAGCGCGGGAGCACGACGGCATGTCCGACGCCTCTGAGCGTAGAAGGTTAGGGGGAAAGCGAAAAAAATCAAGACCTCTGAAGACAAGGGAATTCGAAGAAGTGGTTTTGGAGATGGATATGCAGGTCGAGGAGGTGCTAGATGTGGATGGGATTACACTGGTGGGCAGAATCAGAGGTCAGGCTGTGTCTGGGGTTGCTTTTAGACGATGGGCGGAGAATCAGTGGGCAGGATCATTGGCGGCCACATTCAATTCGAATGCCTTGGTAAAGGGATGGTTCATGATAAAATTTGAGAGTAAAGAGGCCATGGAGTGGGTCGAAGGACAGAACTGGTCCTATGGAAACAGGCCGGTGTTTTTCAAAAGGTGGACGCCTCTTTTTGATGCGGAAACGGAAAAGATGGACGAATTTCCAGTTTGGGTTAGAATTCCCAATTTACCCCCGTACTTCTGGGCGGACTCAGTTTTCAGATCGATTGGGAATGTATTGGGGACATACTTGGATGCAGATAAATCATACCTGCATACTTTCGAGGAGAGGGTGGCTCGAATACTGGTTAAGCTCAATCCGAAGGAAGGCCTTGCAAAAACCATTCCTCTAAGATATAAGGAGTTCAGAATAGAACAAAAACTTGACTATGAACACCTTCCGTTTCGCTGCCATTTTTGCCATGAATATGGGCATTTGGCGCGCGATTGCCCACTGGGAAGAAGAAGGAGGAGGATTCAGAAGGAATCAGAGGAATGGGTGGAGCATAACAGACAGGAGGAGTTTCAGACTGAGGGATTTGTTCACCCGGGGAACCAAGGAGAGGATATGCAGTATCAGTCGGTGACGGATTTACCAAAGGAGGATGAAGAAACGATGGGCCCTGCAAACTGCCAGCCGATGGACACCTCTACAATGGATCCGCCGACGGCCAAAAAAGATTGCAATCAATCGGGTATGCCGTCCTCTGTCTTAAAGCATTCTTCTATAATAGATGATACTTGTATTGGGGGGCTCTCTGTGTTAAACACCTGTAATGATGTGATGAAAAAAATTGACAACCTTTCAATTGAGTCTGTCTCCATAAATCTGGATGGTGAAGATTTTCCCCCACTAAACTCTGGTGATGATCATGGTCTAGTACCTCGGCCCTACAACCTGAGATCCAATAGTAAGAAACCAATAAATCCAAATGATGTCATGGAACCGGTAGGAGGGTTAGGGCTAGAGACCTCAAAATGTCACTCAAAGAAGAACAGAGGCAGGAAATCGAAATTAACCATGACACAGGAGAAAGCAATCTTTGATGTTGCTGATGGGAAACAGATGACAATTCCTGGGGCGCTTAGAGCAGCAAAACCCCCTGAGACGGTTATCAAATGATCTGTCTCTCTTGGAATTGTAGAGGGTTAGCTAGTAAGCCTAAAAAACTAGCTTTGAAAGAGCTCATCTCTCGATGCAACCCTGATATTGTCTTTCTTCAGGAGACTTTAGGAAAAAGCTTGGATGTTGAAGCAGCACTCTGTTCCTACCTCCCGGGATGGGAGTTCTTGGCTGCAGATGCATCTGGGCGCTCGGGAGGTATAGCGATGGGTCTTAAGAAAGGGAAGCTAAAATTGATATCCTCATGGGGATTCCAAAATGTACTAGGCATGGAGGTTGTTTCGCAGGATTTTGACTTCCCTCTGACTTTTGTTAATGTCTATGGTCCCTGTCATGGAAGGGCTTTGTTCTGGAATGAGCTTCTCTCCAAAAGTTTAGTCCAGGACAAGAATCTCATCATTGGAGGTGACCTAAATTTCTCTATGGGTTCCTCGGAAGCATGGGGACCACTTGCAAGGGAGGATCCTTTAACGGACTTCTTTTCAAATGCTCTGGTGTCTCATCAGCTGATTGATGTGAATATCATAAAAGCCAAACCTACTTGGAGAAACAGGAGGACTGGAGAGTATAGAATCGCAAAAAGGTTAGATAGATTCCTCATCAGCGAAAAACTGGCAGCTTTGGTTCCTTTATTCAGGCAGTGGGTCGGGGAAGGTGGAAACTCAGATCACTTTCCTATCCTCCTTGAATTCTCAAAACCTCCAAAAAAGCCGGCCTCGCCTTTCAAATTCAATGCCCACTGGCTCCAGGAGGAATCATTCAAAAAGCTGTTCCATGAAACTTGGATTCATCCGAGGCCGGATTACGAGGGAAGTTTAGCTGGGAGACTCATGGAAAATTTAAAAAGACTGAAAAAAGCAACCATTGCTTGGGCATCTGAAAGAAGAAGGAAACAATCTGAGGTTTTAGTAAGCATTGATGAAGCTTTGAGGGTCCTTGAAGAACCTGAGGCTGATGCCTATGCAAATTCGGAATCAAGAGAGAAAATATTGGAGTTGGAAAAGAAAAGGGCGAAGATATTACTGGATAAAGAAGAAGAGTGGAGGCTGAAAAGCAGAGCTATCTGGTTAAAAACAGGGGACGAAAACACAAAATTCTTCCACAACTATGCAAAAGGGAGGAGGAATGCAAACACTATTTGGAAGCTGAGGGACTCGGAAGGTAGAGAGGCTTCTTCTTTTGAAGAGTTGTCCAATATGGGGAAAGATCACTTTCAGTCCCTTTTTGCGGATCCAGGGGTTATCAACTTACCAGAAATCATCAGAACTGCTCAGGCTTTTCCCCGCTTTGTGGAAGAGGAGGAGGCAGAAGACCTTTTCAGGGAAGTGACAAAAGAAGAGGTTGAGGGTGTTATAAAGTCTATGGCCAAAGACAAAAGTCCTGGTCCTGATGGATGGACTATAGAACTTTTCACCCATTTCTTTGAATCCATTGGGGCAGAACTCTCTGAGGTGGTGGAGGAGTCCAGATTAAAAGGGGAAATTTATGGGCCTTTCAATGCAACTTTCATTGCTCTCATCCCGAAAAAAGAGGATCCTGGTTCTTTCGAAGATTTTAGGCCTATATCCCTATGTAACACCATTTACAAGATTATTGCAAAGATTATCGCGGTTAGATTGAAACCTATCCTATCCTGCCATATTTCCAAGGAATAATTTGGTTTCCTGGATGGGAGGCAGATTCATGAGGCTATAGGGGTAGCTCAAGAAACAATACATAGCCTCAGGCAGGCAAATAAAAAAGGAGCAGTACTAAAAATTGACCTAGCAAAAGCTTATGACAGGGTCAACTGGACTTATCTCAAGTTGCTCTTGATGCACCTTGGTTTTCAAGCTGGTTTCATTAGATGGATCATGGGATGCATTACAAATGTAACTTTTGCTGTTCTGATAAATGGTGCTGCTTCCCGTTTCTTCAAAAGCCAAAGAGGACTTCGTCAAGGGTGTCCACTTTCCCCTCTGCTTTTTCTTCTTGCGGCTGAAGGTCTTAGTCGACTCATCTCAAAGGCAAAAAGTACAGGTTTGATCAAAGGTTTGGAGGTTGCTGTCAACCTTTTCATTACCCATTTGCTTTTCGTTGATGATATCTTATTGTTTACAAATGGGAATACTACCGAAATCTTAGAGCTAAAGTCTATTCTAGATCTGTTTCTGAAAGCAACAGGGCTCAAAGTTAATGATAGAAAGTCTCAGTTGATTTTTGAAGGCTTCAGTAGACAAGAGGAGATGGCAATTGAGACCCAGCTGCCCTTTGGCACCTGTAATATGGAGCATCCCTTTAAATATCTTGGCTTTTGGCTCAAGCCAACTTCCTACAGGAAGCAAGACTGGAATTGGTTGGTTGCGAAAATTGAGCAGAATATTGCTCACTGGAGCTATAAATGGCTGTCGAGGGCTGGAAGATTAACCTTGGTGAACTCCGTGTTACAGGCTATACCAGTTTTCTGGGCAGCTTTAACATGGATACCCAAAGGAATACTCCACAAAATAAAACAACTCTGCAGCAGATTTCTCTGGTCTGGGTCCAAGGAGGAAACTGTACTCCCTTGGGTGGCTTGGGACAAAATTGCAAGGCCAAAAGAATGGGGTGGTTGGGGGCTAAAAAACCTTGTGGATTTTAGTCAGGCCTTAGCTGCAAAAGCAGGATGGCGTATCATTACTACAGAGAACCTTTGGACGAAGGTGGTTACTAGGAAATATATTGATCCCACTCCGATTGAAGATTGGATAAGAAAGCCCAACAAGAAAGGGAGGAATTGTTCTGTCATCTGGAAAGCCACCACGGAGGCTTTCAAGATAATTGAGCGAGGACTGGCATGGAGGGTTGGGAATGGAGAGTGCTTGAGGATTGGCAGAGACCCATGGGTTGGTTGCAATGAAGATTTTGCCCTACATCCGGATCTGGTTGCTCATCTGGAAGGCATAGGCATAAATAGATTAAACCAGATAGCTAATTTGGAGCAGACCTCTATTTGGGGCCAAGCCTGGAAGTCTGGAGAGGATATTGGCCTAAACGCTTATTGGGGTGATGATTGGCAGCGTTATATTCAGGAGCTGAAAAGATCAAATGTCAGAATATTGGATAGGTCAGATAGTCTGGTTTGGGCACATGCCGATTCTGGGCTCTACTCCCCAAAGGCAGGCTATTCCTTTCTGGTGAAAAACAAAGGGTGGACCCTTCCTGCTTGGTGGTCAAAGCCTCTGTTAAAGCTAAAGTGCCCAAAAAAAGCTCGTATCTTCTTCTGGTGTGCATTAAATCACAAAATTCCATCCTGGGATGTTCTTCAGGGCCGGTTTAAACAGGGACCTGGCAGATGCCCTCTGTGTTGTGTGGATGAAGAAACCATCAACCACCTCTTTCTGTTATGCCCGTTCACCAAACAGACTTGGCTAGAGGCGGAAAAGCTTCTGAATACAAAGCTAAAATGGGAAGGGGTCAATCTAATGGCATGCTGGGAATACTGGTGGAACAACTTTCAGGGGAGGAATCTGAGGAATTTACCCCCCATCATATGCTGGGGTATCTGGATTGCAAGAAATCGCAGCATATTCAGAGAGAAGCTATCTCCCGAGACTGCGGTGGCCATTCAGAGCATTGCCATTTTTGACAGCATCCCACTGGATGAGGAGCAAAAAAATAAAAAACAGAGGTCAGCCCCATGTATACGGGAAGGGGTCCCTTGGGCTTTTTTCGATGGGGCTGCTCAAAACAACATCATGGGTGCCGGGATCTGCATTCATCTCAATAACTCTCACTCTCTTAAGGCCTCGGTTGGCATTGGAACGGGCACAAATAATTTTGCCGAGCTCTCGGCTTTAAAGCTTCTGCTGTGCTGGCTTATACAAAAGAACATCCTCACCATTCAGATTTATGGAGACTCATTGAATGTTATAAACTGGGTTATTGGGAAGTACAGATGTCAAAATTATATGCTGCTGCCTCTTTTAGAAGAAATACAAATCTTAAAACAGAGGTTTAATGTTTTTTTCATTGAACACATATACAGGGAATTCAATGAAGACGCAGATGGGCTTTCTAAGGCAGGTTTACAACAAGATATGGGCTCGTGGAGAATAGCTGAACAGATACAGGATCAGATCCGTGTGTCGGATCTCCCTCCATACCCATAATTCCATCCTTTTGTTTTCAGTCGATAGTTGTTTTTCCTATTACTGTTTCTTGAACTGTTAGTCATAGAAAAACTCGGGTTTATATACTGTTTTCAGATACATGTTTGCTCCTTTTTTGTTGAGCTGTGTGGCTATGATGCTGGGTTTTGCATGTTTGGGTCGTTTTCCTCTTGAAAGGAGGCCCAACAGAACCCAGTTCAAACATGTTAATATCTCTCTGCTTTTGGTTCGGCTGTCTAGGCCGAGTGTTTTAGTCTGTTCTAACATGATGCACGCTGTAGGTGCGCTGTTGTCTCTCTTTAGAGGGGTTGGCCTAGTTATTAGGCGGTTATTACAGAATGTTAACTCATCTGCATGTAACTTTTTTTATTTCTTATAAAAAAAAGTTCGTTTTTTTCTGTGGAAAGAAAAAAAAAAGTGGAGGAAAATAAATATATTAACTTACATGAGTGGAGGAAAATAAATATATTAACTTGACATAAATGGAGCATAGAGACCAAAATATTTTAGAGATTTTTTTAAACAAAGTAAAAATTGTATTTTTCTCCAATTTTAATGTTTTTATTAGACTTTATCAATGATGATGAAGGACTAATATTGGCTTAATTTTATTCAAATGAGTGTATTGACTTGACATTAGAGGAGGAAATTAAATATATTAACTTGAAATAAGTAGGGCATAGGGACAAAAAAAAATGGGAGAAATTTTCTTCAACAAAGTGAAAATTATATTTTTCTCCAACTTTAATGATTTTATTAGACTATATCAATGCTTGTGAATTACTCATATTGACTTGACTTTATTAGAATGGAGAGGGAGAGGGAGAGGGAGAGGGAGTTGCTCATATTAGCTTGAATTTATTAAATAAGTACATTGAATTCACACAAGTGGAGAGAAATAAGTGTATTGATTTAACAAAATTAAAGCATAGGAACCAAATTTCTTCAATAAAGAAAAAAATGGACTTTTTATTAGACTTTATCAATATTTATGAGTGACTCATATTAAATTACCTTTATTGAAATGAATATATTAACAAAGTGAGAGAAAATAAAATAAAAAAATTAAATATATATATCTTTTTAAATTATACCTCATATATATATTTTATAAATTTTATCATAAGAATAGATATTAGAGATTTCATTTTTAACTAAATTATTGTTATTGTTTTTTAAATATTAAGTTTAATTAATTTATATTAAAAATCAATTAATTTATATTAAATTTAATTGACATTATTAGAGGGAAATAAGTGTATTGATTTAACTAACATAGGTAAAAAATTTGGAAGAAATTTTTTCAATAAAGAGAAAATTGGTTTCTTTATGGTACTCTGATATTTTTATTAGATTTTATCAATTCTTGTGAGGGATCTATATTAACTTGATTTATTAAAAAAATGTATTGACTTGATATAAGTAGAGGTATATATATATATATATATATATATATATATATATATATATATATATATATATATATATTTGACATAAGTGGGTCATAGAAACCAAATTTTTTTTGGGGAAAATTCTTCAACAAAGTGAAAATTGTATTTTCCTAGAGCTTTATTGTTTTTATTCAACTATATTGGTTTCATATTGAATTCAACTTTATTAGAACAGAGAAAGATAGGGAATTGATTATATTTATTTGATTTTATTGAAATGAGTGTATTGAATTCACATAAGTGGAGTGAAACACGTGTATTGATTTGACACAAATAAGGTATGGGGTAAGAAATTAGGAGGAAACTTCTTCAATAAAGAGAAAATTGGATTTTTATAGACTAATATTTTTATTAGACTTTAGCAACGCTGGTGAGGGGGGTATATTAACTTGACTTTATTGAAATGAATGTATTGACTTGACATAAGTGGCGTAAAATAAATACATTAATGTGACATAAGTAGAGTAAAATAAATACATTAATGTGACATAAGCAGAGTATAGGGACCAAGAAATTTGGAGGAAATTTCTTAACAAAGGGAAAATTGCATTTTTCTCCAACTTTAATGGTTTTATTAGACTATATCATTACTTGTTAGTTACTCATATTGACTTGACTATATTGGAATGAAGAAAGGGAGGGTGTTTCTCATATTAACTTGACTTTATTAAAATGAGTATATTGATTTGACATAAGTAAAGGATAAGGATAGGAAATTTTAGGATATTTCTTCAATAAAAAGAAAATTCATTTTTTGTTGGGACTAAAATATTTTTATTAGACTTGTGAAGAACCCATATTAAATTGATTTATTGAAATGAACGTATTGACTTGACATAAGTAGAGGAAAATAAATACATTAACTTGACATAAATGGAGTGTAGGGGCCAAGAAATTTTGGGGAGATTTCTTTAGCAAAGTGAAAATTGCATTTTTCTCTAACTTTCATGTTTTTTTTAGCCTATAAGGATAAGAAATTTGGGGATGATTTGTTCAACAAAATGAAAATTAGATTTTTTTGGTACTTTAACATTTTTATTAACCTTTATCAATGCTTGTGAGAGGCTCAAGCAATTTGATCCCTCTAGGGGCTTAGTAGATCCGAAGTTAAGATGGATCTACGTTGATTTAATTTTCCACTTTAAATAAGCTATATTCCACATGAATGCCATGAGTAAATGCCATGGGTTGTCATAAACCTAGAGCTCAAAAACCAGTGGTAACTTGATCAAGTCAAGTCTACCTTAACTACTCAACAAAAATTAAGAAATGTAATTAATAAAATAATGTAGAAATTTTATTATTATTATTATTATTATTATTTTCTCGGTAAAAGTTAAATCTATTAATAAAGTAAAAATATGTACATAGAGGTTACAATTCGAGAGGAGGCCTCGACGAATCCTCAGCTGTAAAAGCATGGATTTTGCAATAGATCCTTTCAGTCAAAAATACATGGAGGTCCTGCAGACATGATGTAGCATGCTTATGGATTTCTAGACCTACAATAACAACCCGAAGCAAAAAATCTCCGATATTGACAAAATCAAATGACAGAGTGAACCAGTCATCAACTTTTAACTTCCTATCCAGGGCCGTAAGAGCGAAAAGACAAAAAATAAGAGCAGGATGGCCACCCGGCCAGAAATTATTGAGCTGAACCAGCATGATTCGGGGACATTGGCGCTTCCTCCCTTTCCGGACTGGGGGATGCAACCCAAGTGACATAGCCTTCTTCATCCAGGACTGGCTCACCGTTGGGATGGGTGACCAGGTGCAAGAATCCAGAGGGTCTGCGAGAGGGACCACAGGGTGGAGCATTAACCCGAGCTGGAGTTGAGTTCGGACTCTGATGCTGAGCGCCTTCCTGAACTGGATTCATAGGCCAAGTTTGTTCAGGAGCATCATGCTGACGGTCAGGATCATCGTGCTGACGTTTCGCGCGATAAACCCGCCCGGCTAAATCCCCAAGCAGTATGCCTTCATCTTGAGAAGGTTCATTCTTAGAGGGAACAGAGCTGGAGGGACTACCTTCTACTTCAGCAACCGAAATAGTGAAATTGACAGTAATAATAGGCTTGTTGACCTCACTCTGAAAAGAAAAACTAGAAGTCTGAAACGAACTATTCGAACGAGCCCTCTCAGAATCAAGTGACAGAGGAGAAGGCAGAATTGAGGAAATAGGATTGACTACCGGGGGTGCGGGATGGGCACGACCCCCCCTATTGCCATAGTTGCTACCCTGCCGATGAATGCCTCGCCTTCGCATTTTGCAAGCAGGCGCAGAAAAAGGTTGCAGGAAAATGGAGTGCCAATGAACTAGAACAGAGGGGGCTCTGTGGACCTTCCGACGTCTCCCGCTCCAAACACAAATGACTATGCTCCAAGGCAGAGCCGGCATTGTATTAAAGATCGCTGGAACATAAATGCTGTGACTCGGTTGTAGTACCCAGAGCCCATGCGCCATCCTAGTAACCATGCTTGGGTTTAATTCTAACCAATTTTGAGAGAGCTCCATACTTAATGCAACCACCTTGAGCCTATAAATCATAACTGCCTCCTGTACCAAACAGTACGCCCTTCTGCCAGTGATGAAGCCAGATGTCGGTTCAGTGCGGCAAGTCATTGTAACCTGGAGGAAGCACCCGCATCCGGGTTATAATAATAATAATAATAATAATAATTATTATTATTATGGAGTTATTTTTATTTTAATGTAAGGTTATTTTTATTTTTATTTTATTTTATTTTGACAAAATCAAAATGTTTATGGGACATTACATTACAACATCTCTACCATAATGGGCTACTCATTTATTTTTTTATATTTGTTATAAAAATCAATATTAGAAATTTCATTTCTACTAAATTATTATTATTAAATTTTAAATATTAAACTTAGTTAACTTATATTAAAGATCAAATATTACATATTAAATGATTATGCCAATCCAAGGAGGAATCAAATCTATGGAGATACAAACCTCTTTTAAAATGAGAAGAGATCTGATTCCTCTGGGCACTTGGTAAATCTAGAATTAAGATGGATCTATATACAAACATATTTTAAAATGAAAAATATTTGGTAAATTGGAAATTAATATGGATCTATGTTGGTCTTCATTAATAATTATATATATAACTATTACTTTTATATTTTATTTTATTCTTATTTTTATGTAATTGCACTTAATCAATTATATATATATATATATATATATATATATATATATATATATATATATATATATATATATATATATATATATATAAACTTAAGGTTTATAAGATATTGCATTATAACATCTCTATCATTACTAAAGAGCACCTCTCAGCACAAAAAATTGATTTGTTTGATATTAAAAAATTAAAATATAAGAAATGATGTATTTTAATTATATATATTATTTTTCACATATTTATTAATATATAAACTTAAAAAAAAAATGATTTTGAATCTATGTTTATTTTATAAAAGTATAAAAAAAAATATTTATTTACTTGTATTTAAAAATAAAAACTTAAAGCTAGACAAAAGTGGAAATTTAAATTTTCATTGTGGTAAATTTCGTCAACAAAATAAAAATTGCAAATTTCTCTATTTTTAATGTATTTATTAGACTATATTAATGTTTGTGAGTTATTAATTTCAACTTTATTGAGATGGAGAATAGGAGGGAGTTGCTTGTATTAACATGACTTTATTACATTAAGTTTTTTCTTTAGAGAAGCGCAGGAGAGCTCTGGTGGGAACGAGGGTTTGAAGCTCATGGACTCATCAGATCGAGGTTTCAAGTCTGGAGAAGAACAGGGCCAGAGAGGCAGAGCTCCACAGAAGGGGACAGGCTCTGACCCGACAAATGGAAAGCGCGGGGTCCATAGGGACCCCATCTTACAAACAAATAATGATGAACAAGCCGACAGCGTGGGATGGGGTGCAGATAGCAGGTTACGATAGGTCAAATAAGGAAGATTTGACTAGCAAGGGGAGGAAATGAAATATAAGAAATGAAGGTAATAACACTCAAAAACTAAAAGAAAAGGATGACAGTAAAAGAACAGAAAGTAGAGCCAGAGAGAATCCAACACAAGAACATTTCACTCATGAAAACAAATAGGGAAAGGAGCAAGCAGGAGCAGAGGAAGAGGTTCTGAATCAGGATAAAGAGGAACAAGGGGGAACGACATCAACATTCAACAGAAAGAAGAACCAAGGTCCATGTAAACCCAAAGCTATAGAAACCCTAAGGGTTATGATATCTGACCCGGAGATTTAGGCATACCGGGATCACATGATTGAACATGCAGTAATCTACAGATTCATGGGGTTCTGGCCAACAGAATGGGCATTTTGTCAGTGGATAAAGCAACAGTGGAAACCCAAAGGTGATGTTAGATTGCACTTAGGAGCTAAAGGCTTTTTTACTGTTGTTTTCTCAAATTTAGAAGATAAGGATAGAATATTCAATGGAGGGCCTTATTTCTTTGCCTTTGCGGACCTTTACATAAGGCCATGGAAACCCAAATTTGTACCAGAAAAGGAAGCCTTCAAGCAGGTACCAATGTGGATACGCCTTTTTTCCCTACCAATTGATTATTGGGGACATGTAGCTCTAGAACAAATAGGTAATAAGCTAGGGACCTTCATCAAGGCCTCATAAGTGAATTTGCAAAAAAGATACACCTCCTGTGCCAGAATCTGTGTGGAAATGGATGTGTCAGGGGCTTTGCATGAGGGCCTATGGCTAGAATACAGGGACAAGGATTATTTCCAAGCCATAGATTATGAGAAAATCTCGTTCCGCTGTAGAAAATGTCATGAGCATGGCCATTTAGTCAGAGAATGCCCATTGAACAAAGTAGCAGGAGATCACAAGGATGGCAAAGCAGAGGCGAATAAGGAAATATTCACCAAACCAAAAGCTAAACAAAGAGCAAATAGGAAACGCCAAACCAAGGCAAGCACCTCACAAAGTAACATGAGCATGTAAGGACTCTGGACACCACATATCTCCACAATGGTATGATATTGTCCACTTTGGGCCTAAGCCCTCATGGATTTGTTTTTGGGCTTTACCCCAAAAGGCCTCATACCAATGGAGATATTTGTCCATCCTTATATACCCATGATCCTCCCCACTTCTAATCAATGTGGGACTATTTGGTCGTATACCCGACAATCCTCCCCTCGAACAAAGGACCATTGAGCCTCCCCTCAAACGATTATCCATCCATCCACTCTCTACTAACCAGGGTTCTCCGCTCCAATGCGTTGGAAGCACACGCCTTACATGGAAGCACCACCTGCCTCGAGAGTTTGCTCTATCCCAGGTCAACTCCTCTTCACCGTGTTGGGGCGAGGACACGTCCATGAAGAATCTGGAGCACACCGCCTGTCTAACCGAGCTCATCCACGGATCCCATCGTGATATTACTGGGGCCCACCACCTTCGTTCAATATTCCGAGGATTCATCCACTTGGCTAACTTCGGGGCATGGCTCTGATACCACTTGTAAGGACTCTGGATACCACATATCTCCACAATGGTATGATATTGTCCACTTTGGGCCTAAGCCCTCATGGATTTGTTTTTGGGCTTTACCCCAAAAGGCCTCATACCAATGGAGATATTTGTCCATCCTTATATACCCATGATCCTCCCCACTTCTAGTCAATGTGGGACTATTTGGGTATAGTTGTTAGAAAATTATATATTACGGAGCAATGGAACACATAAAATATTGCAGAAATATAAACACAGAAAACGCACAAAACAAGAGAGACACAGATATACGTGGTTCACCCAGTTTGGGCTACATCCACCCCGAATAGCCAGTCCTTCCTTTCTATTATCCAGCGAAATGAAGAGATACAACCTACAACAAAACCGCTGTAATATCCTCTGTTTTCTCTCACAGTCTCACCTCTATGTTTCTCGCTCACCGAATACACATATATCATAGCCTCAAATACAATGCCCTCATATAAAGAGAGGGGTTACCTTCTAGGGCAAAAAACCCTAAACTAAACATAAGTTCTACCGTCAGATCATCCGCCTAATGAACAGCCCAGATTGACTAGAAATTACTATACTTTTACAAGGCAATTTTACAGCTGTTTTTAGCTTCGGGGGCGCTGCCCCCGAAACCCCCCGCCAGGGGGGGCTCCAGACCCCCCACAGCAGCGATCATTTTACGGGCGGCGTTGCCGCCCCATTTTGAACTGGGGTCCAAAATGCCGGTACTATAGAAGATAATCAGGCTCCACACCCAACAATCTCCCACTTGGAGACTGATTGTAGCAACTCCACCGCTGCTCCATTTGCTGGACAATGACTCCTCTTTGGACCTGGCTGTTTCTCATCTTCATCGTCATCCTTGAAGACCAACTGAAACTGAGCATATTCTCAGTTTCTCCCTGGTTACAACTTTTGTTAGCATATCTGCAGGGTTCTGGCTAGTGTGTATCTTTTCCAGCTTCAACTCTCCATCTTCCAACACTGATCGTATGAAATGGTACTTGAGCTGTATGTGTTTTGTCCTAGAATGAAATGCTGAGTTCTTTGCAAGATGAATGGCACTTTGACTATCACTGTATAACGTGCCCATATCATGCTCCTTACCCAATTCACCCATAAACCTTTGTAACCAAATCATTTCTTTACTAGCCTCTGTAGCAGCAACCTACTCTGCTTCTGTTGTTGAGAGTGCAACAACACTTTGGATTTTTGAAACCCAACTGACAGTTGTTCCTCCGACAGTAAATACATATCCTGTAGTGCTCCTCCTATTATCTCTGTCACCTGCCATATCTGCATCAACATATCCTTGTAGGGACATGTTTGAACCACCAAAGCATAATGCCTGATTTGTGGTACCTCTCAAATATCTGAGAATCCATTTCACTGCCATCCAATGTTCCTTTCCTGGATTGTTCATGTACCTGCTTACAACTCCCACTGCATGTGCAATATCAGGCCTTGTGCAGACCATTGCATACATTAAACTTCCAACTGCTGATGCATATGGAACTTTAGACATATAATCCATGTCTTCTTGGGTCTTTGGGCACATTTCTTTGCTAAGTTTGAAATGGCTAGCAAAAGGTGTACTAAATGGTTTTGCATTTTGCATGTTAAATCTTTTCAACACCTTTTGTATGTACTCATTCTCAGACAATGTTAATTTTCTATTTTTCCTGTCTCTAGTTATTCTCATACCAAGGATTTGTTTTGCAGCACCCAAATCCTTCATTGCAAATGAATTTGCTAATTTTCTTTTGAGCACATTTATTTCCTGCATGTTAGATCCTGCAACAAGCATGTCATCTACATACAATAACAATATAATATAGCTGCCATCATTTTGCTTTTTCAGATAAACACAATGATCAGAGTGACATCTAGTATAACCTTGTTCAGACATAAACTTGTCAAATTTTAGATACCACTGCCTTGGAGCCTGTTTTAAACCATACAAGCTCTTCTTCAACCTGCACACAAGTTTCTCCTTCCCTTTCACCTCATATCCTTGTGGTTGCTGCATATATATCTCTTCCTCCAAATCCCCATGGAGAAAGGCTGTCTTTACATCTAACTGCTCAAGATGCAAATCTTCAGCTGCTACAAGACTTAAAATAGTTCTGATTGAAGTCATTTTAACAATAGGAGAAAATATTTCATCAAAATCAATACCTTTCTTCTGGGCAAACCCCTTCACCACAAGTCTAGCTTTGTACCTTTGCTTTCCTCCATCTTCTTCCTTCAGCCTGTAAACCCATTTATTCTTCAATGTAGTTTTTCCTGCAGGCAACCTGACTAAATCCCAAGTCTGGTTATGCATTAAGGAGTCCATCTCTTCTTCCATGGCTACCTCCCACTTCTTGTTTTCAACCTGCATTGCTTCTTCATAACATTCAAGTTCACCAGAATCAGTCAACAATAAATAATATAATGAAGGAGAGTATCGTTCAGGAGGTCTACCTATCCTGGTAGATCTTCTAACACCACTTTCAGGTGTTTGGGGTGCCTGTTGCTGTTGTGGTGGTTGTTGTTGTTGTGGTTGTTGATTATTATTATTTTCAGGCACCTTTACTTTTTCAGTGATTTCATCAAGGACTGCGTATTCCTTGTTTTCCTTTTCCTGTTTCTTTTCCTGCAACTGATTCTTATACAAGACCTTCTCATTGAATATTACATCTCTGCTCCTAATGATTTTGTGATTTTCGTAATCATATAAGCGATAACCAAAATAATTAACACCATATCCAATAAAGGTACATTTCTTTGACTTTGCCTCAAGCTTTGTTCTATTTTCTTTATCAATATGGACAAAGGCCTCACAACCAAAAGGCTTTAAAATAGAGTAGTTTACCTTTTTACCTGTCCATGCTTCCTCTGGAACACCACCATCCAAGGAACTTGAAGGCCCTCTGTTTATTAGATAAACAACAGTATCTACAGCATCTGCCCAAAACTGTAAAGGCAATCCTGCATGCAATCTCATGCACCTTGCACGCTCCATGATTGTTCTATTCATCCTTTCTGACACACCATTTTATTGTGGTGTTCTTGGAACTGTCTTCTCTCTGCGAATTCCATGCTCTGAACAGTACCTATCAAACTCTTTGCTGCAATATTCACCTCCATTGTCTGATCTAAGACACTTCAATTTCTTTCCTGTCTCAATCTCAACCAAAGCTTTCCATTTCTTGAAAGTATCAAATACATCAGATTTATTCTTAATACAATAAATCCAAGTTTTTCTAGTTGCATCATCAATAAAAGTAACATAATAACGAGAGCCACCAAGAGATGATACCTGAGCAGGTCCCCATACGTCTGTATGCACAAGCTCTAATTTTTCGTTCTTCTTTTCTTTCCCAACTCTGAGAAATCTGACTCTCTTCTGTTTTCCATAAATGCAGTTCTCACAAAAGTCCAAATCAACATTCTTCAAACCTGGCAACAAATTCCTTGAGTGAAGAATCTTCATCCCTTTTTCACTCATGTGTCCGAGCCTATGATGCCATAATGCTGCATCTGCTCCTTTGGAAGTCAAAGCATTAACAGAGTTAGAAATACCATTGCATAAATACAATGTACCAACCTTTTCACCTTTTGCTATTACCAGGGCTCCTTTTGTGACCTTCCAAGCTTTATCTGTGAAAGTTGTCACACAACCTTCACTGCCTAACTGCCCTGTTGAAATCAGATTTTTCTTTAGATCTGGAACATGCCTTACCTCCTTTAGTAGCCATTGGTTTCTATTCTGCTGTTTTACAAGAACCTTACCCATTCCAACAATTTTACAGGGTTTGTCATCACCCAAACGAACTTGTCCAAAATCTCCTTGAACATAGTCATAAAAGTATTTCTTTTCAAGTGTGGCATGGAATGAGGCCCCTGAATCTACCACCCAGGAATCAGTAATATTTTCGAAAGAAAGAATAAAAGCATCTTGTAACACCTCACCTGTCACATTTGCTTCATGATTGTTTTCTTGCTGTGCATCTCCTTCTTTTCCCTTCCGAGATCTACAGTCTTTCTTTAGGTGTCCTTTCTTTCCACATTTACAGCACACTATCCCCGATCTGGACTTGGATCTGCCTTTCCTTGATTTACTGCGATATCCTGAGCTCTTTCCTCTTTCTATTTTTCTTCCTCTAGACTCTGCACGCAAAGCATTTCCCGATGTCTCACCGGAGCTTTTCCGTCGCATTTCCTCGCTAAGGATAGCAGCGACAACATCATCAAACTTTAAAGTACTAGATCCAGAAATGGAGTTACTAATGGCCATTACCAAACCATTCCAACTTTCTGGTAATGAGCACAAGAATAATAGAGCTCTAACTTCATCATCAAAGTTTACCCCTACATAACTTAACTAGCTTGTAACTGTATTAAAATCATTTAAATGGTTTGCAACAGATCCACCTTCCGACATATTCATATTAAATAACCGTTTCATAAGAAATACCTTGTTTGAGGCCGAGGGTTTTTCATATAGTTTTGACAACGTCTGCATCAAACCCTCTGTCGTGGTTTCCTTCGAAATGTTGAAGGTGACTGACGCAGCAAGACACAACCGTTTTGTTCCGAGTGCCTTTCTATCGAGAAGGTTCCATTCTTCGTCTTTCATACCCGTCGGCATCTTTGTTTTTCCACCCAATGGTAGGTATAGATCTTTCTGATACAGATAATCTTCCATCTGCATCTTCCACAGCGAGAAGTTTTGGCCGTTAAATTTCTCGACCCTAAACTTACCATCTTCCGCCATTGCTCCCACTCGAACCAGGAACCCTTCTTTCCTGCGAGTTTATCAGCCAAATAGACCTTCGGCTCTGATACCAGTTGTTAGAAAATTATATATTACGGAGCAATGGAACACATAAAATATTGCAGAAATATAAACACAGAAAACGCACAAAACAAGAGAGACACAGATATACGTGGTCACCCAGTTTGGGCTACGTCCACCCCGAATAGCCAGTCCTTCCTTTTTATTATCCAGCGAAATGAAGAGATACAACCTACAGCAAAACCGTTGTAATATCCTCTGTTTTCTCTCACAGTCTCACCTCTATGTTTCTCGCTCACCGAATACACATATATCACAGCCTCAAATACAATGCCCTCATATAAAGAGAGGGGTTACCTTCTAGGGCAAAAAACCCTAAACTAAACATAAGTTCTACCGTCACATCATCCGCCTAATGAACGGCCCAGATTGACTAGAAATTACTATACTTTTACAAGGCAATTTTACAACTGTTTTTAGCTTCGGGGGCGCTGCCCCCGAAACCCCCCGCCAAGGGGGGGGCTCCAGACCCCCCACGACAGCGACCATTTTACGGGCGGCGTTGCCGCCCCATTTTGAACTAGGGTCCAAAATGCCAGTACTATAGAAGATAATCAGGCTCCACACCCAACAGAGCAATGATTTTGAAATCTTGGAAACTGAAACGGAATTATAGGACAACATCAAAGAACAAAAAATCACTGAAATAAGCAAATCTACAATAGGGCTTGAAATAAAAGAACCGGAGGGGAACCCTTTGAGCATAGTGCTCCAGGTTCAAGAAACAACAGAGGGGGTTGAAGAAGACTCAGAAATGCTCATAAGTGAAATCGGAAGCGAAGATATGGAACTCAATGATATACTAGAGCAAGAGGGTGTGGATCTACCAAACATGGTGGAAAACTGGAAAAAGAAGGGAATGGAACACATATCGGAAGAGGAAGTAAAAAGAATTAATGACATACTCATAGCACGACAAAGAGCAGAGATGGAACTGCAAAGCAAAAGCTTGGGTACAGCTAAAGGGCTGGGAGTCCGGACACAGGGTTTGCATCAAACCTCCACAAGTTCCAAATATCGTAAAAAGAGAGGACGCAGAACCAACAATGAAGCATTGCAAGAGCTAGGACAAATGCTCTTAAACTCCGGTAAGATGAAAGCCTTAGAGGCTTTTTCTCTAAGCTCCTAAACTCCATTTAAAATGAAAATTCTTTCTTGGAATGCTAGAGGGCTAAATAGCCAAACAAAACAGCGTCTTTTAAAGAAGAAAGTCCAAAAGGAACAACTAGACATAGTGTTTGTGCAGGAAATTAAATGTTCAAGCAGCATAGTAATCAATATAAGAAAAAAAGTAGGTAAGCGTATGGAATACTTGGAGACTGCCAACAATGGATGGGAGGGAGGCTTAATCACTATGTGGAATCCACAAGTAATCAAGATCCTTTCCTCTGAGGCGGCCAGATCCTTCATAGCTGTAGAAGCTCAAGTCGTAGGAAACTCTGAGACCTATCTTTGTACTAATGTCTATGGTCCACAGAAGCTAGAGGACAAGCTTCTTTTTTTGAGAACTCTGCTTAACCTGAAGCTAAGGTATCCCCAAGCAAAGGCAATCATAGGAGGGGATTTCAACATGATAACCACCCTCATGGAAAAGAAAGGAGGTATAAGGAAACTCAACAGAGACTCTGAAGCTTTCCTAGACTTCATCAAGACGACTAATCTAGTGGATGTTTTCCCCAGAAGTGGTGCTTTCACATGGAACAACAAAAGGGGAGGTGAAAGGCAAATAGCTTCTCGACTAGATAGATTTCTAGTTTCAGAAGGTATACTGTTGGAAGGAATTATAGTGGAATCAGATATTCTTCCCAGTGGAGGGTCAGACCACTGGCCCATTACATTGACTGCTGCTATCCAGGGTACTCTAAGAAATAAACCTTTTAGATTCAAAAAATTCTAGCTCACCCATCCTGATTTCATACAGCAAATTAAACAATGGTGGAAAGAACCTATGGGCATTAAAGGTACCAAAATGTATAGGTTACAAGGTAAGCTAAAATACATTAAAGACAATCAAAATCTAGAATAAAGTAGTCTTTATGAACATATTCAAAGAAAAAAAGAAACTAGAGGAGAAATTAGAGCAGGTACATGAAGGATGGATTCAAGGGAACATAAACCCAGAAACTGTGAGCAAGGAAAAGATGCTGATGCAGGACTGGCAACTTTGTTGCCAACATGAGGAAACTCTTTGGAAGCAAAAATCTTGAGTTCAGTGGCTTAAGGAAGGAGAGTAGAATATAAAATTCTTCCACAGATCAGCTATTGACCACAGAGGAGCTAATAAAATCCTTAGCCTTAAAGATGAACAGGGAGCCACGATACAGACACATCAAAACATCTCTAACCTTCTTACTACGCACTTCAGCAGCATAGCTCAAGAACCTGAAGTTGACAGAATGGAGGCCATTGACGAACTTATCTCCTCAATCCCTAAGCTAATCATGACGAAGCAGAACTTAGCTCTAACTCGAGAAATTTCCATGGAAGAGGTGGATGAGGCTGTGAAAGAAATGCCTAATGATAAAGCACCTGGGCCTGATGGTTTTACCATTAACTTCTACAAAGCTTGTTGGGAAATAGTCAAAACAGAATTTTGGGAAGTAGTGGAGGATTCCCAGCGATCTGCCTCAATCCTCAAGTCCCTCAACTCCACCTTCCTTGCCCTGATTCCAAAGGAGGAGGAAGCTAACATGCCTTCAAAGTTTTGTCCAATAGCGCTATGCAATGTCGTATACAAGATTATTTCCAAAGTAATAGCCAATAGAATGAAACCCATACTTTCGGGAATTATCTCAGAAGAGCAATCTGGCTATGTAGAGGGGAGACAGATTATGGACAATGTCTTACTGGCACAAGAGATGATTCACACACTTCAAACTTTGAAGAAAGCAGGTATGATGATGCAACTAGATCTATCAAAAGCGTATGACAAGGTCAACTGGCATTACCTAGAAGCGATATTGAGAGCCTTTGGCTTTCCTGAACAATGGATGGTTTGGATTCTAGCTTTGGTCAAATCTACTAGATTTTCAATTCTGGTGAATGGAGCCCCTTCTGCCCAATTCTCTCCTTTGCGAAGTCTTAGACAGGGTGATCCATTATCCCCCTTCCTTTTCATGATCTTGATGGAAGGTTTAAGTAGACTTATTCACAAAGCTAAAGAGGAAGTAGTTATTAAAGGATTGCAGCCCTTGTCCTCTATTCCAGCAACTACCCACCAACAATTTGTTGACAATACGATGTTGCATGGTACTCCCACAGTCAAAGAAGCCTTGGGCTACAAAAGGATTCTCAATCTCTTTAGCAAGGCCTCAGGTATGGATCTAAATCTATCAAAATCTTCTATCTTCTTTTTCAATACTCATTTAGCTGTGCAGAAAAATCTTTCCTCCATTCTAGGCTTCCAAAGAAGCAGCCTCCCCTCTAGATATCTAGGAGCTCCGTTAACTAACAAACCTTGGCAAAAAACGCATTGGGAAAAGATCTTGGCCAGCCTAGAAAAAAGATGTCATCACTCGACCCATAGGGCCCTAAACTTTGCAGGAAGACTGGTCTTAACCAAAGTAGTCCTCCAGGCCATTCCTCAATATATGCTCTCCATTATTCCAACACCCAAGGGAGTACTGCAAAAGATAAGGGTCATCCAAAGGACTTTTCTCTTATCAAGTAATTCAGAGAAGAAGAAATGGTCACTGATAGCGTGGAACAAATTGTGCAAACCTAAACATCTGGGAGGGTTGAACTTGCAAGACCCTTCCACAATTAACCGAGCCTGTGGTGCTAAGTTATGGTGGAAGTGGTTGAAAGAACCTAAATTACCATGGGCCAAACATTGGAAGGAAAAGTACGCTCTAAATCATAGTTCACAAAACCTAATCAGCATGCAAGAAAACCTAGAAGTCTCACCAATCTGGAACCTAGCGAGAAACAACTGGAAAATTATCCAGGAGCATAGCTTTTGGGAAATTCGTGATGGAAAACAACCCTTTTTTGGGAGGATGCATGGCAACAACTCCCCAAGTTGGAAAGGCCTAAGTTCGCAGATTTCAAAAGAAATAACCAGGAGCTAGGGAGAACTACAGCGAATCAATATTGGAATCCTAATGAAAGGGACCAAGAGTGGAGAATCTGGATATTCAATGAGACAGAGCACCTGACCAAAGTAAACAATAGTATGAGGAACCTGAGAACACAACTAGACAAAGGAAGGATAAGGACAGCAGAAGATAGTGACCAATTACGATGGGGTAAGCTAGAAGGAGGAAATTTCACGCTCAAAGAAGCCAAAACTTACATAGAAGACTTAGAGCATGAAGAAAAGTCAAATGGTGCAACAAATTTTTGGATTCCCAAGTTTGGCCAAAAATCAAAACTTTCCTATGGCTCCTAATGCACAAGAAAACACTTACCTGGGAGAATCTCCAGAAAAAAGGGTTCACAGGCCCTTCACACTGCCCCATGTGTGGAACGGAAGAGGAAACTATGAATCACCTCTTCAACACCTGTGACTGGGCAGATAGTTTATGGAAATGGGCGAAAACCATACTTCAAAGGATGGACAGGGTCAGGAATTCTATTCAAGAAACTATAAAGAACTGGAGGAGTAATTTCTTCAATAATCAACTAGTTAACACCAATTGGAAACTCATACCAGGGTTCATTGCATGGTCAATTTGGAAAGAAAGGAATCGAAGAGTCTTCCTAAACGAAATTAGAAATATAAACCACTTAAAAGATACAATTCTCCAAAATTTCAAGCAATTGGTTCTCATCAAAGGAAGGATAGAACAAGACACAAACATCTCGAATGTAGAATTACAGATTTTGAAAGCTTTTAACCTTGACAAGGGAAACTTCGCTTCCTCCTCGAATTGTCAGCAGGAGTTAAATACCAGTATGAATACCTGGAAGCGGCCACCTTTAGGATTTCTCAAACTCAATTTCGATGGAGCCTCCAGGGGTAATCCGGGACCTGCTGGTATCGGGGGGGGGGTTCTCAGGGATAGTGAAGGTGGAATTTAGTATATCTATAGTCGAGCTCTAGGTGAAGGGACTAATATTGAAATGGAATTCGCAGCGTTGGAACAAGGTTTGAGAATTCTCAGGAAACTAAAAGCTGGAGTAGCTGTGGTGGAAGGGGACTCTCAGCTGATGATTACGACAACGGGGAAACTATATTCGGGAGCCAAAACGAGTAAAGTCACTCAGCACAGGAGACTAGCCAAGGTGACAGAGAGCATTGCCGAACATCTTTCTTGGCTGAACGACTTAATCTTTCAGGCAGTTAGATGCAAAGCTAACACCGTAGCGGATCACTTGGCAAACTATGGCATAGAAAATCCCACTGTCAACTTGGAAAACTGTTGGTAGGACATCACTTACACGGAGCTGAGAAACAAGTGCACACTACTTTCAAGGCAGGACATTTTTAACAAAAGATGAGGCTAGGGGTACGAAGATCTTCGCCAGTAGTGGAGAATGACGCCATCCAATCGAAGGGAAGTAAGGATAGAGGGTCAGCAGGCGAAATGAGTACACGGATGGAAGAGGCATTCAATTCACAAGCAGGCTGGGTCAGTTCCTAGGAGCTCCATGAACAAAAAGTATGAACTCCATCGGCATCAAATTAAAATAAATGCCACCTGGCACTCACCGGAATGGTTCAAGTGGGCCAAATTTGGTAACAAGGATCCGGCCCATCAACAAAAATGTGATCCTGGGGGTAGAAATAATTATGAAGGGACGTGAAAGCATAAGATGATGAGATGGGGTGCCTCAAGCGACTCAGGGGCTCCCTCTTCTATAATTACAGTCCCCAATTACAAGAGCAATGCTCTGCTCTCCAACAAATACCAGCATCGTCTCAATTGTGCTCTCAGAAGGTGGCTTCTCTCTGTTCTTTGTCATAGGAGGATGGCGCGAGAAGGCATCATAAATGCTTCGGCCAACAAAGACCTACAGCAGGCTCGGGAGGCATACGAAACGAGAACCTTATAGAAGGAAAAACGCAAAATAGAGGAGTTGGAAGAAATTGCTTTTGAAGAGGAAGAAAACTTGGAGGATAATGAATTGGAAAAGGAAATGGAGTGGGTCCAGGATCCTGGTACGACAACAACACGAGAATCTCAATATGTCCACACTCAGGTGAAGATGTGGCGAATGAAAACGATGTTAGCGAAAGCTATCAGTATGCAAGGGGAGTATCTCAATCAGGCTCATCAAGCTCACCAAGCTATTTCTGTCTTATCTACGGATCACACGATAGTTTTTGAAGCACTGGACTTCAAAATCAGTTCGCTGGAGCAACAATTTGGTAACATATAAAAAAAGTTGACAATGCTGATTAGCCTTCTAAGGCATTCCATTTGCCAGGAAGCCATTGTTGTGGGGGAAGTGGTGGAGGAGACCACGGGGACCAGTCAGGGGAAGCGTTCTTCCCAACGTCCACATCAGTCCGGCAGAGCTACAACTTCGGCCGGTCAGGATTCCCCCACCAAGGATTATATCATTCTAGGGTTGTAATGGGATGCTTTGGGAGTCTCTATGGGCTTTCATGGGTTTTGGGTCAGCACTTTGCTGTTTCGGTTTCGCGATTTTACTGTTATGTCTCAGTACTCTATCTATCTTTTTAACAGTCTTTGTCTTAGTTTTCCTTGCTTGTCTCGGAGGAACTTTGGTCTGCTTGGTCTCCGTTTTGCCATATACTCAAATGGATTACTGGTTTTGATGTCCCCAACCTCTCTGTGTCACCCTGCGTGGTGAGCCTTGGGGATTTTTGACAGTCTAGTTGGTTATGAAATGTTGGAATTGGGCAAGGGAGTCAATCTTTAGTCTGTACGAGCAAACCTTTTTGTACACTATGTAATTTCTGTCTTAATACAAGTTGCTGATTTACACAAAAAAAACATGACTTTATTAAAATATGTAGATTGAATTGATATATGTGGAGAGAAATACATGTATTTATTTGATATAAATAAAATATATGGGTAAGAAATTTGGAGGAAATTTTTTCAATAAAGAGAAAATTGAATTTTTATAAGATTGAAATATTTTTATTAGACTTTTTCATTTCTTGTGAGGGGTTCATATTAACTTGAATTTATTGAAATGAATGTATTGACGAGACATAAGTGGAGCATAGGAGCCAAGAAATTTGGGGGAAATTTCTTTAGCAAACTGAAAATTGCATTTTCCTTCAACTTTCATGGTTTTATTAGACTACATCCATACTTATTAGTTACTCATATTGACTTGACCATATTAGGATAGAGAAAAGGAAAGAGTCTCTCATATTGACTTGTCTTTATTAAAATGAGTGTATTAAATTGACATAAGTGATGAGAAATAAGAATATTGATTTGACATAAATGAAGCATAAAGATAAGAAATTTGGGGATAATATATTTAATAAAAAGAAAATTAGATTTTTTATTTATTTATTTTTTATTTATTTATTATTATTTTATTTTTTTTCAGAATTTAACATTTGTATTAATCTTTATCAATGCTTTGGAGGGGCTCATATTGACTTACTTTTATTAAAATTAATATATTGACTACATGAGTAGAAGAAAACAAATAAGTATAGATATTTTATTTTTTATTTTTGTTATAAGAATAAATATTAGAGATTTCATTTCCACTAAATTATTGTTATTACTTTTTAAATATTAATCTCGATTAACTTATATTAAAGATAAAATATTAGACATTTAATGATTACAAAATTTTATTTATTTGATATTAAAGAATAAAAATATCAAATGGAATTGATGTTGAAAGGTAAGAGACTAGTCACACGAGAGGAAAAGGGAGCGATGGAGGCGTTTCTTGGACTTAGGGTTTCAGAAGACATTCTCAGCGCCGCCGCGAACCCAAAAGATCTGATCTGCCACGGATCGGCTAGAGGTCTGGCCGATGGATACTCTGAGCTCGGAGGCCCCTTTGGGTCCTGGATCGAATCTGTGGATGGAAAGTATTTTCACGCATCGAACCATAGCAAACTGCGCTTCCCCTCCTTCAGGGTGTAGATAGAGTACTCCACGGCGGCATCAGAAACTTTTTGTCTGATGTTTTATACCCCAAAACAAATGGTCTTCATCCTGTCACGTCTTGATACGCCATCGTACGAGAATTTTTGGCACAGGAATGGAAGATCTGCTTGCGACTATGAAGGGAAGAGGCATCTGCTAGCTTTCATGGCCCATTTAGGCACCCTGTGGATTCGATCTACCGATCGAGGAAGATTCTTAAAAGGTAAATCCGTAGATCAAGTCGGGGGTGGGAGTAGGGCCCTGGTTCCACGGCGTTTAGAGATTTCTACGCCCTCTGCAGCGCAGATCTGGGCTTATTCCACTTCGACGCAACTGCACATGCTCTGGTATGGAAAATTTGTTTGTGACTATGGAGAAAAGAGGAGCAGGCCAACTCCTAAGCCTTGTCTTGATACGCCGCGATCTCAATCTGTAGATCTAGGGCGGATTTTAAAATGGCAAAGCCGTAGATTAAGTATGGGGAGGAGTAGGGACCTGTCTTCGCGGTGTTCTGAGAACCCTATGATCTCTACAGCGCAGATCCGGGCCTTTATCACCTCGACGCAGCTTTTCAACAGAGGTTCTGAAGACTATGTCATGCAAATGAGCGGAAGCCCTAATAGTAGTCCCGATTTGGGAAGCAGCATACTAGATCGGGCCAGACTTTGCAGAACTGGGGTGGATCTACCAGTTTCTGCCAGATCGAGGCAGAAGCAAAATGGGTTTTCGCCAGATTCAGAAAACAACTCCGAAAACCGGGATTTGATCAAGGCAGAAACAACAGATCTGAAGCAAATCTTCATTAGATCAACAGAGGGAAGACATGTTTGTATGCGGATCTGGGAGCGGATGAGTATTCTGGAACTGAAAAAAGAGATCCAGGACAAACTCGGAATCCCAGCTGTATTACAAAACCTTTTATTTTCAGGGTTTTGCATGTAGGATCAATACACACTTCAGTACTACAGGGTTACGAAGGACTCAAAAATCATACTAAATCACCGATTGCGAGGCGGATCTAAGGGATCTACCTCAAAACCTTCAAGCTCATACCGCGATGCAGCCAAAGGGAAAGAGCCTCCAAAGGGGAAAGAACCAACAGCTGTAAATGCACCTCCAGGACAGTATATCGTGGACCAAATGCCAGAGAGCCCCTCTATCTCTTTGGATCTACCAGAGGTAAAGTAAATTTTCTCTGATTTACAGAAAAATGTTGTTATATGTAGATTTAACGGTTTCTGGCCTAGAACCGATGCATTGCACCAGTGGATTCACACTGTCTGGACAAAAAATTGCCAAATTCACCTATGCTCAAAGGGTTTCTTCATAGTAACTTTCCTCGAAGCAGAAGAAAAGGAAAAAGTCCTCAATGAAGGGCCATGGTTTTGGGGCAAGGCGGGGTTTTTTGTTACTCCATGGTTCACGGAGTTCGATGCAAACACTATGGTGGTATCAAGGATGCCTGTATGGGTAAGGTTGCATAATCTTCCGATACATTTCTGGCACTCCAAGGCCTTACTAGTTATAGGGAATACCCTTGGTAGAACGTTAAAGATTGACACAGAGAGACACATAAAAGGAATCTTTACTTTTGCTAGAATTTGTGTCGAGGTAGATCTTAGCCAAGGTTTACCAGAAAGCATCATTCTGAACTTCAACAACTCACAGTGGAAACAACCATTGGACTATGAGAATACAACCTTCAGATGCAGGGGATGTCAACAAACAGGTCATCTGTTCAATGCATGCAAAAGCCTCAACAAGAGCTAGCCACAACAAAGGAAGCCAAAAGGTTGGCAGAACATTGATGAGGTTGTAAAGAAGAGAGTCGCGGAAAGAAAAGCCTCTTCGACACCAGAAGTTGAAGAATTAGAAACAGATGAGGACGACACCACTATAGCGGAAGCGGAAACAGGGAATCAGAAGGAAAACATATCAAAAACCAAGGCCCCACAACATGTAGAGATCCACCAAAGCCAGGCAGAGATGAATAGCATGGATCAAAGCATGGGAGGCAACAAACGGCAACACCACTCAGATACTTCAGATTCAGACAAAGAAATAGGCACACAGAATGCAGGAACACAGCTAGTCATTGCATCGACCGAGCCCACTCTGGGAGAGTGGCATAAGGTCGAAAAGAAAAAGGGGCGAAAAACCTGATGCCGGATTTTTAGCTTTTCTCCCTTTTTCTTGCTCTTTCCTCTTCTCTTTTCTTCTTCTTTGAGCACGTTAGTCCTCTAGCGATGTGTAACCAAGGAGCCCAAGTGGCAGATTGTGAAATGCTCCATTGCAGCTACTAGTGTAACTTTTCATTAATTTCATTAATAAAAGGTTACCGTTTTTTCCTTTGGAAAAAAAAAAGAATAAAAATATCAAAACCATTCCATTTTAATTATATATATTTAATTATCTCCACAGGGTCTTGGATAGACGGTGATCGGGTATTGTGTTAAGGCACTTATTGATGTGAAGTCACCAATTTCCCACATCGGGGTGAAATATTGAACATAATGAAGATATAATCTTGCCAAGCTTACCAAACTGGGGTGCTTTGTTAAGTCACTCCTTGATGTGAAGTCACCGATTTCCCACATCGAGATGATATATTGAACATAATGAAGATATAATCCTGCCAAACTTACCAAACATATATATACATATATATATATATATATATATATATATATATATATATATATATATATATATTAAAAATAAAATATAAAGTTGTTGTTTAATTTTAAATCTCTGTTTACTTATTAAAAAAATATTTATTTTTATTGTTGATGTAAACTTCAGCAGAACTGTGTATTGCAATTATTGAATTGTCCTTTAATAAGATGAATTCATGACAATAGGCACATTGATTTAATCAGCTTTAAGATCGAGAATATTGGGGTTGGATTGAATTGTCCTTTAATAAGATGAATTCATAACAATAGACACATTGATTTTATCAGCTTTAAGATTGATTATATTGGGGTTGGAGTTGAATTGATGAAAGACATTAAAAAAAATAATTGAGGAAGGGCATTATATTCATATTTGGAAAGGTTGGGCTTAGGGAGCTTGGAATTCTAAAGAGCGACCACATTCTTAGCTATATTTCTTCTGCTACATGGGAGGGAAGGCACAAAGAAAACATGGGAGGGAAGACGCGAAGAAATGGATTCGATGGAGAAAATAATATCATCAAATGGAATGGCCGAGGAAGAGGAGCAAAGTTAAGGTGGAACATCAAGTTCAATTAAGGAAATATCCATGCTAAAATTATTTATTTTTAATTAAAATTTAAAAACTTAAAGATATACATTGTATTTGGAAAGTGAAAATTTAAATTTCTATTCAAACTAATGTAAAATTCTTGGATTTGTAAGGTAGATTATTTTTGTAAGCTTGGTGGGACTACATCTTCATCATGTCCAAAATATCACCCTGACCAGGCTGAAGAATTGAACAGATGACTTCACATCAAAAAGTTCCTTAAAATAAATATAATTAATTAATTATAAAAATAAATGTTAGATATTTTATCTTGATGACACTGCTATTATTATTATTATTGTTGTTGTTGTTGTTTAAGTACTAAATTCAATTAAAATTGATAAAAAATGATATATTTCTATATTATGATGATGATGATGATGATGATGGTTAACGTCCACTGAGACCAAATTTTGGTGTATCGAACCTAAAGAAACAAATTATTTAGTTTGATTTAAGATTTTATTCCTATGGTCAAAAAGCCTGGAGAGAAGCCTCCTGAGCTCACTGTAATTTTGACATCGTAAAAGGCTAGGAAGGTTAGTATTGCAACAAAGATTTTAAAACTGAAATCTAATGTGGTTGTACACAGGGCACTCTAAGAGGAAGTGATTTTCATCCTCGATGTTTGTATTCTCACATAGATGGCAGAACCTTTCCATCCATGGTGTTTTAGGCACTGCCCAACAACCTGTTTCACTATGGAGCTCATGAGAGTTCATTCTAATCTTGGCCATATTAATTTTCTTATTTGAGCTAGTTAAAACAAAGAGATACTTTTGATCTTCTAGGGTGGGGTTGATGACCTCCTTATAATATCTTAATTTTATTTTAACTGCTAAATCTTTCTCACACCACATTTTTTCTTTGAACTTGAAGTAACAATATTTTTAATGTTATTAATGTTTTGCAATGCAACATTCTCATTGATCTCCCAATGGTTTAACCAAGCCTTGGTGTCCTTATACCAACCTCGTTTGAGCCTTAGGTGGTTTTGGCAAATTTAAAGCTAGCTTAGGAAGTCTATGGTCTCCTATGTTATTGAGTTTGTGCTTGTACAACAAAAGCCTATTACATAAATAGAATATTAAATAACAAAATAAAAATAAAAATACTTTTAATACATATAAATAAAATATTTTTCTTTTACATTAATATATACAAATAAAAAATAAAATTTAATGAAAAAGTTTCATGTTGAATTTCCTTAATGAAAATTTAAACCATGAAAAGTAGTGTAAAATATTGAAATAAAATAAAAAGTATTAGAAGCTATATAGTTTAGAGTGTTTTAAGCATATTTTCTTATGACCCATGCCTTTCTTTCATCTGTGTGACCCACCGACCAATTCCTCCCCCAGAAAATTCATTTGTGTGACCCACCGACCAATTCCTTCCCCAAGAAAATCGTTGTGCGTCTCTAAAACGACTTTCTTTTATATATATTTGTGTGTGTGTGTGTGTGTGTGTGTAGATAGGTAGAAGTACTCACACACTTTGAAAGGCTCTATATTCTGAGGTTCTGAAAGGATTCGTAATCAGAAAGGAAAATATGGAGGTTCTCGAATTATTGCTTCTTTGTGTTATGGCTGCCTCTATGCCTGCAGCTACGTCTATCAATCACCCAACGTGGAATCATCATCAGTCTCTGCATTCACAATTTCATGCTCAGGGAGAGGGCTCCCACATGATCCAACGTCACCCTCAGTCCGAGGAGGCTGAATTCACATCATCATCATCAATGGACTCCCACGAGAAAAGGGACCTCCATGCTCTCTTGTCCTTCCAAAAATCCATCACAGTGGATCCATCTGATGTGATCTCCAACTGGACGATACACAACTTGCGAAACATGTGTTCTTGGTATGACATTCACTGTCAGCACAAAACTTGCAGAGTCTTCCACATTGACCTCTCTTGGTATGCATTGTCCATTGACACCCATGGGTTAGAAGGTACCCTTTCTGTGTCTCTCAGCAATAAGTCTTTATTGCAACTTTAAATGTTTCTGGTCAGGATTTAAAGGGAAGAATTCCTCCCTAGGTTTGCCACCTTAAATCGTTGCAAGTACTTGACCTCAACTGGAATTACCTCAAAGGGTCTATTCCAGTCGAATTGGGCCTACTGCACAAACTCCGCGCTCTGAATCTTTCTGGAATTTATTTATTGGAAGGAGGAATTCCACGCGAGATTGGCTAGCTTAAAGCGTTTCCACTCATGACCTCAGTGACAATCAGAGGATGATGGGTCCTATTCCAGTTGAGTTGGGCCGGCTTAAAGATTTGCGAGTTCTTGACCTCTCTGGAAGTGGTATGGAGGGTCCTATTCCAGCTGAGTTGGGCAAGCTTAAAGCATTGCGAGTACTTGACCTGAGCCATGATTAGAGGATGAAGTGTCCTATTCCAATTGAGTTGGGCCAACTTAAAGCATTGCAAGTACTTAACCTTAGTTACAATGCATTCAATGGTTCTATTCCAGTTGACTTGGACTTACTGCTGAAACTAGAGAAAATGCTTCCGGAAGGCAATGAATTTTCAGGAAGTGTACCACATCAGTTGGGTAATTTGATGAAACTTAAACAACTATAGATTTCTGGCTTGAATATTTCTCCTTCTATTCCTCCTAGAATATTCATGCTTCCCCTCCCTTATCTATCTCTTAGTCTTAACCTCGCAACAAGCCTACCTAAAGCCATTGGCAACTTGACCACGCTGACCTACTTAGCACTTTATGAAAGTGGACTCACTCACATCTCTCTAGAAATTGCCAATTTGACTAAATTGACCTCTTTTTATCACTCACGCAATGATCTCACTGACATCCCTGAATGCATTGCCAAGTTGACCAGGTTGACCTCTTTGGATGTCACTTACAATAGACTTGCTAACAATATACCTGAAGCTATTTTCAATTTGACTAAGTTAGAAATTCTAGATCTTTCTTCAAACATGCTTATTGGTGATATTCCTATAAATCTTAGCAATTTGAGTCAATTGGTTGGACTATATCTCGGTAATAATATATTAAGTGGTAGTATTCCTATAACTATTATTAGTTTGAGTACATTGACTCAACTAGATCTTCGTAATAATACACTCACTGGTAGCATACCCGAAACTATTACCAATTTAAGGAACCTTCAATTTCTTGTCCTCTCAAAAAATAATTTGACAAGGACAATTCCCAAAGCCATAGGAAAACTTCATTTCTTGGAATCCTTAATGTTGCATTCAAACAAGTTAAATAGACATATCCCATATAACATAGGTCGTTTAAGCTATCTCTCTACACTAACCATATATAATAACTGTATCTCAGGGAGTATACCCGAGAGTATTAATGGTTTGATTTCTTTACACATATTAGATTTATCAAAAAACAACTTGGAGGGACCGATTCCTAATGGCATTGGCATTTGCACTTATATCACAATATTCTCTGCTCACTCTAATAACTTTACTGGGACATTGCCTGCATCTTTGGCCAATTGTACGCAACTTTGGCTCCTGGATTTAAGGAAAAATGTATTGACGGGGGGGATTCCTCAATACTTCACATCTTTTCAGTACTTGGAAGCTTTAATCCTTGGTTATAATAATCTACATGGTTGTATTCCTCAACACATCACAAATACAAACCTTACCAGGTTGCATGTGTTGGATTTATCCAACAAAAAATTCAGTGGAAGGATACCAACAGATCTTGAGAGGCTCAGTGGCTTTGCAAATGTGTCAGATAATATTGAATTAGATGAGGAAATTATTATTGGCATGAAAGGAAATGATTATATTCTATCATATCTATTGCCTACAAACATTATATTGGATTTGTCTTGTAATAATCTTACAGGACAAATCCCTACAAATATAGGAAGCATGAGTAGCTTACGCCTACTAAATTTATCAGGAAATCAATTGGAAGGACAGATCCCTACATCTCTCAACAAGATAACTCCTTTGGAGCAATTGCACTTGCCAAAAAATAAATTGAGTGGATTTGTCCCTGAAGTTCTCTCTAAATTATCAATCTTGGCTTCTTTCGATGTTTCATATAACAACCTTTGTGGCCCAATTCCAACAGGGACATAATTTTCCACTTTCAATGTAACATCTTTTGACAAGAATGAATGCTTATGTGGGCTTCCTCTACCAACATGCAAGCAAAATGATAAGCCAAAGAGAACAATTGTTGTGGGAAATAGCAATAATAGTAATTCTAAAAGGAGATTGTTGAGCTATGCCAATGACAAAGTGTCCTTGTCAACATTTTCATTGGGATAAGGGATTGGATTTGGTGGAGTTGTTGCTTTGTTCATCATTTGGGACAAAGCAAGATGTTGGGTAATGGGCATGTCCTCCAACACATGAAAACCATTTTATGGAGTTTACCAATTCCCAAAATAGGTCACAAGGCTTTGTCCATATAACTCAATGTAATATTGTATGTCTTATTATTATTATTGTATGAGTTGTTTTTTCCAAAATTTTCAAATATATGTTCTTTTTGGAGTTTACAAAATCCTAAAATAGATCACAAAATCTCGTCAATGCCTCAATATATTAATGTATGTCTTATTATTATTGTAAGAGTTGTATTTTCCTAAAATTTCAAATACCTTTTTTTTAAACTTGTTTTATTATCAACATAAAACATGAGACATTTAATTTTACTATTAAATTATTTTATATTTACGTGGAAGGTGTTCCTATTATAGGTTTGGCTAGGTAAATCTAGCTAGTGAAATCTTTGGATTTTCCTTTCCTTCGTCTAATAAAAATTTACACCTAGAAACACGAACAATACCTCTCCCTCTCGAAGTAGAAGGATTACATTTGGCGTTAACATCGGTGATGGCATGTTTGCAGTTGACCAACATATTGGTTACCTTTATAAGCGGGCCTCACTCATCTTACTAATGTCCATCCTGCATGATCCAGAGAGTGAGCAGTGCTTTGAAGCAAGATCGGATAATGTTTCACATCAGCAATGTTATAGCTAACAAAATTGCACATATCAAGAAGCTTCACATTGTCTTCCAGGGAGTCGTTACCCCACTGGGAGTTGCCCATAACTCAAAAAAAATCTCTAAGAATCCATCTATCATAGCACATTGCAGCAAATATTCATATAAAAATACTATCAACAATCCATGTAACGAATATTCTTATCAAAAAAACTATCAACAATCCACATAACAAATATTCATATCAAAAAACTATCAACAATCGATGTAACGAGATCAACAAATCTATAAAGAATGGCTTTGTTTCTATTAAAATGTTATCAAATATAGTTGTGATAAATAAGCATGGCTTTGATATATTGAATATTTATGGAAAATTCATTTCTGAAGAAGGGATTGATGTTGTCAAAGATGCGTTGAGAAATGTGGCAGTTGGTATCTCGTCTGGTTTGGTTTTGGGTGAGAATTGGGTGTGTTGTTATTATCACGAGGAAGGGGAGAAATGTTGGATGATGGCCACCAGTTCAAGTCTAAGGCTGATGTAGAAGCCTCCAAAACATTCCCTCAGCAGGCCGATACCATCAAAGCCATCTTCAGTGGAATTGACATCTTCAGTGGTAAAAAATTCTTCAGTGGAATTGATATCTTCAAGGCCATCATGATGTAGGAATTGACATCTTCAATGGTAAAAAGCTGGAAGATATTGTGCCATCTTCACACAACTGCGATGTCCCTCATGTGACTCGTAGGATGGTTTTGTTAGCCTGTTGACTGAATATGGGCAGACCAAGGATGATCTCAAGCTGCTAGCCTAGATCAAGGCTAGATTTGATGAGGGAAGACCTTATTGTAACTGTTGTGTCTGCAATGGGAGATGAACAAATTTGTTCCCCAAAAGATATTGGTCCAAAAGTGAACAATATCAAGGTCAAAGGTCTCAAGATTTCAATGTGATTGGCAAAGTATTGTTTTATGAAGAATTGTAAGTGTGAAAATAAGCTTCAACAACCGAAGCTTTGGTCTTGGTATTACCCTGTTGCAAAGAGAATAATGATGAGATTCAAAAACATCTCAAAGATGTAGATCTTGCATATTTTATTGTAGGAATGTCTAAGGTTGAGGCTCTTAAAGTTATGTCAATTTATTTATCTGTTTTTTAAGGGAGTAAGGTGAGATCCTTAAATCTCTTTGACCTGTGTGTTAGGTGAGAAGGGTGTTTGGGCTTTTTGCTCTTTCCTAAAATCTCAAAAAGTCTTGGAAAAACTATATTTCATGAATAATAGTATTTCCAAAAACGTTGTTAGAGTTATTTTTGAACTTCTTCTTTCAGTTGAAAAGCTCAAGATTTTTTCATTTCCATAACAACATGATGAGATATGATGGAGCAGAGACCCTTTCCCAACTTGTTAGAAATTGCTTTGTATTGGAGGATTGTAAATGCTCGTACACCATAGTATGTATTAAGGGTGCTATTTCCTTAGCAAGACCTCTATAGCAAGCACACTTTGAAAAAGTTGGATTTGAGGGATAACAAGTTTCGTCAAAAGGCTCGGCTATGTTCTAGTTAGAGTATATATGAATTTATCGTCATATCTCATGATAATTTATTTGGAACTCAGAGTCTTTGTTTAAAAGTTCTGGCTTAGCGGTTATTTAATTTAATTAAGTTTATTTGGCAAAAGTGAAGGGTGATTTACTAACATTTGATATTTTATGCTAAGAATCTATATCTACATACACTATTACTTTTGTTATTTGAGTTTATGTCGTCTTCTACATCAACCACGTATTCCTCATTTGAGAATGATAAAACTTTGTTAAAATAATAAGTTCATTGAATTCTCAAAAGAGTTTGCAGAAGATATAGCATTTCTGAAATTAAAAAAAAATTAGCATATGTTTATTTTCTCATTTAGAAAGTTCCCCATGTTCCACGATAAAGCAAATGTCAATTTTAAAGTCCTTTGATAAAAAATTATCTCCTTTGCAGAAGAATAAGTTGAAGGGTCAGAAAGACTACATAATTTTGAAAATGTAGATGTGGTTATAAGAGACACTTAACATAACATCTGAAATGGCAGTTCATGACCACTATTTATCCGCAGTGAGGATGGATCGATGCAATCATTATAGCTAAGTTGCTGAAATATTAATTTTATTTTAATTAATATTCACTTATTTATTATAGTGGGGGTTATTTAATTTATTTTAATTAATGTTTACTAATTTATTATAGTTGGTGATTTTTTTTTTTTAATAATATTTAGTAATTGCGCTGAGAGGCGCTCTACAGCCTAGTATATGAGGGAGATGTTGTCACCTAACGTAACGTTACATTAAAAAATATTAAAAAAATATGAGGGAGATGTTGTCACGTAACTAACGTTACATTAAAAAAATATTCAAAAAATATGAGGGAGATGTTGTCGCGTAACGTAACGTTACATTAAAAAATATGAGGGAGAGAGGGAGAGGAAGAGGGAGGGAGATAGAGATGGAGAGAGAGTGTGTATGTTTTGTGGGTGACAAGGAGAGACAAGGGGAGATAGAGATATAGATGGGGCGGGGGAGCGGGTAGAAGAAAAAGGAAAAGAGAGGGAGGGAGGAAGAGGGATAGATGGGAGATGGAGGGGGTAGAGAGAGAGGGAGAGTTAGATATATAGATAGATAGATATGGGGGGAGAGAGAGAGAGAGAGAGAGAGAGAGAGAGAGAGAGAGAGAGAGAGAGAGAGAGAGAGAGTGACATGTGTTTTGGGGGTTGAGATAGAGAGACAAATAAGGAGAGATGGAGGGAGGTATAAATATAGATATCAGGGGGAGATAGGAAAGAAGAGAAAGATAGCGAAATTTAGAGAGAGGTAGATAGAATGAGACAGGGGAGAGGGAGGGGAAGAGAGAGAAGGATATCAGGAGGGAGGTAGACACATAATGGAAGGTGGAGAGAGAGGGAAGAAGAAAGAGTCTCACAGAGAAAAATACAGACATAGAAGTTAGATCTAGAAAGTCTTCAATGTGGTTGTTGATTTCTAATCCTATTTGATCACATGCACTATATGCGTTGATTTCGGTGTAGATGTCAATTTATAATTATATTTAATACCTCACACTAGATTCATTTATTTCAGTGTCGATGTTGATTTCTACTCCTATTTGATTGCTTGCACATGATGCATTGGTTTTAGTGTAGATATTTATTTCTAATCCTATTTTATCGCTTTCACTAGATGCATTGATTTCAGTTTAGATGTCGATTTCTAATCATATTTAATACCTCACACTAGATGCATTGATTTCAGCGTAGATGTTGATTTCTACTCATATTTGATTTCTTGCATTAGATGCATTGGTTTCAGTGTAGATATTGATTTCTAATCCTATTTGATTGCTTGCACTAGATGCATTGATTTCAATATAGATGCTGATTTCTAATCCTATTTGATTGTCTGCACTAGATGCATTGAATTTAGTGTCTATGTTAATTTCTGATTTGATGCAACAAGATGTATGATGTACATTAATTTCAAAGTAATTAGATTAATAGCATGCATTGATTTCAGTGTAAGCACATCTCTATCTCCTCCATCTATATCTCTATCTCCCATTGTCTCTCCTTCTTTATCTCTCTATCTCAACCCCTAAACATACACACTCTCTCTCCATATCTATCTATCTATCTCTCCCTCCCTTCCTTTCCTCTCCCTCTCTCTCTCTTCCCCTTCTCTCTCTCTAACATTTCTCTCTCCATATCTATATCTCTTCATCCCTCCCTGTCTTTTCCTCTCTCTTCTTCCATCCCCCCCCCATCTACATCTCCATCTCCCCTTCTCTCTCCTTCTCACCCCCAAAACATACACACTCTCTCTCACTAAAAGCACATAAAAATTATTCATCCATAAATACAATACTTGAATTTTCATCCTAAATAAAATGTTTGCTTACCCAAAATGTTTTCTTATTGAAACTATAAACTATTTATGATTGGGTACATTCTTATTATTCCCATTTTCCATCATTCAACATTGTTAATTACTTTGCATTCGAACGCGGTAATAGAAAATAACTACCATTGAAAATTATTTGGGGTTTAACACTCCATAAGTCACAATGATTGAATTTCGAGAAAACTACTATTAATATTGGAGAGGAACAAAGACATGGTATGTTGTTTACTACAGTAGCTCGAGTTAAATATTTGAATACTCTATGATTCCAACTACTATTTTCATATGATCAATATGAAAAAATGGAAAAACTAGTAGGTGTGACAATAGGAACAATAGAAGAAAATAGTTTCAGATTGATTGCAATGAAGATTGTTCGTAATTGACTATATTCTTAGTATTCACAATTTCTATGTATCAAATTGTTACATTGACACTTTGCACTCAAAATTTGTATTTCATCATTTTTCATCATTCAAGTTACTAACAGTCTCTGTCATCTCAACAAACTGAGGTAACTAAGCAAATTTTAAATGAAATTGACCAAATTAATCTTAGACATATTTAGCATATTTAAAATGATCAAAATAATTAGTTTTTCAACAAATTTTTTATGACCACACATGACTAAAACCAGCCTAGATCCATCTTAATACCAGATCTATCAAGCGTTGAGAGGGATTAAATCTCTCGAGGTGCAAACCTTTCCTCAAGTTTTGCACTAAAAAAATAAGTTTGCATCTTGAGGATTTGATCCCTCTCGGCGCTTGTTCACTATAGGTTGTGAAATATCACCAAATATTTATACCAAATATTTATTTATTTTAATTAAAATTCACTATTTGTTTTTGTGATTTAGTTTTCCAAGATGACCTTCCTAAATCTTTTATTTCTTCAGTGTACCTTTACAATTTTAAAAACAATTAATAATTTTATAAATATGAAACATCCTAAAACATAAATATAACGTTTTTTTATAAATATTTAAATTTCGAAAACATTTTATATTTTTTATAGTATTTATTTTTCATTATTATTTAAAAACCTTATAAAACCTTTATTATGATATTTCTCTATATCGTATTTCATAATAACAACATCAAAATATAAATTTTAATTTTTAAACTATCAAATACAAATTTTATTTTTTGTTTATTGATTTACATTTTTATAATTTATTATTTTTAATCGATTATAAAATTTGTTCTAAATAATTATAAATATTAATAAAAATATTTAAATTTTATTTAAATATCAATATAAATAGAGAGCTTATATAATAATAAATTTAGATATTATTATTGTTAAAATAATATACATTATTATAAGTTAAGGGTGATATTTTATATATTTAATTAGAAATTAGATAATATTTAAGAATGATTTTATGAATATATAATTAAAAATGATGAGCTTTGGGTGGAGAGTTAAAGGTTGGAATTAAAACTCTACATTTTAAAATATATATTTTCACCTTCACCCTATTAAATGGGTTGGCAATGATACATGAAATTGTGCATTTTGAAATACAAGTTTTTATTCCCCACCCTAATGATATATAATCAAATTTGTTGAGAATGAGGATGTGTGATGATATTGTGCATTTGAAACCATTCATATTAAAATGCATAGTTCCATTACCCCATCCACCATAGTACATAATTACATAAGATGAACAAGGGGTGGGAGTGAAACTATAAGTGGAGATAGTGTGGGAAAAGGTACATTTGAAACTATGGGTGGTGGTGGAGATAGTGTAGGAAATTGTACATTTGAAACTATGGGTGGCGTGGAGGGTGAAATTGTACTTTTTTATTGTGTATGGGGGTGAAGGGAAAAATTATGCATTTCATAGTGGTGGGGGTTGGGGATAAAACTGTGCATTTGTTTCACCACTAAACAGTACAACTTTACCCCCCACCCATAGTGAATAAAAGTGCACAATTTCACTTCCCACCCCTACCCATAAAGAAATACACAATTTCACCACTTAGAGTCCACCCACAATCAAATACATAATTTTTCCGCCCACCATCATCCATGAAAATGCATAAGTTTATCCCCCAACCTCACCTATAATAAAATGTGAAGTTTCACTCTCAATCCCCAATTATAACTATGAGTGGCAATGTGAGTTGAAACTATGTATTTTATTGGATGTGGGTGGAAGTGGAGGTAACACTATGGGTGCACAATTTATAAATGATGGGAAATATATAATTTTTTATTTGAAACATTATCATTTAATGTTTTAGTTGATTTATTAATTTGAATGTAATAAGTAATTTATTACCACTACATTCAAAGCATGGCAAAGTAAAGTTATAGTCTAAATAAAGATGTGAAGTTTAAGTCAATGTATATGAAGTTTAAGTCAATATGTAGATAATGATTTTATATTATTTTTTAAGGTGATATATTTATTTTGAATTAGTTTAAGTCAACAAGATGATCCCAATCTTTAAGCATTAACAAAATCAATTGGTTACATTTTTCTAATATGTTTTCATTAATCTAGAATGTTTTGCAAGCCATTAGTTTGATTACCATGGGGTCAAGTGCACCAAGTCTACATTACGTGCTTTATATTGGATACCATCTTTGAATAAGGGGGAAGTGCTCAAAATGAGAAGCAATAACAACATTGAAAACACCCTTGAAGGGCCCTCAAGTGTAAAAATAAACATGGAAACCTGGGTTAAATTTTAATCCCTAAACTTAGTAACTACGTGGTTAGATTAATTAATTAGATAGGTCAACAAAGTCCTTCCCTTGAAGGGTACTAATCATATAGTTTTGTGTGTGTATAAATTGTATTGTGTACATTAAATCAATAATTATTTGCCTTGCATTGTTTAATTAAATTACTATCATAACCTTGAAATTTTGGTACATAAATGAACTAGAAATGCATGAAATATCATAACAAATATCAATTAATTAAAATAAATTCTAATTTCTTTTTAAGAAATAAGATGGAAAATACATAACGATAGTTTGAATATAAAATAATATGTGTAGAAGCAAACCAAAGTTTAAAATGAATAATTAAATTTGTGAATATATTCATAAACCCCATGAACTATAAGTATATGGAAATTAATCATAATTAGTAAATAAGTCTTGAATATGTACAATAATTGAACATACAAAAAGAATATTGAAACATGCTTGTAAACTAATAAAAGTGGATGGGAAAGAAAAATAATATTCATAGAGAAAGACAACTTTAGGTATGCTCTAAGAAGGATTTATTCATTGATAGACGTTTATGTACAACCAAAGTTAACCCAAATCATTTAACAATTACCTTGGCTTCACATAAGCATGATTTTTTGAAGATGGTATGTTGTTGAAAACAATTTAAATTTAGTTTGTATGAAATGCTAGATATTTAAAGCCTTTACTGGCTCCACACTTAGATGTCTAAAGGGTTTCTATGATTATAGAAGTGGTAGTCATTGAGACATTCCAAAGAAATACATATATGAAGAAAATACACAAAAAAATTAAATGTTGAGGGAAGCACCTTTGCTTCCACCCTAATGTTGAACCTTAGATTGTAGCTTGCTTATAATTGCTAACAAAAATTAACTAATAATAAACATAAGGATAACATAGTAGAAAAATCAAAACTATATCGACCCTCTCTTTTCTCCTCTTATTGCTCATGTTCCTCTCCTTTGTTTCTAAAAATGGTGGGCAGGTAGTTGAACAAATGTAAATATGACCTCTTGTATTTATGATAGAAATTATTTTTTTGGACATTTTTATTTCAAATTTGCAAGAAGATAGAATTTTGAAGATCATATAGGCTAAAACAACTAAGGTCCTAGGTCAACTAAGAGCTTCAACTCAATTAATGTGCACATGAAAATAGATTTGATGATGCATATATTCCTATAAAGTCAATATAAATAAAATTCACTTCTCAATAGCGAGGTACTTTAATGACGAGTGATGAGGCTCATCAATAGGTAAGCTATATGGGTCACAATGCCACTATGCAACTTATTAAAATTGACTTTTCACACATTTTTTTACATATTTTGTTATATTTTCCTTAGTGAGAAGGGTGAAGGTGAGTTACTATGTCATGTTGCCTAATATGTATTAAATGCAGGAACTTGAGCAGTTTTGGGTTGACTTAAGTGCGGGAACTCGAAGTGGGAAAGAAAGAGAAATTTTAGGAGATTGGTCTCCCTCCTTAACTCCTCAAATCATTCGAAGATTCCTCCACCATATCTCATCAGCTCAGAGTTACTAGCAGCCAAGCAAGTCAAGTCCATTGGCAACCAAGCTAGTGACAGTTAAGAAAGAGTCATTCTCAAGTTAGGGAGCAAAGATTCCCTATTTTCTAGGGTGTTGTTGAGAGATCTAGTTTTGCATAAATAAGGGAGTCAAGGGAATCATTTAGATTTTATTTTTTGTTGTAGCTAAGAGGCCATTTTGAGCAAAAACATTATGACTATTATTGTTATTTGCATTTGACATTTTGATGATAATGAGAAATTCTACCTTGATCCAACTGACTCAGAGGGCTGAAGCTATTTGGTTAGGACCCAACCCTAGCAGCATAATTTCCTCTTTTTGTATTTGTATTCTTAGAATAAAATGATAGTTAGCTGTTGAAGTTTATTTATGTTTTGTTTAGCTTAACAAGTATTTGAATTTGTGTAGATCATCTTCTGGATTCATCGCATTAGTATTCTTTAGATCGACATTTCGAACCAGCAACAGTGGTTCATCTTCAAGATTCTTTCACATCTTGAAGATGAACCACCGTTGCTGGTTCGAAACGTCGTTCTAAAGAATACTAATGCGATGAATCCAGAAGATGATCTACACAAATTTGAAGAACGCAGAAACCTTAAAGACAAAGTATGTGAATTATTGCTTAACCTATTTTCCATTATTTTGAAGAGGTAGATCAGTGGTGCAGTAGTGAAGGAAAGTACTTCAAAAAATATTGTGATAGTGGCCTCTATCTCATCTCCCTCATGGGATCATGATTAGAGGGCCCCACTCTCACAGCCCCAAAACATTGTTTGTCTTTTGGTCATTGCATAACTTAGGGTTCATTCTTAGCTAGATCACTGATTATGATTTCTTGGAAGCACCTGTCATTGTTGTCTTGTTTCCTTAAATTTTTTGTAGCTTAAAAGGCATTCCATTTCATAGATCTAGTCCTTAACAATAGATAGATAAACTTTCTCAACTTCAATTCCTATTTTTTCCATGTTGACATGTAGTGATGCATAAATGAAAAGAAAAATGGGTTTTGTTGCAAGGATTATCGATTTGCATGGAGGAACTCATCCAACCAGATTCACCTAGGTCCTCTCCACCTTCTACCAAGGCATACCAGGCCATAGTCCGAACCTCTGTTTTGCAGCCACTGTGAGCAAGTCATCTTACGTAAATCCAACATCCTTGGAGTGTTGGGCTTAGTCTTGGGTAATGTGCACCTTCCCTACATCTTATATCACCATCATACATCTCTCCAACTCCTCATCTCACTTTTCTTCCCCCCTAAGCCCTTCAGCTAATTTCCTGTAGCAAACCAAGACATCATGTAGCAGCTATAGGATCTCTTGTAGCATCCTGTTTGACCTTGTTTTGACGAAAGATGGTAGTAAAAGAGAAGGTTAGGTGGTCATATTGGATTCCATGCCTATCAGTGCCACCTAAGATAAGCTCTCCCATACCTTATCCCTCTGCAAAATTAGACATCATAGCATAATATTTACATTTGCGAATTTAGCAATTAAAAGATTATTTTTTCTGCAAATGTAAAATGAGATAGTTAGTGCATGTATGTATGAGTCCTAGAATGATAGAACAACTTTCCATTTCTAAATAGTCCTAATAGCTAGAGGATAAATTGCAAGGTTAAGATAGTTCTTTTCTGTATGTAATTTGTGTCATTTCTTAGCTAGATGATTTTTGGCATTTCATAGCATTTACCATTTAGTAACTTTCATTTCCTAAATAGGTAAGTATTTAATTTCTTGCATTATGTTGGAGCCTTCGCTAATTTTGAATGATTTTGACCCATTTTAACTAACTGAAGGGTGGGAAAGGGACAAATGGAAACAACGGTTGGGTGGTGGAATGAACAGTTGCAGAGAAGTGATGGCAAGGTGGTAGCGGAAGGTAAAGGTAGCCGAGGAGACGGGAAGGAACAGAAGCAGCCAAGAGAGGAAGCGGCCAAGCAAGAACTAGCAGTCTAAGCAGTCGAGAAGGATATAAAAGGGGAAGAACAGAAAGGAAGAAGGTTGTTGTTGAACCCGCAATAGGAAGAAGGAGCTGGTTGTAGAAGAGGTACGCAGGTATAGATGTTGACGCAGAGAAAGCTGGGATCTGAGGGACTGGGTTACGGAGCTAATCTGACCCGAGCTACTGAGCCAGGTATTCTATGTATTTTTTATGATGAAATGCTAGATTATGATGTATTCTATTATGCTAAGTTAATATAAACAAAGTTGATGGTTGTTGAGACTTCTAATGTATTAAGCATCGTGCTTTGTGAGCCTATTAAAATTTTAAGTAGGCTACCTTTTAGTTCTGTCTTGTTTATGATGGATCTATGTGTATGAGTTATGGGTAATTTAATCTTTGTTTCATGTATTATGGAAGCATATGTGTGTGATCGCCTGTGCTCGGTTGATATTCTCTCAACCCCATGCTGAATCCTTCTCCCTCTTGGTCGCGGTGCGCTTCTGGTGAGACTCCTTGCCCTTCGGGGTGAGGTGAAAATGCCAGCGTTATCCTAGACTACAACAGACCACTATTAGTCTCCTATGCCTGAACCTAGGGTCTTTTCCCTGATGACTCTTTCGACCCAACAAATGGTTCCGTTGTCGGAACCTGAAGTTAAGAGAACTAGTTCAAAATATGGTGTCAAGGGTGTTTAAAAGAGAGATTAGAGACTGATGGAACCACAAAGTATATCAATTTGTGGCAGATAAAGTTTATCGCAGGAATTAATCGATCGACAAGGTACTTGACGGGATTTTATATGCTGATAGCTCAAATGACCAGTACGAAATTTTCTGGTGCAAGTTCCCTAAGGACCTATACAATTGGTTGAGGGAGCTGAAGAGGCAGAGTCCGTCAAGTGGCTCGGTGACAGTCCGCCATAGTTGGACTTCGTCTGACACTGCATTATTACAATAACTGGATAACGATCGGACAAGAGCAGTTGATTTCTGGATGAAGACTACGGTGGAGGGATACGTGGTCGAGTTCGCTGCAGAAAGCTATCAGTCCTACTCAAAGGCAGAGGCGGTGTTCAACTTTGAGCTAAGGGGGGAATTGATAGGGGAATTCCCAACATGGATTAAGATGTTTTTTGTAGAAGAAAAATTGCTATCTTTACCCACTGCTAGGATGGAAGCGTAAAACCCCAGTATTGGGGGAAGAAACTAAAGGGGGAAATGCTTCCTACAAGGGGATAGGGATGTCGTGAGGGGATGGATGCAGAAGGATTGAAGAGAGCTAGGGATGTTAGAACACAGAAGAGGGTGCTGCTAGCGGACAAGTGGCAGGAAAGAGTGGCTCAGGCTCTAGGGAAAAGAAGGGGGGGTCCCGCCATATAGGAGTGGTGATGGGAAAAACATGAATTGAGATGAAGGGAGAAGACAGTGCTAGGCAATCCAAATGTGGGAAGAAGGGATATTGGAATCAGGAAGAGGAGGAAGGACGTTCCCTACAGGTTTCAGAAATATGATCGCAACAGGAAAGCTAAGGAGGGCCATCTCAGAATGTTGCGGAAGTGGAATCACAACAGGGAACGGACGAGGAATCCTCCCTGAAGGTTGGTGAAGTGGAATCGCAATAGGGAATGAATGAGGAATCCTCCCTTAAGGTTGTAGAAGTAGGATCTCAAGATCAACACCCATGTTGGCATGAAGATGACGACAATGTGGGTGATGGGATGAGGAGGTTGTTCGACGATGAACAAGCATCCATCAAAATTCAGCAGCCCCAACCCTGAAATATAAGTGGCATTTTTCCCGAACTTCCCCTAGTACTTTATCACAAACCAAAATAATTTATCATTAACTTAGCAAAAGCAGCACAAGTATATAGTGCGCAGGAGAAATACAGGACTAGTTTCAATATTGGAAGTAATACAAGAGCTGGCTATAGCAGTAACTTGGGACTACAGGGATCCCTACAACCAGGAAGAAAAGGTTTTGTGCTGTTAGCCCATGCTTAGAGCAGTATGGCGGGATCATTTACTAGATACACGAAATTTGCAAGAAAGGGGAACGAGGATGTGGAGCAACATTGGTACCTCTGCGAAGCCATCTGGAGGGCCCATCAAACTTTGGATAACGTTCGAGCGGTGGAATTCCAGACCATGCTAAGAGAACGGGCTCTACGCTGGTTCATAAAGTGGGCAGAGCAGAACTAGAACCCAACCATAGATGATATTAAGAGGGGATTTGTGTAGGAATTCAAGCTACCCCAGACAGATCAATAGGGGTTATTAGAGCTGTGAGAAATTAAGCAGAGGGAGGGTGAGATGGCTTAGGAGCTCATGCAAAGGTTTAAGGATGCCATTGCCAAGCTAAGTTACACCCTTGACCCAAACCACCAGTAGGACTAGTTCATCAAGGCACTCTTGCCCCTGACCAAAACACCGCTGACGCAAAAAAAGATAGAAACCTTGTAGGACGCATTAGATAAATCCTCTCATATAGAAGAAATGGTAGGATATACCCATGAATACCAGGGAGGCAAGAGTCTACAAGACCAGACAATCATGGACCTACAAAGCTAGATCGCAAACTTGACTAAGAAGCTAAGGGATCTCTAGCCCGTACGACCAGCTAGGCCCAATGTTTGGTGCACCCATGGCCTAGTGGAAGGGCATGCTGCGACGGAGTGCTCGTGAATGCAGGGAATCAACCAAATGGGGATGGTGGTGGGCTCGTTAGGAACCCCTTCCACTGCAGGAGTTGCAACAATAGGAGTGCAAGTACCCTTCCCAGGAAGGAATAACACAGACTTCTGTGAGATTTGTAGGACATATGGACATTTGCCGCGAATGTGTCTAATTCTACAAAAGTATTCTAATGTCCCCAACAACAACTACTGTGAGTTCTGTGAATTGACCACTCATCACACCGATCAGTGCTGAGCACTGGGTGCTCTAGCAGAAAGATTGGACAGATCCACGTTCAAGTTCAATGAATCGAGTCGAGGGGGGCGAGGAGGAAATGGACCTGAAGGAAGAGCAGGAGGTAGAGGACCCTTAAGGTGCTACAAATGCGATCAGGAGGGACATGTTTCAAGGGAATGCCTACCCCTGAGGATACCATGGTGTTCACAGTGTAGAATTAATACCCATATGACGGAGGAATGCCCATAGCTTATTGCGAAATGGGAAGATAGAACCAGACAGCGAAGGGCCAACCTGGTGAATACTGAGCCTTGGACCAACGAGGGTTTCCCTGCGACAAATATTAATATAGTCACCCTAAGGAGGGAAGAAGATAGGGGAGGATCACTACACTTAGGAACCCTCCGTGATCCTTAAAGCAGTGTCACCATGAAGGGCATATCAGCCCGAGTGCCAAAAGTAGTATTATCAACAAGCAACGAAATTTTTCGAGGGAATGATTGAAGATAGGGACACTCGAAGACCGCAAGTCCATGGGCCTACTCCCACCTAGCCCATTAGGGAATGGTTTAAATTGTTCTTAAAAATGGTTGAGGATGAGGCCATGCTAAAGGAAATGTGGAAAAGCTTAAAGGCTATGGTATCCATGGAAAAAGAGGAAGTGGAACAACCATGTGAAACCTAGCTAGAGAAAGCCTCTAGGAGGGTGAAGCGGAATAAGAAAAGAAGTGGAAAGGAGTTCTAAATCAATGCGCAGGTGGTAGGATTCCAAATAAGGTGCACCATGCTAGACCTAGGGTTAGATGTAAACATCCTACCCAGGAAGACTTGGGAGGCAATGGGGAAGCCACAACTGAAGTACTCACCAATTCGATTAAGAATGGCGAATCAGTATTGTATATTTCCTATCGGGAGATTGGAAAACATAGAGGTTGATGTGGCAGGGGTGAAAACATACACTTAGTTCGAAGTAATAGATATTATGGGGGATCAAGACCCGTATCCAGCACTCTCGGGGATTGACTAGGCATACAAAAACTATGTTATCATAGATTAGAAGAAGGAGCTAATGATTTTCGAAGCAGAAGGGCTAAGGGTGTTGTAGCCATTGGACCCTTACCAAGGACCCAAGTTTATAGAGACAACAAATGATAGAGAGGAACCAGGGGTATTATATCAGTTATATATGCTCACGATAGGGAAAAGGGAGGACTACATAAATTCTACTGCCGGAGGATCAGTTAGCTAGATAAGCATTCAAAGCTTAGAAGTTGGTTCAAAAGTTGCATGGGATGCATGGCAGCAGGGTGGATACAAACTGACAACCTGACAATGTGCAATGATAAGCCGAGTGAACTGGGGAGACATGGGAAGGGGAGACAACCTGAAGTACTGTGGCCTTGAGCCGATAGATCGGTTCCTGGACAGGGTGGACCAAGATGTATCATAATACTAGAGAATTCCCTTGCTAGATATTTCCCTTATGGAGATGCTAGCAAGATGGTGGAAGGCACATGACCAAGCACTAAACGACTGGAAGGACGCTAAGCAAGCAATGAAGGAGAGGTTTAGCAAGAAAGAAGATCGACCATAAGACAAAATGGAATAGATGAGGAATTCAAGTCCCGAGGAGCACATCAAATATTTCATTACCAATTGGGAAAGCCAGGGACTACCAAGGAACCTGTGGGTACATGCTTTTATGCATACCCTTAGCACCATCCCCCAGGCTTGGTATATCCAGGAGGAGTTAGAACAAAATATGGCTAGTTGGGATGCCTTGAAAAAGCTTAGGCTAAGCTTAAGGTTATGTAAAAAAGTTGATTAGACATATCCCTTGGCTTTATATATCAAATTTCACAAAAATTTAATATCCCTTTTACATAACCATGACATTGCAAAAAATGAACTGATAAATATTGCCTTGAACTGAAGGTGAAAACTTGATGCTAACAAATCCTTTAATAATTTGGGTTTGATCCTATAGTTTTCCCTTGAAAATTGACCCAATATAATATTGATTTTAAATAGGCCATAAATTCTCATCCATGATGATTGTTTCTGAGAAGGATATATTGTTGGAAAGTTATTGATGTGGTCTACATAACCATGTTACTTTTAGGATCTTTTGAGAAATATAACTTCAACAAAAAATTGAATAATTGTAAGGGAACAATAATAACAATAGTGGGCTTCTATGGGGCACAATAATAAAAATATGGGTACTACATGGGCACAATAATAAGAATAAGGGGCTACACTGACAATAACAATGAGGGAATACACTAGTATTATAGGGACCTAACATGCCCCTTTCCTTCAAAAATTTTTTGTCCTCAACACTTAAGTAATTTTGGATTCTTCTTTATAAAATTCTCATCCTCCCATGTGGAATATTCAGCGGGTAAATTCTTCCACTTGATGAGATACTCTGAAATTGATTGATTTTGTAGCTTTCGAGTTCTTGTTTCTGTGACTGCTTCAAGTTCCAATATGATTTTTCGTTCCTCATCAAGTTCTGGAAATATTGTTTGAACTGAGAGCTTATCACATATAACCTTCTTTAAGCATGAAACATGGAAAAATAGGTGTACTCAGGAAGATGAGGGGAGCTCCAATTTGTATGCCATAGTACCAATCTTTTGCAACACCTTGTAAGGACCATAATACTTTGGTGATAATTTATTATCCTTCTTAGGTTTCTTGAGGGACCTTTGCTTGTATGGTTGTAGCCGTAAAAATACCCAGTCACCTACATCAAAAATTCTTTCGCTGCAATGTTGATCTTCCTGTTGTTTCATTCTATTCTGCGCCAAAGTGAGTTTATCCTTTAAGAGTTGGAGAACTTGTTGTTGATGCTCGATGTGATATTCCACTACTTTAACCTTAGAATTTTCTCTTAAACATGATGTGATAGACAGTGGATGATATCCATAAAGTGCCATAAATGGGGTCATTTTTGCTACAATATGGAAGGAAATATTATACTGCCATTTCTCTAGAGGTAATCGCTTGACCCATTATGTCTGTTTATCAGATATAAAGCAACAACGATATCCTTATAAACGTTTATTCACGATCTTAGCTTGCCCATCAGATTGAGGATGATAAGATGAGTTATGAGCTAATTGAGTACCCAGACAAGAAAATAATTTCGTCCAAAAATTTCCAGTGAACATGGGATCTTTGTCGCTTACAATAATCTTTGGGTTTCCATGTTGCTTTTGAATTGTTTCCATAACTGCAGTAGCAACTGTATTGGCTTTAAATTGATGATATAATGCACAAAAGTGTGCACACTTGGTAAGTCAATCAACTACCACCATAATGACGCTCTTTCCTTTAGACTTGGGTAAACCTGTGATAAAATCCATTGAAACCCCCTCCCAACATTGACTTGGAATGGATAAAGGTTGTAACAGACCCGGAGTCTTAATTGTCTCAACTTTATTTTTTGGCAAACCATACATTCCGCCTCAAACTTTTGAATATCAGATTTAAGGCCATCCCAAATAAATTCCTTCTTAACCATGTGGTAATTTTGTAAAAATCCAAAGTTCCCTCCTAAGGGAGAGGTGTGCAATTCCAGAAGAATATTTTGTTTGAGTTGGGAATTCTTACAAAGGTATAAGCGATTTTTGTACCATATTGAATCATTTTTCCAGCTAAATGTATTAGATGTACTGGGATCTTGCTACAAATTATGAATGAGTGCCCATACTTCTTCATCATTCTTCCATTCATACCTTGCTTCGGTTATCCAATCCGATTGGATAATAGAAATGGCACAAAGCAATGCTTCCACATCCTTATCCTTTCTTGAGAGTGCATATGCAACAACATTTTGCTTCTCTTTTTTGTACATGATTTCAAAGTCATAACCCAACATATTTATGAACCATTTTTTCTGCTCTTCAGAAGATAATCTTTGTTCTAAAAAGTATTTAAGATTATCATGATCTGTTTTTACCTTGAAGTGTCTTCCTATTAGGTAAGGTCACCATTCCTTAAGTGCGTGTAGTATTTCCAACATTTCCTTCAAATAAATATCTTTGTGTAAATACTTTCCTTTGATTGGACAACTTTCAAAAGCAATAGGTCTTCCTTCTTGCTTTAAAACATCACCAATTCCATTTCTCGAGGCATCACTGTTGGGCCTTACTTACTGATGTAAATCAGCCTTCAATTTCTCTTTCAACCTGAGTAGGTACACTTAGAGGCACTATATAATATATATAGATATAGAAGGATTTAGTTTCTAAATAATAGCTTAATGTGGAAAAATAAACAATCCTCTTTTACAAGAGGTTTCTCTTTGTCTTTTTAACACTTAAGCATTTACTTAAATGAAACAAATCTAATTGTCTATATGAAAAACAGAGTCCTAATTACTCATCACACAAAACAGTGAATGAAGTATGTAGCTTTGGAGATCAACAATAGTGGAACCTCTTACAAGGTTCAGTCAACAAACTACCAATTGAGCTCTGCAACTACAAATCACAACCAATGAACAGTAAACTCTAGATCAAGCTATGAGATAAAAACCATGAAATAGCAAGCACAATTGTCAATTTCAAGATGAATATCAATTGAGGTTTTCTTACAAAACTCTTTCACAACAGATGTGGATCTCTTCAATTAACAATTTCCAATTTCATAAACTTGCAGCATATTAATTGAATGACAATTCTAAGTATCAGATCTATCTATGCAATTGTAAAAGAGAATTCAAGGAAAAGTGTACCAGCTCTGTAGTGGGGGCCCTCCACACTTTGCAAGCACACCTTAGACTAATTCAAATGAAGACAACTACTGGATCTGAAACATAAATATGGACTCCAACACTGTATCTCTGTATTCAAGTCTAGAAATAAAAAATACATAAACTGTGTTCCCAAGTTTTTCATGTATCAACAACTACTAAACTACATAATTTTCCTTTTGAGTTATTTATCCTAAATCTTCACAACAAGAGGAAGCTATTCATACTCCTCATAATCCTAATGAAATCCTAAAAATTACATCAAAGGAGGTCAAATTAGTTCAGATCCTCAATTTGAGCAAAATCTCAAAAATAACAAAGTTTGTTCACAAAATCTGGAATTTCTGCTAAAATGGCTGGGTTTGACCAGCGTTGACTGAGCACCTAGAATCTTCAAATCCGAGAGTGGATAGGTATTCCACCATCCTTGTACATTTTGGATCAAACCCCAGGTCCTCAAATTTACCAATCTGTCCTACAACATGTCAAACCATGGAGCCATTACAGGAAGTTACAACAACTTGTAATTTTCTGGAAATTTCCAATTTCAACACAAAAATTCCTAAGATTAATTCCAAGATAAAAATAATGGAAATAACATTATATCAATTAGTTTCTAAGGAATATGGAGGAAATTTAAAGGCTAAATAAAGGAAAATGATGAATAAAAGAGGGTTTTTACATAAAATAATCAGTGATAAATTGGTACCAACAATCACACTCCACAAAAAATGTTTTTGTGAAGTCTGACATAGCTAAGGTCGGTGCTTGGCACATCGCCTCTTTAAGATGTTCAAAGGCCTTAGTTTCTTCTAGAGTCCAATAAAATTCATCTTTCTTTAGTAATGTTGTTAGAGGTGCAGCTATTATTCCATAATTTTTAACAAACTTGTGATAATACCCTATAAACCCGAGAATCTCTCGTAGATGCTTTAGGGATGTGGTTATTTTCCATTTCTTAATGGCTTTAATTTTGTTAGGTTCTACCTTAACACCCTCATGAGATAAAATATGACCCAGATATTCCACCTCCTGTACTCCAAAGAAACATTTGGATTTTTTTTCATATAATTGTTTTTCATCCAATAGTTTGAGCACCCTGTCAACATCTTGAACATGATCCTTCCAAGACTTGTTGTAGATTAGTATATCATCAAAAAACACTAACACAAATTTTCTAAGGAATGGTTTGAAAATGGAATTCATCAAACCTTGAAATGTAGAAGGTGCATTGGTAAGGCCAAAAGGCATGACAAAAAATTGATAATGACCCTCATGAGTTCTAAATGTTGTTTTTGGAATGTATTTGGTTTTCATTCTTATTTTATGATATCCTAAATCAAGATCCAACTTGGTGAAGTACATTGCTCTGTGTAATTCATCAATGATAGGAATGGGAAATTTATCTTTAATAGTGAGCTTGTTGAGCTCCCTATAACCCGAACACATGTGCCATGATCCATCCTTCTTGTGCACCAATACTAATGGACCAGAGAAAGAACTTTGACTAGGTTGAATTGTACCATACTCTAGCATTTCTCCAACCGTACGTTCAATTTCACTCTTTTGGGCGTAGGGATATTTGTAAGGCCTGATTTTTGGAGGAACACTTCCAGGAATCAAATGAATAGCATGATCATGATCACGAATAGGTGGAAGGCCTTTGGGAGTCTCAAATACCTTGGAATGATTTTCCAAGACATTTTGGAGATCTGTAGAAAAGATGATTTCGTTGTTTGATCCTCTAGTGAAAATAATTATACAATTATGCCTTGTTGTTATTTCTTTAGAATACTGTTCATGTCATTAGAGCTGATTATCTCTCTCAGTTTCCTTAGGATACCCTTTAATTCAACTTCCTTTCCTTCCCGAAAACATTTCAAGAAAAGTTCCCGAAAATTAAAAGCTATTGTACCCAAAGATTGTAACCATTGGACTCCTAGTACAACATCAACATGACCCATGGAATGGAAAGCATTGGACTATTCAATACATATTCTCCCATGGATAGCTTGATATTATGGCACTTTCCAGAGCAATTTATGGTTCCTCCATTTGAAACCATCACTTGAAAATCTGGTGCTGGATATAGGAAGCAATCCAATTCCTTGGCTAACTTACAATGAATAAAATTATGGGTACTACCTGAATCAATCAAAACTATTACCTTTTTCTTCTTGATATGACCTTCTATCTTGAGAGGTTGAGGAGTGGTAATTTCGCCAATGCATTACAAGATATGGTCAAATTCATTTATTCTTTCTTTGTGGTTGGTTCATGGTGTATATCCTGCTCTTTTGATGTTTTTTGTTCCTTTTCTTCCTCCTCTTCACAATCTATGTAGAATAATTTCTTCTCAACACACTTATGACCTTTAGTGTATTTTCTATCACAACTATGACAAAGTCCTTTGGTTCTTTTTTCCTCCAATTTTTGTGGTGTCAACCTTGTAGGTTGTGGAAGACTAGGACTAGTAACACATCCATCTTTATAATTATGAGTGGTATACTTTCTTGTTGCCATAATTTTGTTTTCAAATATTCTTGCCACCCTGAATGTCTTGTCCAATGATTTAGGTTCCCAAAGGTGAACCTCATATTGGATGTTGTATTTTAAATTCTCTATGAAGACATCAATCACATGCTCCTCTGGAATATCAGTTACCCTCATATTGAATTTCTGGAAGTCTTCAATATGCTCCACCATTCAACCCATTTGTTTGAGATTTATCAATTGGCTAAAGAAGGTGTTTCTCTTTATATCTTCATAATGTGCTATCATTTCCTCCGTAAAAATTGACCAGGTGACAAGTGGTTTACAAGAACAAAGCCATCTATACCATACAAACTGATTGGGTTCTAAATATAAATATGCAATATGTACCTTTTGTGAGGGTTGCACATCATGTAGATCAAAATATTGCTCCATATGTAGTATCCAAGTTACCAGATCCTTGCCATCAAACTTCCTCATATCTATCTTTGGAATGTGGTGGTTCTTAAACCCCACATTGGAGTCTCTAAAATCATAATTGATATTCCTTTTGTCTTCATCATGATTTTCATGGATTGCCTTGTCACCATTGGGACGCCTTTCTTCTAGCAACTTTGCCAAACCTTCCTTCAACCCCTCTATCTTGACATTCATCATTACTTCCATGTTTGCTTTTAGACCATCATTCAAAACTCTCATATCCCTTTTTATACCATCTATTTTAACATTCATCATGGCTTCCAATTAATATTTTGTTACTTTTTGGGAGAACGAATTTGTTGCATTTGGTCTCGTAATTTTGATCTATCATTTTGTATTTCTTCCTCTTCTTCAGGTGTCATAGTAGAGATTACGGGTTGATTACTAGGTGTTTCCATTTTCTTTCTTCGGGGCATAAAATAATGATAATTATTCTACATTATTCCCTTTGAATCACTTCAAACTAATTTTTCAACAAAACTTATGCAAATTTTAAAAACTACAAACCTTTTTTTTCGCTTTGTAGGAGCTCGATAATGAATCGATGTATCTCTATAATTTAATATATTAAAGGTATAAAATTTCAACCTATGGTAACCCTCCAATTCCTCTTTCCAACCCCACAAGTATGATCGATATTGGATTCTCCAAGGAATAGTTATGCCCAATCTCTTGCGATGACCTAATTATAGATTGGTTCAGTAGAGCAAACTTGTACAAAGTTCCTAGTGTCACTGTTTCAACCTTCGTCCCTGAATAAGATACTTAACAAACTAAAGTTCATCCTTTTTTTATAATTTTTTACAAAATTTGAATCTAATTCTTAGAGAAATTTATGACGATATTCCCAAGGTCACCTATTTGAGATGGAATTCAGGATCCTGCAAAAACCCTAACTTCCTTGGATCATATATCCAAAAATATAGTGAGACAAGATCTGAAATTCAGACACAAGGTTCATCATGATTTTGGCTCAAATGGATTTTAATTTCAGCCTCTGAAACTTCGTATAAAACAAGTTATAGCAAAAATTCCACGATGACCTGTTTGAAGCAGTGAAACCCTAGAATCCAAAGCTTTGATACCAAATGTTATGCAACCAGCTCACAAAATAGAAGAAGATATAAATGAACGAATTTAAAATTAGCCTCTTCGAGGGGGAAAACTCCTTTACATTACACAAATGAACAATTCTTAGATGATTAAAATGATAAAAACTCCTTTCTATATATAGGAGTCTAAGGGGTCACAATATAATTAGAGCCAACATAACAATAATAATTTAAGGGCACAACAATAAAAATAGTGGGCTTCTATGGGGCACAATAATAACAATAAGGGGCTACACTAACAATAACAATGAGGGAATACACTAGTATTATGGGAACCTAACAATAACTTAAATAACCCATATCTTCATGTAATGAGACCTTGTGAAAGGTCAAACTATCATATTGCTTCATTAAGAGTCATGTTGCTTCTTTGATCATCAAGGATGGTTATACTACTATTGTCCTATAAATCCCCTTTGACATTAATGAAATCTTGTTGTCATCAATGAAAACACTATGTGCAACAGGGAATTTTTGTTGGAATCACGATTGTCATTACACCAAAAGCCATAGGTGTTAGTAAATCGGCGCATCGCCTGAGTTAACGAATCCACAAGAGGCAGTTAAGATATGTTGCGAAACACACAGGGAGCATTGTATTATCCAATGCCCAATAATCTCCCCCCAACACGATCCGAGTTTGATTCGAACTCAATACCTTTGGCTCTGATACCACTTGTTGGAATCACGATTTTTGTTACACCAAAACCTGTAGGTGTTAGTAAACAGATGCATATCCAGAGCTACTGGATCCACGAGAGGCGGTTAAGCCATGTCGCAAAACAAACAGGGAGCATTGGATTATCCAATTCCCAACAATTTTATGTGGTTTCATTATTAGGGATTCACATATGATTAACTTCACAAAACCATGACATACTAAAGTTGTTGGTTTCCCTCCTTGCACTTTAGTATTCATGCCCTTTATGGATTGTAGCAAGAAATGTGGAAAGTTGTAGTTTTCGTTAGGGTTTAAATGTGAAGAATGCCTTATTTGACATAATGACTTGAAACGATAAACATTCATTATGCTATGCATTTGATCACATGTAATTTGCGTAATTATGTGAAGGGAAACTTCATCCCAGGGCTCTAGAATGACAATTTTTTTGTCACCTTCCTTGCTATCTTCCATAGTATTACATTTTAAGATGAAATCCTTCATGGCTTCTTTGGGCTATAAATATATCATATTTTTCACAAGGTTGTCCAATTGGTAATCACATAAATATGGTGGTTGTCTTTAGATATACTCTAATTTCCATTCTTTTGGTCATAGCAACATACCCATAGTATTGCTCTCTCATGACGTGTTTCTAAATCTTTGAGTAAATGTCATTGTAAGATCATCATTAAATCCCTATAGTATATCAATATTCAATCCATCCCATTTTTTTTTAAATTATGCAACTTCAGAATTACTATACAAGAGCACTATGTTTATCAATTACCTATGTTAAAATCCTCCCCTCATGATTATATTGTATATCTTTTTCTTATTTATGGTTATTTATCTAATGCTCAATATGGGTGTATTGTCCCTAATTATAATTCAGAGCAATCATAACTCAACACTCCGCTATTTTTGTTTTTCCATTCACACAATTCTACATAGAAAAAGCTTTGCCTTTGATTCCAACCCTAGCTTCACCAACAAGATTACCTTTTCTTTTTGTTGTGCTTCAATAGATTGAGCGTATCCAACACAATTTGAATGTGAAATGAGTTTGAAGTGATTCTCGGTGCATTCTAAATGAGTTTGAGATGGGTCCTTGTGGGGTGGTCATGTCATCTTTACTTGAATTCTAAGTTTACCACACCTCATAATGATCACTTCACTTATTGTTGGTGCACCTAATTATGTTCATCAACCACCACTCCCTATTCGAATACTAATATTTTTGTATGTATTGACAATTATTCATATGTATTGATACTGTAACACCGCCCTACACTCCACCCCCCACTACCCAACTTATATTTAAACAAACTTACTTGAAATATTAGAAAATGATAGTTTGTTTTGATATGAGGAAGATGGGATGTTGATAGCCATGGTGACGTTTAATTTTCCAAATAAATATATTGTATAAACATAGGATTCAAATAATGGGTGACTTAAATCTACATTGAAAGATACATAAAGAAGCATTAAGAGGACATTACAGATCCAATTTCTTTTGATCTTGGGAAGCCAAACAATGTTGAGATATGTGATTCATATTCTATTATTAATAGACAACTAAGTGTCATCATTAATAGATAAGATTTATTACAACATGATGATCATTTTAATCGAAATACACATGCATAGTTTTTTCATCCATGGATATCCTCAATGTGTACCCAATTCATGTATGAAAAAATAGCCCCGAGAGTGGTAGTAATTGTCAAAGGGGAGGGAGGGTGTTGGTGGGGGTAAGAGGGGTAATTTGAAGGCTGCAATATGTTTGGGATAGACATTTTTTCATCTTTCTAGAAGAGGGCATCAAACCTCGAATCATGAGTTGATTTATTTTTCCACATCTAGCTTTTTGTGGCATGTTTCATATGGATGTTTGATAGAGGACAATGGAGAGGGGAATCAATATTTATATCTGTTTACCTTGGATCCACCTTTTAAAACCTTGTTACTATAGGCTATTACAGGTGAGATGCATGATGTCTAAGGAAGATGATTGGTGGAGCATGTATATCATCCTTTGGAGAGACAATTTATAGTGAATAGAGGTGATTCCTAGCTTGGTGATGGGTTTCCCGAATTATATATATTGGAGGTGATAATTATATAATCCCTTTCCGACACTAGATACAAAAATTAGGTAGTGGCACACATAAACCTTGTTGTGACCTTTATATTTTCTTTTGTCTTTAGGACCTCACCTTAGTTTTCATTTGCAGGATGATTAATATTTCAAAGCCTATGCTTTTAGGATGTTTGATGTAGCCTCGCTTCGGTTAGTTTCCAAACACAAGGGGAAATATTAATATTGAGATGATGTGGTGGTTTCATGGCTCTTTTATTTCACTTAGAATTTTCATATTCCTATTATAAAGTAGGGTAGAAAGAATCAGCTCAATGTTCACTAGTATAGATTTTATTTATGCTCCACTAGGAATTTTGACTTCATTCCTTTATTTGTATTCCCATTGATAACGAGTAGTTAAATATGCATTCTCAATTTCTTGTAATGAATTGGATTTTAATACAATTTTGTACTATGTGGTGGGGATGTGAAATATTTGATCCATCCCATCATGGTGAGCCATCCCTTTGATTCACCTTGCAAGTACAATAGAGATTGTTGTGTTCTCTTGCACTCCACTAGGGAGTGAAGTACTCATATGAAACTAGGCACCACCCCTTGAAAATGCATGATTCATTTCACATTTTCATGGGCCTTTATTATATTACCAACACAACATATCCTTAGAGTTCAATGGTAATCATTGGTTGTAAGAAGAGACTTAGGACGTATCGATGGACACTTTTCATGACATTTAACCAAGAGGTTCCACTTGGGAACACTTGGCATTGATTTAGAGGCATGGTTGCATGGACTACTCTATCTCTTTTTGCATTATTAATGAGGATCATTATGTGTTAGTTACAACTAGGACACTAGACCATGTAGATGGAGGATGAAAGTGAGAAATCAAACCTTAAAGCATGAAAACCTACCTAAATAGGTGCCAAATTTATGATTTTATGTAAAGCTAAGGACCATACATAACCCCAATAAAGGAATGTCTTATGTTACAGGGGGTTTAAGAAGAATTGTGGCAAGACAAAGCCAAAGGAGAAAAACACCCTACATTGGAAGAATCCCATGGAATGGTTAGTAAAGAATGAAGATAAAGAATAAATTCCTTAATTAGAATGATGACATGTGGTTATTATATGGAAAAATAAGGGTCACTTGATGTGGAACATTCCAATCCAACAACAAAAAGAACATTTGATTTCTTGATCATGAATATACCCCTTTTAAAAGGAAGTTAAGGCATTTCAAGCATATTAAAATGACTTTATGGATCTTTACACAATATATGAGTTTTATTCCACATATATGGAGGCATGTTTATTCGTTTGAGGGGAAGATTTAGGGGTAATGACACTTTAAATTTCATCCATTTTCACATATTTGAAGGCAGATTTCATCTTTCGAGGTATTTGGGGGTAAAGAAATATTTGAGGATTTTTCTAGATAGTTGGAGGAGTGTTTCACCTTTGAGGGAGGCTTTAGGGTGAGAACACTTTGTTTGAGGAATTTTATAGATATTTAGAGGAAATATTTTTGCATGAGGAGATGTCATGTGGAATTATTTACATGGTCAAACCCTCAAGTGAAAAATAAATGCATGTTTTAAAAGGTTCTCATGAAATAGAAAGATGACAAGTGGAAAAATGGACCTATTTAGTTCTCTCAAAAGATAAAATGAAAGGAGAAATATAGGAGCTTCTAAAAGGAAATATAGTTTTATGAATTAGGGTTTGATTTGAAGGATATAAATATAGGAATGATTGACTCACTAGGCATGGTTGGTAGTGTGGAAGTTCCCATCCAAGCTCAGTTTAAGACCATTTGGGAGGATGATGTTAAGGACAAGTTCAATGTGAGGTTTCCCATCTCTTATTTTATTTGTCATGGATGATTAGGGATTTCACAAGGATTGCCATTGCTTTTGTTGCTAAAACAATCTTTGAAGAAGGGAAATTATGTTTTTATGAGAGGATGTTAGGGTTGAAGTGAAACCCTCCATAAATATTAATATAGCCTTGGATAGTTGAAGGATTTTTCTTATCTAACTTTATGGTTAGGGTTATTTAATTAATGTTTAGTGGTTGTTTAAGCTAATGAAGAAGATGAAGTGGGGAATGTTATGCCTCTCTTAATCTCATCATCATATAAAATTTGAAGATAAGATGTATTGTTAGTTGTTTATTCATATGTAGTTTCATATGTGAATATTCCTTTATTATTCATGGTTGCACAATATTACTTGATTATAATTCTTAGTTGTGATGGTGCATTTTGTATAAGCAACCTCACTTATTTTATTGTAATCTAAAATTATATTTTGGATGAATTGTTGCACTTTAGTGAATTACTCAATCAATTCTTCTCCATAATATTGACTCTATCATACAATTGGATAAGAATTAGTTTTGGAAATCCATCATTCCTTTCTTTCTAAAGAGTATAATAAATTTCTCTTTTGCATTTTCTTCATTATGCCAAAAAAGAATTGGCTTAAATTTAAATGATGAATTGTTTTGATGAAAATAATTTGGACAACCTTTTTAAGTGCCCCTGAGGTTTAACTTCATTCAAGGAATTGAATATCTTTTAACACAAGTCGACAAGGTAACAATAATTAAACAATCTTATCCATTGTAATTGATCTTGAGGTATTTACTTTGGTGGTATATATAAATTTCCAAATTGGGTATGTGATTAGATAAATGGCATACCCTGGAGCATTCATCTCATTCTCTTCCACATTATGAACAAAGCAAAGGCATTTGTGTCTTGGTTTCACACTTTATCTTCATCCATGGCTAAAGGGAACATAATTCAGTGACATACTTGCTTGTTAAAAAAGCTTGTGATTTTTTATAAGGTAATTTTGAACTTTTCCATCTTCATGAATTTCTATTTCATAACTTTTTTGGATCATTATACATGTAGAACATGCATCTATGCTAAGTCTTAAGTGATAATGTTGTTTTTAATTTGTTTGGGTATCTTTTGGAAAATATAATCACCTTCATAAATGGAATTTAGTTAAACAATAAAACAATCTTGTTTGACTTGTCATATAAAAAAAATGATATAAGTATTTTTTAAATCGAACTCAAAAACTTGATAATGATAATCGAAACTTATGTATCATTTTAAATATAATTTTTAACCCACAAAAAAAATACTATAATATACACACATGTAACACATACATGTTTCTCAAAATCTATTTGAGGAAAAAAAAAATGAAACATAAAACTATATAAAGTTATATTAAATATATCTCACATATATATTTAGGTTACCTATATCTCACATATTGGTTTCTTTGATATTAAGTAAATTTTAAATATTATAGTGAATAAAAATGCTTGATAGTGTACTTTTTAAATATTATAATATTAAATTTATATTAACAATAAAGTTCATATAATTTGTGTTAAATTTATTAACGTTTTAGTAAAATTATCCGTTGTGATAGCATATAAACACGTGTTGTTGCGTACAAGTTAAATACTAACAAAACACGTGACTTATTACGAGGGGTGAATTTTTTTATTAAAATTGTATTATTGAAGAAAATAAAAATTGTATTTTTATTTTATTTTATATATATATATATAAATAAATAAATAAATAAATAAATAAATAAATAAAGTGTTTTAATTTATATATATAAAAATAAATAAAGTGTTTTAGTTAAAATTTATTAATATTTTTATATTATTTGATTTTATTAAAATAAAGTTATATATTTAATATAAATAAAATAAATAAATATATTAAATTGATATGGATTAAAATGGATAAATTTGGGAAATTTTCATATTTTAATATTTTTTTATTATATTTATCAATACTAATGGTTCATATTAACATAACTTTATTAGAATGAGTGTATTGAAATGATATAAGTGAAGGGAAATAAGTGTATTGATTTGATATATAGATAAAGTATAGGAATAATAAATTTTGGGGAATTTTTCTTTAATAAAGAGAAAATTGGATTTTTCTAAGAGTCTATTGTATCGGTTACAACTACTCTCCAAAATTTTGGTTCGCATGTGAATTTTGGAGCTTACCTTGGATCCTACGATCGATCATCCTTGGTCATTTATTGGTAAGATGATGATTTCAAGCTCCCCTCCTTGATCCTAAGAGTTGTTCGCGTTCTCATCTTTATGCAGCATGTGCCATTTTCAGGCATAGGGGTTGTTGTTTGTCATGCAAAGGGAATGTTGTTTTGCTTCAAGGGAAAGCATGTGCACATGAGTGGTTGTCACGAAGGTTGTTGCATCAAGCAAAGCATGTCTTATGCATTTTGGATGGTCTACGTTGTGTTACTAAGTGTCCGTGTGTGATCATAGTCAAGTCCTATCAATGTTTACATATGTTTCACCGATCTCACACTTAGCCAATTTCCCAAGCAACTTAGCCTTATCCAGCTTCTCAGAACTGTGTGCTTTGCTTCTGCAACCATCAAGCTTCCTCCCTTGCCTGCTGAAACCCTATAGTTCACAGAGACACCAACCTCCCTTGCCTTCTGAAACCCCGCAGCCCGCAGAGACCCCCGCCAGCACTGCTCTCCAAAAATGCGCAAAACAGTCAGGCAGCCAACACTGCTATCCAGAAATGCACAGAGCAGTCCAACTGAAATGCACTCATAAATTCCACAGAGCTGTCCTCCCTGGACCCCCATCTCGCAACAGTATCCTATGCCTCAAAACTACGCAATGTTGTCCAAGCTGCTTTGTCTGCCTTGCATGCAGAAACTATGCAGATGAGCCTCCCAGGGCCTCATTCTTGCAGCAGTCACTGTTCGCTGAAATTACGCAGATATACCTCTCAGTGACCACAGGAAAAGGTGACATGCTAAAATCACTTCCAAGGAGTTGAGGAGAAGGACCAATGAACCAAGTAATGGAAAAGACTAGGACCGCATGCAAACTCCATCGGATGCATGATCATCTTGAGGGTAAGTATGGTAAGTAAAGAACACCTTTCGAGGTACACCTCTTAGTTGAGTTTGCAAGACTACTTGTCATTGTCATATCATCCGGTCCTCAATAACATGCATGTGCGCAAACACGAAAAGTAATTTTATGTGTTTCTTCTACATGTATTTCTTTCTTTTCACTTGTTCAACCAACTATCATCTTTGGCATGTTTATTGTTATTTCATGCTTGCGACCTCGTTTTGGTGATGTTGAAGGTTGTGTTCACTATGTAAACATCTATCGCACTTACACACAATATTGTAAGTATTGTCGCGCAAGTGTCATCACAGTTATCCAAATGTCTATCTAAAGTGCCGCACTTGTCACTTTCACCATTTGACAGTCCCACAGTTAGTCACACTGAGCATCTTGTCTTCTTGGTTCGAGGTATCTTGTCGTCGAGTCATGTTGAGTGTGTTTTCGCAAGGTCATTTATGCATAAATTCACTCGCTCACACACTTTGTCATTTTGGTGAAACATTTTCTAAATGGACCACCCCCAATAGCCAGACCTTCGCTGAGCTGCACTACGCAGTCTCAACCCCTAGTGATCATGTACTGCTACCCAGAATTGCGAAAATCTTGAGGCTTCCTCCCAGGCAGCCTGCACTACGCAATCCTGGAATCAACCTGACTGACTGTCACCCAGAACAATGCAAAAGTTTCTCAACAAGTCATCTCAATCTACGTTGCCCGCAAGAAAATCTACCAAGCCTCCAAATGGTCAACCGAAGAGTTTGACTGGGCAGTGACCCCGGGCCTCACTCCTCCAAAATATTATGCAGAAGCTGCCAAGCATGCCCACTTCTGCTGACTGAATAAATTGCACAGACATCTTGGATAGACACTTGTTGCCTATCACTTCACTGCCCTAAAAAATTGCGTAGTTTTTCCAACCAGTCACCTTGTCAGCTGACTTGCTGCTCCTCCTGAAAATTGTGCAGTTTTCATGGGTTGTCTCCTAGCTGCCCAACATCCCACTCAGCCTAGAAACTGTGGAGGGATGTCTTACAGGCCAGCCTCCGAGCTCTACATAGTTTTGGCCAGCAGTTTCCCGCAACTCGCTATCAGCCTCCCTGGAGAAATTGCGCAGTTCCCACTGCCAGCCTCCCCTTGCTGCCTGGACTGTCTCCCTAGAAAAATTGTGCAAATCTGCCCTCTAGCCAAGCTAGATCCCAAAGACAGACACTATCGTTCTGGATTTCCTATCTCAACCTCCCAGTCACCTCTGCGCAATTTTCATGGACAGTGCCCAGAGCCCGCATCCCAGCTTGAAATGTGCTTTGTGCAATTTCAGATTTTTATCCTCTCTCCCAAACACCTACATTCGAAAGAGAAAAACAATGCATCATGGTAGATTAGAAGATTTCTAGATTTGATGTTGCCTTGTCATGAGTGATTGGAGATACAGGTACATGGATGAAACATGGCATGATGAAAAATGAGATGACCAAGGAGCGCATGCAAGGAGACTTGTTTGTGAATGGAGGAACACATGGAGCATGACAAGTACTAGCAAAGGAGAGACATGCACATGCAACATCAAGCAAACACCAAGACTATCGAAGACTCTGCACACCTTGCCATGCAGAGGTGAAGCTAGGATACACCAAGAGCACATCCATCACTCAACAAAATAGTCGCTCAACATGGACACCACCAGCAGCATGAACATACCAGCTCGGTCGTGTCGAGTCATGTCATGAGTCAACCTGGCCACATCACTACTGTGGGCCATACTATTGTAATCAATGTAATGTAACATGGAAGTCCAAGAGACCCACATGTAAATTTCAAGACTCATGTAAAGTTGAAGAGTCATGTAAGATAAACAATCATGAGGGAAGTCAAACAGTCACAAGGGCTAGTTTTACCCTTGGCTATAAATACCCCTCATTTGTACATGCAAAATACCTTTCACCTTGGCTCCTCCCTCATAGTCTTGAGAGTCTGAAATATTTTCTTTGAGGAGCGAGCAATGGCTCCAATACCTGGCTATCCGGGTTGGTGATGTAATGGTGTATGGATGTGTCTTGGAACTTTCGCTTAATTCAGAAGCATATTAACAGGCCAGCACAATTTCACACATGTATTGTATTCGTTTGTAAGACTATTCTTTGGACGCTTTTAATGCATGTTTCTTTAACCTGTATTAAGACAATTGAACTATTTCGATTGTTTTAGTACATATGCTATTGGAAATGTGTTGTATCAGTTGCTAACATTGTCTCACCCGTGTAGGCTATCCCTCTGCGCACTCGACAAATTCATTCTTGTAAACTTGTTATAACGCCCATCGCACTCATGTGGATTATTCCATTGGGTGTTATCAGTTCACCTTGTGCTTGTGACTGCTGCATTTGTTTGGCCTGCTCCACTAGAAGCTGCACAATTCCTATTGTGTTGTGTGTCTATAGAAGAGTTGGGACTATTCCCTTTCAACCTGAGACTCACTTCCATCCTCTCCCTCTACAGTGAATGAAATCTAACAGAAGCGGGACCAAGCACTCACCAGGCACGCGAACCTCATTGTTCGAAGACAAAGTAAACCACTCTCACGTGCTGACAAGCAAGAGCTAAGGAAAATCTTTAAGATAATGGCAACCAGACCATCATACCGGATGAGACTCCTACACCAAACGGTGTGAGGTCTAGTTGGGACTTCGTATGGCACTAGAAGGACGACCATATGACAAGTTGAGTCCTCATAATTTGTTTTTAATCTTTACATACTTATCATGACTAAACATAGAATTTCTCTTTCGGAGTGTATGTCTTATGGAAATAACTTTGAAATCTGGGAAGATCTCTAGAATAACTTGTCACATAAAACATATGATGGTGGAGGTCAAGTAGCTTTGGTTAGACATGCGGTTGGCATTGTAGGCTCCTGCGAAAGGCATGAAATCTTTGAAGATTACATGACCTACGCATTGTTCACATACACGCTTTGAGGACATCCACAACATTGGTATGCCACACTACCCGAAAAATTGCTTCACTCTTTCCATAATCTGATCACAGAGATAGACCATGCTTTCAATCATTTTGACCATAAAGCGCTCAATAAAGAAATTATGAAATTATGAAAAGCACCTGATGAATCCGTTGAACAATTTTACATGCACTTTCGTAATCTTACGTATCGATTTCTTGAAGATGAAATTGATTTGGAACTCCTCAATGGAATATTTAATCATCTTCTTTACATATCTGAAAATTTGCAACTCTTAGAATCATTCGAACCCCTCCCAGCATACTTTGGTGATGGAGCTACACAATCACAAGCGAACACAATTATTGTCACAAGTGACTATTCGCCTTCCCCTCATCAAGCAGCTCCACCCCTGCAAAGTGAAGTGGGAAAGCGTGCACACACATTTGTTGAACTGTCACATCCTCCTACCCCACCTGCTCTTGATATCTGCGTAGATTTGGCTTACAAGCCTGCTGGTTGTCATGTGGACATGTTACCTCAACCTTCATCCCCACATTCTGTTGATCCTCCATATTGTACTGTCTTGTGTTCTTCCGTTCCAAACTCCACACTTGTTGTGAACAAGGATCAAGTTGTTGATGGAGTTGATGTTGTGCAACCAACATGTGCTATCATTCATGATGAGTGGGTGTGAGAATCTAAAGAAGAACTTGCGGTGAAGGATGACTCCCTTCCATTCGCACCTCACTCGCTCTATCATGGCATCCCTTGTGATCCTACCACTTTTGATCCTCCCTGTGAAAACTCATTTATGAATGTTTCTACTTCCGATTGTTCACATGACACACTAGATGTCAGTTTTTTAGTACATTACGGAGAAGACACATCTTCCTCTAAAAATCTGTCCCATCTGTCATCTATCATTTCTAAAAACACAGAGGGTGAACATCCTTGCTTCTCATCTACCCCTCTACCCAATTCATCAAATCATGAGGATGCTGACGAACATCCTGAATTTTATGATTGTGCTTGTCATGATATTTGTACTTCTTCATTTGATCATGATGTTGATTCACTCACTATTAATCTATCTAAGCCACTGGTCTCTAATGATATAACTATTAACAGAGTGGAAACCTTGTAGGTTGTCGAGCCACTTTAGCATGGGCTGATGGTTATGTCAGGCCCTCGCTGTCCTGAGGTTAATCCACTCCCAATCATAAAATTTTCGAAACACCGAAGGCTTCTCATCACTGTTTGCTTCTCATTGAAGATCAACCAAACACCCAGATTTCGCTTCCTCCACTCGAATCACATGATCCCATCTCTCAAGCTTTGGAGGAATCTTACACAACAAGCGTGCTTGCAAAGCATAAGCTATTGGGATTTTTCATGTTCGCTCATATGTCACAATCAAAATAGTGTGTATCTTTATCGTCTATACATAGTGCGTTGCAACACCATGGTACGTCTACAGAATGCTTGTTTTGTGCATTCACACTTTTCTATTATGTGGATGTTTTAGAACTCGGAGCATGTTGGTCTTCGCTAATCTATATTTCTTGTTGGTTTACATGCATATATTTCTTGTTAGCCATGCCTTCACCAACACAGGCCAACCAATGCATCGGTGGTTGCATTGGAAATATCACTTCACGTGATTAGGCCCATGCATTGTTTAGCGTAGGAGTAGGAGTAGTGTTTGCTTCTTTACTTTTGTTTGCTTTCTGGTTTGCATGTTTGTTTGCTTTCTTACTTGGTTTGGTTTTCTTCCTTGCTTACTTTTCTTACTTGTTTTTCTCTCTCTTTACTTCTACTTTTTTTCTTTTTGTTGTCTTTTCTTTCTTGTACCCATAGGTTAGCCTCTCGTGAAACTGTGTTTGGCTCTCGAGACAAGCTGGGAAAATATAAGAGGACTTGTACAACTATCAACATTTGGTTATCTGTTGTCCTCTCTCTTTATGAAGAACTTGTTGTCTTTAGTCGATGATGCCTTGATGGAAAATACATTCTGTTCAGAGTGAGTCTTGGTGAAAACACAATGCTTGCACTCTAACTAGTACCACCTACTCTAGTCGATTGTTTTGGGTTAACCCTTGTCAACTCAGTCAAGTAGAGTAAGGTGGGGGGGAAACCTTAACAAGTATGTCAGAGGTATACATAACATACTTCTCTGAAGGAACAACCTCTTCTGCTTACAATAAGTCGAGATCTCTCTTCCTTTTTTAGTATTTTCACTCGGATATTCCACAGTTTTCATTTTTGCTTTGTCGACGTTTCGAGTCTAGACCAAGACTCATCATCAGGACTTGATTTACAAAAGAGAGAGCCAACAGTGATAAATAAGGTTAAGGTTGAGATGTCAAGTATGTGAGCCGACCAACTTACTGATTTGAATTAACTAGAATTTATTTTATTATGTATTTATTTATTTATTTTTAGCATACTTGGTTATTTATTATAGTTATTATTAATTGTTTTAAGTGAAATAGTTTATGTAATAAGTTATTTATTATATTTTATTTAATAAATTAATTTACCAAATTGTGATTTAGTTTTTTATTATATATATATATATATATATATATATATATATATATATAGATATATATATATATATATATATATATTAAGGAGGATAATTTATTATTAATGCTGTGATAGCTTAAATGTTTGTTAATGTATTATAATAATTTTCTGATATATTAATTTTATTTATTATTTATGTAATTTATTATAGTTTGTTTATTAATTGCTTGAATTGAATTGTTTATGTTTTAATATTGTTTATTATATTCTATTTAATAAATCAATTTATCCTAAAGATTTTGTTTTAATTAATTTATTATTATAGTTATTTAATTACTTGTATTAAGTAAATGTATATGAAATATGTTATTTATTATATTCTGTTTGATAAATTAATTTATCCTATGATTTTACTTTGATTATGTTTATTTATTTATATATTATGTTTATATATTTATTTATTATTTTTATTATGATTTGATATATTAATTTTATTTATTATTTTTATTATTTTTATTTATTATGTTTATTTATTTATATATTATGTTTATTTATTTATATATTATGTTTATATATTTATTTATTATTTTTATTATGATTTGATATATTAAGGAGGATAATTTATTATTAACGCTGTGATAGCTTAAATGTTTGTTAATGTATTATAATAATTTTCTGATATATTAATTTTATTTATTATTTATGTAATTTATTATAGTTGTTTATTAATTGCTTGAATTGAATTGTTTATGTTTTAATATTGTTTATTATATTCTATTTAATAAATTAATTTATCCTAAAGATTTTGTTTTAATTAATTTATTATTATGGTTATTTAATTACTTGTATTAAGTAAATGTATATGAAATAAGTTATTTATTATATTTTGTTTGATAAATTAATTTATCCTATGATTTTACTTTGATTATGTTTATTTATTTATATATTATGTTTATTTATTTATATATTATGCTTATATATTTATTTATTATTTTTATTATGATTTGATATATTAATTTTATTTATTATTTTTATTAATTTTATTTATTATGTTTATTTATTTATATATTATGTTTATTTATTTATATATTATGTTTATATATTTATTTATTATTATTGTGATTTGATATATTAATTTTATTTTATCTATTGTTCATGTAAATTATTATGGTTGTTTATTAATTATTTGAGTTGAATGATTATTAATATTTTTATAATCTTATAATTTTTTTTTTATATATTAGTTTTATTTATTGCACATGCTTATTAGTTGCTTAATAATTGCTTGAGAATTGTTTAAGTTTGATTATTATATTTTATTTATTAAATAAATTTGTCATAAATATTTTGTATTAACTAATTGCAATTTTACCCTAATTTAGATTATTTATTTATCTATATATTTTTTTTGGAGGATTATACTAGGATTATTGAGGATAGGAGAGGAGCCGATTTGATCAAAGAGGGCAACTCAATCTAAGGGCATGAGGATTGAGGTCCAATTCCTACTAACTTCCAAGCCTCCATCCCTGTTTAGGTTATGAGGGTGTTTCACAATCTCAAGAGCTTCTCGGACTTTACGCTTGAAATAGTGTCTTTCATTAGCAATGACTTTTGTGTTTTCAAGGCATATATGATGGTTTGTCTTTCCTACATGTTCTGCCAAGGCTGAGGACCGGGTTCTTTCCCTACGGATATCTGCGCTATGCTCTTTCAACCTGATACTAACCGATCTGCCAGTTTCGCGCAAGTGTTGTCACGTTCGTCCAAATGTCTATCTGAAGTGTCACACTTGTCGCTTTCTCCATTTGATAGTCCCGCAGTTAGTCACACTGAGCATGTTGTCTTGTTGGTTCAAGGTATCTTGTCATCGAGTCATGTCGAGTGTGTGTTCGCAAGGTCATTTATGCACAAGTTCACTCACTCACACACTTTGTCATTTTGCTAAAACTCTGTCGATCGAACCACCCCCAACAGCCAGAACTCCGTTGAGCCGCATTGCATAGTCTCAACCCTCAGTGATCATGTACTATTTCCCAAAATTGCGCAGGTCTTGAGGCTGCCTCCCAGGAAGTCTGCACTGCACAATCCTAGAGTCAACCCAATTGACTGTCACCTAGAATAATGTAGAAGTTTCTCAGTAAGCTATCTCAATCTATGCTACCCACAAGAAAATCTATGAAGCCTCCATCTGGTCAACTAGAGAGTTTGACTGGGTAGTGACCTTGGGCCTTATTCCTCCAAAAAATTGCGTAGAAGATACCAAGCATGCCCGCTTCCGCTGACTGAAGAAATTGCATAGACATGTTGGACAGACACTTGCTGCCTATCACTACACTGCCCTCAAAAATTGAAAAGTTTTTCCACCTAGTCACCCTTTCAGCCAGCCTACTGCTCCAACTGAAAAATGCGCAGTTTTCATGGGATGTCTCCCAACTACCCAACATCCCACTCAGCCTAGAAACTACGCAGGGATGTCTTGCAGGCCAGCCTCCCATCTCCGCGTAGTTTTGGCAAGTAGCCTCCCACAGCTCGTTGCCAGCCTCCCTAGAGAAATTGCGCAATTCCCACTGCCAGCCTCCCCCTGCTGCCTGCACTTTCTCCCTGGAAAAATTGTGCAAATCTACCCTCCAACTGAGCTAGATCCCACAGACATTCACTGCCAATCGGGATTGCCTATCTTAGCCTCCCAGTGACCTCTGCGCAATTTTCATGGATATTGCTTGGAGCCCGCATCCCAACTTGAAATGTGCTATACAGTTTTCGAGCCTTGTCCTCTCTCCCAGTCACCTTCATCCGAAAGTGAAAAACAATGCATAATGATAGACCAGGAGATTTCTGGATTTGATGTCGTCTCATCATGAGTGATTGCAGATACAGGTACATGGATGAGACATTGCGCTACGATGAACGGGATGAGCAAGGAGCATAAGGAGACTTGTTGGCAAAAGGATGAACACATGGATCATGACAAGTACAAGCGAAGGAAAGACATGCATGTGCAACATCAAGCGAACACCAAGACCATAAAAGACGTCACACACCTTTCCATGCGGAGGTGAAGCTATGATACACCAAGAGCACATCCATCTCTCAGCAACACTGCAGCTCAACATGGACACCAGTAGCGCATGAACATACCAGCTTTGTCATGTCGAGTCATGTCATGAGTCATCTCGAACACATCACTACTGTGGGCCATACTATTGTAATCAATGTAATGTAATGTGGAAGTCCAAGAGACCCACATGCAAATCTGAAGAGTCATGTAAAGTTGAAGAGTCATGTATGTTAAACAGTCATGAGGGAAGTTGAATAGTCACAAGGGCCAGTTTTACCCTTGGCTATAAATACCCCTCATGCGTACATGCAAAAGACTTTTCACCTTGGCTCCTCCCACATAGCCTTGAGAGTTTGTAATATTTTCTTTGAGGAGCGAGCAGTGGCTCTAATACCCCGCTATCGGGTTAGTGATGTAATGGTGTATAGATGTGTCTTGGAACTTTCTCTTAATTCAGAAGCCTTTTAACAAGCCAGCATGTTTTCACACTTGTATTGTATTTCTTTGCAGGACTATTCTTTGGACGCTTGTAATACATGTTGCTTTAACTTGTATTAAGATAGTTGAACTATTTAGGTTGTTTTAGTACATATGCTATTGGAAATGTGTTGTATCAGTTGCTAACATTGTCTCACCCGTGTCGGTTATCCCTCTAGAGACTCGACAAATTCATTCTTGTAAACTTGTTATAACGCTCATCGCACTCGTGTGGACTATTTTGCTGAGTGTTGTACATGCTATCTGTTCACCTTGTGTTTGTGACTGCCGCATCCATGTGGACTACTCTGCCGGAAGCTACGCATGTCCTGTTGTGTTGTGTGTCTCTAGCAGAGTTGGGACTACTCCCTTTCAACCTGAGACTCACTTCCACCCTCTCCCTCTGCAGTGAAAGAACTCTGACACAAGCGGCACTAAGCACTCACCAAGCACGCGAACCTCGTTGTTCGAAGACAAAGTAAACTACTCTCACATGCTAACAAGCAAGAGATGAGGAAAATATTTAAGATAATGACAACCAGGCCATCATACCGGATGGGACTCCTACACCAAACGGTGTGAGGTCTAGTCGGGACTTCAAAATGGGGAGATCCCCTTAATGTTGGCCGGTCCAGCACCGTCAATGGAGTCTAATATTTGTGTTAAGATTGATCGATGCTTGTGAGGGACTCATTGATTTCATGCTTTTGAAATGAATGTATTGAATTGATAAAAGTGGGGAAAAATATGTTAATCTCACCTAAATGAAGCATAAGGACCAATAAATTTGGGATAAATTTATTTAACAAAGTGAAAATTCAATTTTCACCAACTTTAATGTTTTTATTACACTTCATTAATTCTTATGGACTCATATTGACTTGACTCTATTGAAATGAATGTATTTACTTGACATAAGTGAAGGAAAATAAATATCTTAACTTAATTTATGTGGAACATAGGGACCAAGAATATTATGATAAATTTCTTCAACAAAGTAAAAATTGCATTTTTCTCCAACTTTAATGTTTTTATTTGACTATATTGATGCTTGTGAGTTACTCATATAGACTTGACTTATTAGGATGGAGGAAGGGAGGGAGTTGCTCATATTAACTTATTAAAATGAGTGTATTGAGTTGATGTAAGTAGAGGGAAATAAGTGGTGATATAAATAAAGCATAGGGGTAAGAAATTTGGAGGAACTTTCTTCAGTAAAGAGAAAATTATATAATTTTAGGACTCTAATATTTTTATTAGACTTTATCAATTATTTTGGGGTCTTATATTGACTTGACTTTATTGAAATGAATGTATTGACTGAACAATAATGAAGGAAAATAAATATATTAAATGGACATAAGTGGAGGAAAATAAATATATTAAATGGACATAAGGGGAGGAAAATAAATATATTAACTTGAAATAAATGAAGTATAAGGCCCAAGAAATTCATAGGAAATTTCTTCAATTGAGTGAAAAATGAATTTTTCTCCAACTTTAATGTTTTTAGTAGACTTTAGCATTGCTTGTGAGGGACTCATATTGACCTAATTTTATTGCAATGAGGGTATTTACTTGACATAAGTGGAGTAAAATAAATATATTAACTTGAAATAAGTGGAGGAAAATACATATATTAACTTGATATAAGTGGAGTTTGGGACCAAAAAATTTGAGAGAAATTTTTTCAACAAAGTGAAAATTGTATTTTTCTCTAGCTTTAATGTTTTTATTAGAATTTATTAGTGCTTGTGAGGGAATCACATTGACTAAATTTTATTCAAATGAGTGTATTGAATTGACGTAAGTGGAGGAAATTAAATATATTAGCTTGACATAAGTGGAGGAAAATAAATATATTAATTTGACATAAGTGGAGGAAAATAAATATATTAACTTGACATAAGTGGAGCATAGAGACAAATATTTTAGAGAATTTTTTTCAACAAAGTGAAAATTGTATTTTTCTCCAACTTTAATGCTTTTATTGGACTTTATCAATGATGATGAGGGACTCATATTGACTTAATTTTATTCAAAGGAGTCTAATGACTTGACATTAGTGGAGGAAATTAAATATATTAATTTGACATAAGTGGATGAAAATAAATATATTAACTTGACATAGGGACATAGGGACAAAAAAAAAATGGGAGAAATTTCTTCAACAAAATGAAAATTATATTTTTCTCCAACTTTAATGTTTTTATTAGACTATATCAATGCTGGTGAATTACTCATATTTACTTGACTTTATTAGGATGGAGAGGGAGAGGGAGTTGCTCATGTTAACTTGAGTTTATTAAATGAGTGCATTAAATTGAAATAAGTGTGTTGATTTGACAAAATTAAAGTATAGGAACCAAATTTCTTCAATAAAAAGAAAAAATGGACTTTTTATTAAACTTTATCAATATTTATGAGTAACTCATATTAAATTACCATTATTGAAATGAATATTATTAAATAAGTGAGAGAAAATAATATATATATATATATATATATATATAAAAGAATAAATATTAGAGATTTCATTTTTAACTAAATTATTATTATTGTTTTTTAAATATTAAGTTTAATTAATTTATATTAAAGATCAATTAATTTAATTAGTTAATTTGTATTAAAGATTAATTAATTTAATTAAATTTAATTGACATAATTGGAAGGAAATAAGTGTATTGATTTGACATAAATAAAGTATAAGGGTAAGAAATTTAGAAGAAAATTCTTTAACAAAAAGAAAACTGTTTTTTTTAATGGGACTCTAATATTTTTATTAGACTTTATCAATTCCTATGAGGGGTCTATATTAACTTCACTTTATTAAAATGAATGTATTGACTTGACATAAGTGTGTGTGTATTAAAGATCAATTAATTTAATTAGTTAATTTGTATTAAAGATTAATTAATTTAATTAAATTAAATTGTCATAATTGGAAGAAAATAAGTGTATTGATTTGACATAAATAAAGTATAAGAAATTTAGAAGAAATTTCTTTAACAAAAAGAAAATTGGTTTTTTTTAATGGGACTCTAATATTTTTATTAGACTTTATCAATTCCTGTGAGGGGTCTATATTAACTTGACTTTATTAAAATGAATGTTTTGACTTGACATAAGTGGAGAAATATATATACATATATTAATTTGATATAAGTGGGGCATAGAGACCAAAAAATTTTGGGGAAATTTCTTCAACAAAGTGAAAATTGTATTTTTCTAGAATTTTATTATTTTTATTCAATTACATCATTGTTTTGAGGTGCTCATATTGAATTCAACTTTATTAGAATAGAGAAAAGTAGGGAGTTGATTATATTAATTTGATTTTATTAAAATGAGTGCATTGAATTGACATAAGTGGGGGGAAAGTATATTGATTTGACATAAATAAGGTATGAGGGTAAGAAAAAACTTCTTCAATAAAGAGAAAATTGGATTTCTATGGACTAATATTTTTATTAGACTCTATCAATGCTTGTGAGGGGCCCATATTAACTTGACTTTATTGAAATGAATGTATTGAGTAAGTGGAGTAAAATAAATAAATTAATGTGAAATAAGTAGAGTATAAGTGCCAAGAAATTTGGAGGAAATTTCTTAACAAATGGAAAATTGCATTTTTCTTTAATGTTTTTATTAGACTATATCATTACTTATTAATTACTCATACTGACTTGACTTTATTGGGATGGAGAAAGGGAGGGTGTTTCTCATATTAACTTGACTTCATTAAAATGAGTATATTGATTTGACATAAGTAAAGTATAAGGTTAAGAAATTTTGGGATATTTTTTCAATAAAAAGAAAACTAAATTTTTTTGGGACTAAAATATTTTTATTAGACTTGTGAGGAACCCATATTAACTTGATTTTATTGAAATGAATGTATTGACTTGACATAAGTAGAGGAAAATAAATTCATTAAATTGACATAAATGGAGTGTAGGGGCTAAGAAAAGCAAAGTGAAAATTTCATTTTTCTCCAACTTTCATGTTTTTATTAGACTATAAGGATAAGAAATTTGGAGATGATTTGTTCAACTAAATGAAAATTAGATTTTTTTTGGTACTTTAATATTTTTATTAGACTTTATCAATGCTCGTGAGAGGCTCAAGCAATTTGATCCCTCTAGGAGCTTAGTAGATCCGGAGTTAAGATGAATCTAAGTTGATTTAATTTTCCACTTTAACTGAGCTATATTCCACAAGAATGTCATGAGTAAATGCCATGGGTTGTCATAAGCCTAAAATTCAAAATCCATTGGTAACTTGACCAAGTCAATTCTACCTTAACTACTCAACAAAAATTAACAAATGAAATTAATAAAATAATGTAGAATTTTTATTATTATTATTATTTTATTTTGAAGTTATTTTTTTTTTTAACATAAGGTAATTTTTATTTTTATTTTATTTTATTTTGACCAAATCAAAATGTTTATGGGACATTACATTACATCATCTCTACCATAATGGGTTACTCGTTTATGTTTTTATATTTGTTAGAAAAATCAATATTAGAGATTTCATTTCTACTAAGTTATTATTGTTAATTTTAAATATTAAACTTAGTTAACTTATATTAAAGATCAAATATTACATATTTAATGATTACACCAATTCAAGGAGGAATCAAATCTATGGAGATACAAACCTCTTTTAAAATGAAAAGGGATTTGATCTCTCTCAGCACTTGGTAAATCTAGAGTTAAGATGGATCTGGATACAAACATCTTTTAAAATGAAAAAATATTTAGTAAATCTGAAATTAAGATGGATCTAGGTTGGCCTTCATTACTATATATATATATATATCTATATATATATATATATATATATATATATATATATATATATATATATATATATAATTTTATATTTTATTTTTATATAATTGCACCTAATCAATTTTTTTATCGATAATTATAATTATTAATTATTTTCTTTTGTTTTGTTTTTAAAACTTAAGGTTTACAAGATATAACATTATAACATCTCTATCATTATGGGTTAGAGAGCATCTCTCATCACAAAGACATATTTATTTGATATAAAAAATAATTATTTGATATTTATTTTTAGTTAAAAATAAAAAACGTAAAGCTAGACAAAAGTGGAAATTTATTTTTTTATTGTAAATTTCTTCAACGAAATAAAAATTACAAAAGACTATATCAATGCGAGTGAGTTATTGATTTGAACTTTATTAATATGGAGAAAAGGAGGGAGTTGCTCGAATTAACATGAATTTATTAGAATGTGTGATTTGAATTAACACAAGTGGAGGAAATACATGTATCTATTTGATATAATATATATATATATATATATATATATATATATATATATATATATATATATATATATATATATATATATATATATATATATGGATAAGAAATTTGGAGGAAATTTCTTCAATAAAGAAAAAATTGAATTTTTATGGGACTGAAATATTTTTGTTAGATTTTATCAATTCTCCTGAGGGGTCCATATTAACTTGATTTTATTAAAATGAATGTATTGACCGGACATAAGTGGAGCATAGGGGCCAAGAAATTTTGGGGAAATTTCTTTAGCAAAGTGAAATTTGAAATTTTTCCTCCAATTAACGTGCCATCACCAATGTTAATGCCAAATGCACAAACTTTGCACCAATGTTAATGCCAAATGAGCTCTATGGGTCCATTTTTGTGTCTCTCAGCAATCTGTCTTTACTGCACACATTAAATGTTTCTGGTCATTATTTAAAGGGAAGAATTCCTCTTGAGATTGGCCACCTTAAATCGTTGCAAGTACTTGACGTCAGCTGGAATTACCTCAACGAGTCTATTCCAGTCGAATTGGGCCTGCTGCACAAACTTCGCACTGTGGATCTTTCTAAAAACTCTCTGGAAGGAGGAATTCCACGCGAGATTGGCCAGCTTAAAGCATTACGACTACTTGACCTGAGCCGCAATGAGCGGATTGAGGGTCCTATTCCACCTGAGTTGGGCCAGCTTAATGCTTTACGAGTACTTGTCCTAATAAGCAATCAAATGAATTGTCCTATTCCAGCTGAGTTGGGCCAGCTTAAAGCTTTACGAGTACTTGCCTTGAGAGGCAATCAGATGAAGTGTCCTATTCTAGCTAAGTTGGGCCAGCTTAAAGCTTTGCGAGTACTTGACCTCACTGGCAATGCACTCAACAATTCTATTCCAACCGACTTGGGCTTGCTGCAGAAACTAGAGAAACTGCTTCTAGAAGGCAATGAATTTTAAAGCAATATACCGCATCAGTTAGGTAATTTGATGAAACTTAAACAACTATCGATTTCTGGCTCTATTCCTCCCAGAATATTCACGCTTCCCCTCTCTTATCTATCTCTTAGTCTTAACCTCACAACAAGCCTACCTAAAGCCATTGGCAACTTTACCACGTTGACCGACTTATCACTTTACGGAAGTGGACTCACTCACATCCTTGTATAAATTTCCAATTTGACCAAATGGACCTCTTTATATCTCTCAGGAAATGATCTCACTGACATCCCTGAATGCATTGCCAAGTTGACCAAGTTGACCAAGTTGACCTCTTTAGATTTCTCTTTCAATAGACTCGCTAACAATATACCTGAAGCTATTTTCAATTTGACTAAGTTAGAAATGTTAGATCTTTCTTCAAACATGCTTATTGGTGACATTCTTATAACCCTTAGAAATTTGAGTCAATTGGTTTAACTATATCTCTGTAATAATATATTAAGTGTTAGCATCCCTGAAGCCATTACTAATTTAAGGAATTTTCAATTTCTTGATTTCTCAAACAATAATTTGACAGGAACAATTCCCAAAGCCACAGGAAAACTTCATTTGTTGAAATCTTTAATGTTGCATTCAAAAAAGTTAACTGGACATATCCCATATAGCATAGGTCATCTAAGCGATCTCTATACACTAACCATATATAATAACGATATCTCAGGGAATATAAATGAGATTATTAATGGTTTGATTTCATTAGACACATTATATTTATCAGAAAACAACTTGGAGGGACCGATTCCTAATGGCATTGGCAATTGTACTTATATGAGAATATTCTCTGCTCACTCTAATAACTTCACTGGGACATTGCCTGCATCTTTGGCCAATTGTATGCTTCTTTGGCTCCTGGATTTAAGGAAAAATGGATTGACAGGGGAGCTTCCTCAATACTTCACATCTTTTCAGTACTTGGAAGCTTTAATCCTTGGTTATAATAATATGCATGGTTGTATTCCTCAAAACATCACAAATCTTACCAAGTTGCATGTGTTGGATTTATCCAACAACAAATTCAGTGGAAGGATACCAACACATCTTGAGAGGCTCAATGGCTTTGTAAATGTGTAAAATAATAGTGAACCACTGTTGGAAATTAGTATTGACATGAAAGTAATTGAGTATAATCTGTCATATCTATTGCCTACAAACACTATATTTGATTTGTCTTGTAATAATATTACAGGAGAAATTCCTATAAATATAGGAAGCATGAGTAGATTGCGACTATTGAATTTATTTGGAAATCAATTAGAAGGACATATCCCTACATCTCTTAGTGAGATACCTTATTTGGAGCAATTGGACTTGTCAAACAATAAATTGAGTGGACTTATCCTTGAAGTTCTCTCTAAATTATCAATGTTGGCTTCTTTTGGTGTTTCATATAACAACCTTTGTGGCCCAATTCCAACAGGGACACAATTTTCCACTTTCAATGTAACATCTTTTGACAAGAATGAATGCTTATGTGGGCTTCCTCTAACAACATGCAAGCAAAATGATAAGCCAGAGAGAACCTTTGCTGGAGGCAACAACAATAATAGTAATGCTAAGGGGATTGTTGAGATATGCCAATGAAAAAGTGTCCTTGTTAGCATTGTCATTGCGATTAGGGATCAGATTTGGTGGAGTTGTTGCTATGTTCATCATTTGGGACAAAGCAAGATATTGGGTAATGGGCATGTCCTCCAACACATGAAAGCCATTTTATGGAGTTTACTGATTCCCAAAATAGGTCACAAGGCTTTTTCCATATAACTCAATGTAATATTGTATGTCTTATTACTATTGTATGAGTTGTCTTTTCCCAAAATTTGAAATACATGTTTTTTTGGAGTTTACAGATTCCTAAAATAAATCACAAGGGCTTGTCAAATGGCTCAATATATTAGTGTATTTCTTATCACTCATCTTACTAATGTCCATCCTGCATGATGCAGAGTGAGAGATGCAGAGTGAGCAGTGCTTTGAATCAACATCTGGTAATGTTTACCATCAACAATGTTATAGCTAACGGCATTAAACATATCAAGAAGCTTCACATTGTCTTTCAGGGCATCGTTAACCCTCTTGGAGTTGCCCATAACTCCAAAAAATCTCTGAGTATCCATCTATCATAACACTTTGCAGCGAATATTCATATCAAATAACTTTCAACAATCCAGGTAACAAATATTCATATCAAAAAATTGTCAATCAATGTAACGAGATCGAAAAATCTATAAATAATGGTTTTGTTTCTATTAAAATGTTACCAAATATAGTTGTGATAAATAAGCATGGCTTTGATCTGTTGAATATTTATGGAAAATTCATTTCTGAAGAAGGGATTGATGTTGTCAAAGATGCATTGAGAAATGTGGCAGTTGGTGTCTCGTTTGGTCTGGTTTTGGGTGAGAATTGGGTGTGTTGTTATTGTCACGAGGAAGGGGAGCAATGTAGGATCCTCCAAAGCATTCCCTCAGGTGAGAATTGGGTGTGTTGTTATTGTCACGATGAAGGGGAGCAATGTAGGATCCTCCAAAACATTCCCTCAGTAGGCCGATATTCTTGATTTGAGAATGATGAAGCTCGGTTAAAATAATTAGTTCTTTGAATTCTCAAAAGAGTTTGCAGAAGATATAGCATTTTTGAAATAAAAAAAAAATCAACATATCTTTATTTGTTCATTTAAAAAGTCTCCCTATGTCCACGATAAAGCAAGGCCAATTTTAAAGTTTTTTGATATGAAATTATGTCATTTGGAGAAGAATAAGTCTCAGTCAGAAAGACTACATAATTTTGAAAATGTATATGTGGTTATAAGAGACACTTAGCATAACATCTGAAATGGTAGTTCATGACCACTATTCATCTACAGTGAGGATGGATAGATGCAACTTTTCAGTTCATTGCAGTGGTGAAATACTAATTTTATTTTAATTAATATTCACTAATTTATTATTTGGTGAAATATATGTTTTATTTTAATTAATATATAGTAATTGGCTATAGGGTATGAAATATCACCAAATATTTGTTTATTTGAATTAAAATTCACTATTTTTTTGTGTTTCTGTTTTCCAATATAATCTTTCCATATCTTCTATTCCTTCCATGCACCTTTGCAACTTTAGAGACCACTAATAGTTTTATAAATATGAAACATCCTGAAACATATATATATATATATATATTAAAAATTCTAAAAACTTAAAAACCTTTTATATTTTTTATAATATTTATTTTTTCATTATTATTTAGATAACAATAAAGTACATTCCATAGCAACGTATAAAACCTTTATTCATGACACTTCTCTATACCATATTTCATAATAACAACACCAAAATATAAATTTTAAATTATCAAAAATTAATTTCTTTTTTTATTTATTGATTTAATTTTTTTTAATTTATTATTTTTAATCAATCATAAAATTTGTTGTAAATAATTATAAGTATTAATAAAATATATTTAAATATAAATATAAATAGAGAATTAATATAATAATAAATTTAAATATAAATAATGTTAAAAAATATATACATTATTATAAATTAAGGGTGATATTTTATGTATTTAATTAGAAATTAGATAATATTTAAGAATGATTTTTATGAATATATAATTAAAAATGATGAGTTTTGGGTGGAGAGTTAAAGGTTGGAATTAACACTTTACATTTTAAAATGCATATTTTCACCTTTACCCTATTAAATGGGTTGGAAATAATACATGAAATTGTTCATTTTGAAATACATGTTTTCTTCCCCACCTTAATGATATATAATCAAATATGGTGAGAATGAGGAAGTGTGGTGATCTTATGCATTTGAAACCATTCATATTAAAATGCATAGTTCCATTACCTCATCCACCATAATACATAATTACATAAGATGAACATGGGGTGGGGATGAAATGTTATGTTTTAAAATGCATAGTTTTAGTCCCCACCCAAGGTGAAACTATAGGTGGAGATGTGGGAAATTATTCATTTGAAACTGTGGGTGGTGTGGAGGGTGAAATTGTATATTTTATTGTGTATGGGGTGAAGGGAGAAATTATGCATTTCACAGTGGTGGGGGTTGGGGATAAAACTACGAATTTGTTTCACTACTAAAAAGTAAAACTTTACCCCCCACCCATAGTGAACAAAAGTGCACAATTTCACTTTCCACCTCTACGCATAAAGAAATACGCAATTTCACCACTTAGAGTCCACCCACAATCAAATACATAATTTTCCCCCACCAACGTCCATGACAATGCATAGGTTTAGCCCCCAACCTCACCCATAACAAAATGTGAAGTTTCACTTTCAATCTCCAATTATAACTATGAGTGGCAATGTGAGTTGAAACTATGTATTTTATTGGATGTGGGTGGAAGTGGAGGTGACACTATGGGTGCACAATTTATAAATGATGGGAATTATATATTTTTGGTTTGAAACATTATCATTTAATGTTTTAGTTGATTTATTAATTTGAATGTAATGTTGGGTCCCTATAATACTAGTGATTACCCCATTACTATTGTAGTTATACCCCTTATTAATATTGTTGTGCCCATATTGCCCCCATATTGTTATTACTGTGCCCCATAGAATCCCTCTATTATTATTTTTGTGGCTTTATATTATTATTGTTAGGTCGGCTAGGTTATATTGTGACTCCTTAGACTCCTATATATAGAAAGGAGGTTTTTTCATTTGAATCATCCAAGAATTGTTCATTTATGTAATGTAAAGGAGGTTGCCCCCTCGAAGAGGCTGAATTCTAAGGCATTGATCTATCTTTTCTATCTTTTCTTGAGCTGGTTTCATAACATTTGGAATCAGAGCTTTGGATTCTAGGGTTTCGCTGCTCCAAACAGGTCATTGTGGCATTTTCGCTATAACGTTTTTTCTGCGACGTTTCAGAAGTTGCAAAAAAAAACCCATTTGAGAAGAAATCTCGCTGAACCTCGGGTCCGAATTTCATAGCTTTTCGCACTATATTTGTGGAGATATGATCTGAGGAAGTTGGTATTTTTGCAGACTCCTGAATTACATTCCAAATAGGTGACCTGGGGAAAATCATCATAACTTTCTCTCTGAGCATAGGATTGAAATTTCGTAAGAAGGTCAGAAAGAGGACGGACTGTAGTTTCTTGTATGAATTTTTCAGATCCAAAGGTCAAAACAATGACTCATGGCACGTCGTACAAGTTCGCTCTACTGAACTAGTTTATAATCAAGTCACTGTGGGAGATTTCACATAACTCTTCCTTGGAGAATCCAATTTGGGTCAGACTTGTGGCATTGGAAAGAGGACACAGAGGGCTACTACAGGTCACAAATTCAGAACTAGATGATCGGAAAGTACAAAGACATATCAGAGACAATATCGAGCTCCTACAAAGTGAAAAAAGGTGTGTAGATTTTCTTTAATTTTTGCTTAAGCTTGGTTTGAAAAAATATTTTGAAGGAATTCAAAGGGCATAATAGAGCATTATTATCAGTAACTGATGCCCTGAGGAAAGAAAATGCTAACACCTAGTAAGGAACCTGAAAGCTCTAGCATGACTCATGAAGAAGAAGAAGAAATGCTATATGATATATCAAAATTACAAGAACAAGTGCAACAAGTGTCACTTGCACAAAAAGCAACAGAATCTAAGATGGATGGTTTAAGGAAAGATGTAGAAGCTAAGATGGATGGTTTAAAGAAAGGTGTAGAAGCTAAGATGGATTGTTTAAATAAAGGCGTAGAAGCTAAGATGGATGGCATGGAAGCTAAGGTGAATGGCATGGACGCTAAAATTGATGGCATGGATGATAAGATGGAAGAATTGAAGATAAATATGAATAAGTTGCTACAAGAAATGGTCACTAAGGGTGAAAGGGTACTAAAGGAAACTCATGATGAGAACAAAAGAAATGTTAATCATGATTCCATAGACTCGAATGCTGGATCGAAGACTCACCATATTCCAAAAATCGATATGAGGAAGTTTGATGGCAAGGATCCCGCCACATGGATATTACAGATGGAGAAATTCTTCGATCTCAATAATGTGAAAAACACACAAAAGGTACGTATGGCAACTTTATATTTGGAACCAAATCAGTTTTATGGTATCAATGGCTTTGCTCTCATAAACAATTTATCACTTGGGCAATTTTTACAGAAGAATTGATAGCACATTATGAGGATACAAAAAGCAACACCTTTTTTAGCCAATTGATAAGTCTCAAACAAAAGGGTTCAATAATGGAGCACATTGAGGAGTTCCAAAAATTGAACATAAGGGTAAAAGATATTCCAGAGGAGCATAGGATTGATGTGTTCATAGGGTCTTTAAAGGATAATATCCAACATGATGTTTGCCTTTGGGAACCTGATTCATTAGAGAAGGCATTCAGGTTAGCAAGAAAAATGGAAAGCAAAATTATGGCAACCAGGAAGCATACCACTCACAACTATAAAGATGGAAGTGTTGTTTCCCCTAGTCTTCCACAACCTATAAGGTTGACACCACAACAATTGGAAGAAAAAAGAGCAAAAGGGCTTTGTTACAGTTGTGATAGCAAATACACTAAAGGTCATAAGTGTGCTGAGAAGAAATTATTCTACATAGATTGTGAAGAGGAAGAAGAAAAGGAGCAAGAAAGGTCAAAAGAAGAGGATATACTCCAGGAACAAAGCCTAGATGAAGAACAAATAAATCCGACCATATCTTGTAATGCATTGGCGGGAATTACCACTCCTCAAACCATCAAGATAGAAGGACAAATCAAGAAGAAAAAGGTAATAGTGTTGATTGATTCATTGTAAGGTAGCAAAAGAATTGAATTGCTTCCTATATCCAGCACCAGAGTGTCAAGTGATGATTGCAAATGGAGGAACAATAAATTTCTTTGGAAAGTGCCATAATATCAAGCTATCCATGGGAGAATATGTATTGACTAGCCCAATGCTTTCCATTCCAATGGGAGGTGCTGATGTTGTACTAGGAGTCCAATGGCTACAATCCTTGGGTACAATAGCTTTTAATTTTCAAGAACTTTTCATCAAATTTTCTGCGGAAGGAAAGGAAGTTGAATTAAGGGGTATTGCAGGGAAACCAGGAAAGATAATCAGCTCTAATGGTATGACAAAGCTTCTAAAAAAGGATCAAAGAGGTGTAATTGCACAATTATGTTCGCTAGATGTTTCCACATCAGAATCATCTATTTCTCCAGATCTCCAAAAAGTCCTGGACAATCATTCCAAGGTATTTGAGACTCCCAAAGGTCTCCCACCTATGTGTGATCATGATCATGCTATTCATCTAATTCCAGGAAGTGTTCCTCCAAACATCAGGCCGTACAGATATCCCTATGTCCAAAAGAGTGAAATTGAACGTATGGTTGCAGAAATGCTAGAGGCTGGTATAATTCAACCGAGTCAAAGTTCTTTCTCTGCTCCAGTAGTATTGGTGCACAAGAAGGATGGATCATGGCGCATGTGTCCGGATTATAGGGAGCTCAACAAGCTCACTATTAAAGATAAGTTCCCCATTCCTGTCATTGATGAATTACTGGATGAATTGCATGGATCAATTTACTTCACCAAGTTGGATCTTCATTTAGGATATCATCAAATCAGAATGAAGACTGAAGACATTCTGAAAACAATATTTAGAACTCATGAGGGTCATTATGAATTTTTGGTCATGCCTTTTGGCCTTACCAATGCACCTTCAACATTTCAAGGTTTGATGAATTCAATTTTCAAACCATTCCTTAGAAAATTTGTGTTAGTATTTTTTGATGATATACTAATCTACAGCAAGTCTTGGAAGGATCATGTTGAACATGTTGACAGGGTGCTACAACTATTGGAGGAGAAACAATTATATGCAAAAAGATCCAAATGTTTCTTTGGAGTCCAGGAGGTGGAATATCTGGGTCATATTGTATCTCATGAAGGAGTTAAGGTAGACCCTAGCAAAATTAAAGCCATTAAGGAATGGAAAATCCCCACATCCATAAAGCATTTGCGAGGATTTCTCGGGTTGACAGGGTATTATCGCAAGTTTTTAAGAATTATGGGAGAATAGCAGCACCTCTAACAACATTATTGAAGAAAGATGCATTTTCATGGACTTCGGAAGCAACAAAGGCCTTTGAACATCTTAAAGAGGCAATGTGCCAAGCACCAGTCTTAGCTACACCGGACTTCACAAAAACCTTTATTGTGGAATGTGATGCTTCAGGAAATGGAATTGGTGCTGTTCTAATGCAAGATGAAAGACCCATTGCTTTTGAAAGTCGTCCAATCAAGGGAAAGTTTTTAACCAAAGCTATTTATGAGAAGGAAATGTTGGCAATACTCCATGCACTTAAGAAATGGTGACCCTACCTAATGGGAAGACACTTCAAGGTAAAAATGGATCATGATAGCCTTAAATACTTTTTAGAACAAAGATTATCCTCTGAAGAGCAACAAAAGTGGGTCACAAAGATGTTGGGTTATGACTTTGAAATCATCTACAAAAAAGGAAAGCAAAATGTGGTGGCAGATGCACTCTCAAGAAAGGATGAGGATGTGGAAGCATTGTTGTGTGCCATTTCTATTATCCAACCAGATTGGATAAACGAAGCAAGGGAGGAATGGAAGAATGACGAAGAAGTGTGGTCACTTATTCGAAAGTTACAACAAGATTCCAGTACGTCTGATACATTTAGCTGGCAAAATGATTCGTTATGGTACAAAGATCGCTTATACCTCTGTAAGAATTCCCAGCTAAAACAAAATATTCTTATGGAATTGCACACTTCTCCCTTAGGAGGGCACTCAGGATTTTTAAAAACTTACCACAGGGTTAAGAAGGAATTTTTTTGGGATGGCCTTAAATCAGATATTCAAAAGTTTGTGGCTGAATGTTTGGTTTGCCAACAAAATAAAGTTGAAACAATTAAGACACCGCGTCTATTACAACCTTTATCCATTCCAAGCCAACGTTGGGGGGAGGTTTCAATGGATTTTATCACAGGTTTACCCAAGTCTGAGGGAAAGAGTGTCATCATGGTGATAGTTGACATACTTACCAAGTATGCACACTTATGTGCATTATCACATCCATTAAAAGCCAGCACAGTTTCTATTGCATTTATGGAAACAATTCAAAAGCTACATGGAAACCCAAAGATTATTGTAAGTGACAGAGATCCCTTTTTCACTGGAAATTTTTGGACAGAATTATTTTCTTGTCTTGGTACTCAGTTAGCTCATAGCTCATCTTATCATCCTCAATCTGATGGGCAAACTGAGATAGTAAAAAATGTTCGGAAGGATATCTTCGTTGCTTTGTATCTGATAAACAGACACAATGGGTCAAATGGTTGCCTCTGGCTGAATGGTGGTATAACACTTCCTTCCATACAGCAACAAAAATGACCCCATTTAAGGCACTTTATGGGTATCAACCACCATCCATCACATTATATTTAAGAGAAAATTCTAAGGTTCAGGCAGTGGAACATCACATCGAACATCAACAACAAGTCCTCCAACTCTTAAAGGATAACCTCGTGTTGGCACAGAATAGAATGAAACAACAGGCATATCAACATCGCAGTGAAAGAAGTTTTGATGTAGGTGATTGGGTATTCCTACGGCTACAACCATATAAGAAAATGTCCCTCAAGCAAGATAAGAAGGATAATAAATTACCACCAAAGTATTATAGTCCATACAAGGTGTTGCAAAAGATTGGTACTATGGCATACAAATTGGAGCTTCCTGCAGCTTCTCGATTGCACCCAGTTTTCCATGTTTCATGTTTAAAGAAGGTTATAGGCGACAAGCTCCCAGTTCAAACAATATTGCGAGAACTTGACGAGGAAGGAAAAATTATATTGGAACCGGAAGCAGTCACAGAAACAAGAACTCGACAGCTACGAAATCGATCAATTTCAGAGTATCTTATCAAGTGGAAGAACTTATCCGCTGGAGATTCCACATGGGAGGATGCGAATTTTATGCAGAAGTATCTAGAACTACTCAAGCATTGAGGACAACACTTTTTTGAAGGAGAGGGGCATGTTGGGTCCCTATAATACTAGTGATTACCCCATTACTATTGTAGTTATACCCCTTATTAATATTGTTGTGCCCCTATTGCCCCCATATTGTTATTACTGTGCCCCATAGAATCCCTCTATTATTATTTTTGTGGCTTTATATTATTATTGTTAGGTCGGCTGGGTTATATTGTGACTCCTTAGACTCCTATATATAGAAAGGAGGTTTTGTCATTTGAATAATCCAAGAATTGTTCATTTATGTAATGTAAAGGAGGTTTCCCCCTCGAAGAGGCTGAATTCTAAGGTGTTGATCCAACTTTTCTATCTTTTCTTGAGCTGGTTTCATAACATGTAATATGTAATTTATTACCACTACGTTCAAAGCATGGCAAAGTAAAGTTATAGTCTAAATAAAGATATGAAGTTTAAGTAAATTTGTAGATAATAATTTTATATTATTAAGGTGATATATTTATTTTGAATTAGTTTAAGTCAACAAGATTATCCCAATCCTTAAGCATTAACCAAATCAATTGGTTACATTTTTCTAATATGTTTTCATTAATCTAGAATGTTTTGCAAGCCATTAGTTTGATTACCTTGGGGTCAAGTGCACCAAGTCTACATTACCTACTTTATATTGGATACCATCTTTGAATCAGGGGGAAGTGCTCAAAATGAGAATCAATAACAACATTGAAAACACCCTTGAAGGGCCCTCAAGTGCAAAAACAAACATGGAAACCTAGATTAAATTTTAATCCCTAAACTTACTAACTACGTGGTTAGATTAATTAGTTAGATAGGTCAACAAAGTCCTTCCCTTGAAGGGTACTAATCATATAGTTTTGTGTGTGTATAAATTGTATTGTGTACATTAAATCAATAATTATTTTCCTTGCATTGTTTAATTAAATTACTATCCTAACCTTGAAATTTTAACACATAAATGAACTATAAATGCATGAAATATCATAATAATTATCAATTAATTCAAATAAATTCTAACTTATTTTTAAGAAAATAAGATGGAAAATGAGTAACGATAGTTTGAATATAAAATAAGATGCAAAAATAGATTCTATGTGTAGAAGCAAACCAAAAAATGAATAATTAAATTTGTGAATATATTCATAAACCCCATGAACTATAAGTTTATGGAAATTAATCATAATTAGTAAATAAGTCTTCAATATGTAAAATAATTGAACATGCAAAAAGAATATTGAAACATGCGTGTAAACTAATAAAAGTGGATGGGAAAGAAAAATAATATTCATAGAGAAAGACAACTTCAGGTATGCTCTAAGAAGGATTTATTCATTGATAGAGATTTATGTACAACCAAAGTTAACCCAAATCGTTTACCAATTACCCTCGCTTCATATAAGCATGATTTTTTGAAGATGTTATGTTGTTCAAAACAATTTAAATTTAGTTCGTATGAGACACTAGATCTTCAAAGCCTTTAATGGCTCCACACTTAGATGTCTAAAGGGTTTCTACGATTATAGAAGTGGTAGTCATTGAGACATTCCAAAGAAATACATATATGAAGAAAATACACAAAAAATTAAATGTCGAGGGAAGCACCTTTGCTTCCACCCTAATGTTGGACCTTAGATTGTAGATTTCTTATAATTGCTAACAAAAATGCACTAGTAATGAACATAGATATAACATAATAGAAAAATCAAAACTATATCAACCCTCTCTTTTCTCCCCCTATTGCTCATGTTCCTCTCCTTTGTTTCTAAAAATGGTGGGCAGGTAGTTGAACAAATGTAAATATGACCTCTTGTATTTATGCTAGAAATTACATTTTTGGACATTTTTATTTCAAATTTGCAAGAAGATAGAATTTTGAAGATCATATAGGCTAAAACAACTAAGGTCCTAAGTCAACTAAGAGCTTCAAATCAATTAATGTGCACCTGAAAATAGATTTGATGATGCATATATTCCTATAAAGTCAATTTAAATACAATTGACCTCTCAATAGTGAGGTACTTTAATGACGAGTGACGAGGCTCATCAATAGGTAAACTATATGGGTCACAATGCCACACTCCAGCTTATTAAAATTGACTTTTCACACATTTTTTTACTTATTTTGTTATATTTTATTTAGTGAGAAGGGTGAAGGTGAGTTACTAGTCATGTGGCCTAATATGTATTAAATGCAGGAATTGGAGCGGTTTTGGGTTAACTTAAGTGCAGGAACTCGAAGTGGGAAAGAAAGAGAGATTTTAGGAGATTGGTCTCCCTCCTTAACTCCTCAAATCATTCAAAGATTCCTCCACCATATCTCATCAACTCAGAGAAACTAGCAACCAAGAAAGTCAAGTCCATTGGCAACCAAGCCGGTGACTGTTAAGAAAGAGTCATTCTTGATTTAGGGAGCCAAGTCTCCCTACTTTCTAGGGAGCAGTTGGAGATCCAGTTTTGTATAAATAAGAGAGTCAAGGTACTCATTTGGATTCGATTTTTTGTTGTAGCCAAGAGGCCATTTTGAGCAAAAACATTGTGACTATCATTGTTATTTTGTATTTGACATTTTGATGATAATGAGAAATTCTACCTTGATCTAGCACTGAGTTGACTCAAAGGGCTAAAGCTCTTGGGTTAGGGCCCAACCCTAGCAGCATAAGTTCCTCTTTTTTTATCTGTATTCTTAGATTAAAATGATAGTTAGCTGCTGAAGTTTATTTATGTTTTGTTTATCTTAACAAGTATTTGAATTATTGCTTAACCTATTTTCCATTATTTTGAAGAGGTATATCAGTGGTCTAGTAGTGAAGGAAAGTACTTCAAAAAATATTGTGACAGTGGCCTCTATCTCATCTTCCTCATGGGATCATGATTAGAGGGCCCCACTCTCACAACCCCAAAATAGAGTTTGTCTTTTGGTCATTGCATAAATTATGGTTCATTCTTAGCTAGATCCCTGTTTATGATTTCTTTGAAGCACCTGTTGTTGTTATCTTAAATTTTATGTAGCTTAAAATGCATTCCATTTCATAGATCTAGTCCTTAACAATAGAAAGATCAGCTTTCTCAACTTCAATTCTTGTTTTTCCATGTTGACATGTAGTGATGCATAAATGAAAAGAAAAATAGGTTTTGTTGCAGGGATTATTGATCTGCATGGAGGAATTCATCTAAGCAGATTTACCTAGGTCCTCTTGACCTTCTACCAAGGCATACCAGCCCATAGTCTGAACCTTTGTTTTGAAGCCACCATGAGCAAGCCACCTTACGCAAATCCAACCTCCTTGGAGTGTTGGGCTTAGTCTTAGGTAATGTGCACCTTCCCTACACCTTATATCACCATCATACATCTCTCCAGCACCTCATCTAACTTTTCTTCCCCCCCCCTAAGCACTTCAACGAACTTCCTGTAGCAACTATAGGATCTCCTGTAACATCTTGTTTGACCTTGTTTTGACAAACGATGGTAGTATAAGAGCAGGTTAGGCCCTCATATTGGATTCCATACCCATCAGTGGCACCTAAGATCAGATCTCCCATGCCTTCTCCCTCTGCAAGATTAGACATAATATCATAGCATTTACATTTATGAATTTAGCAATTAAAAGATTCTTTTTATGCAAATGTAAAATGAGATAGTTAGTGCATGTATGTATGTGTCCTAGAATGATAGAACAACTTTCCATTTCCAAATAGTCCTAATAGCTAGAGGATAAATTGAAAGGTTAGCATAGTTATTTTCTGTAAGTAATTTGTGTCATTTCCTAGCTAGATGATTTATGGAATTTCATAGCATTTACCATTCAATAAATTTCATTTCCTAAATAGGTAAGCATTTAATTTCTTTCATTAGAAATAGATTTACATCCACTATTAGTAGTCAGACTCCTAGTCAATAGAAGAGCGATCTGGAACCCTAGTGGTCTAGCACCCCAGTTGAGAAGTGACATGAGTAGAATGTTGCATCTGATGTGTATATGTCACTGTCACCTCCAAGTTTGTACAAAACCTCAGGTTGATAAAGTAAAGTTGGTAGCCCTAGGAGTTACAGCATCCTTGCTGCAATAGTGAGGCTCATCACATTTTGGCGCTGTTGTTGGGGAGGTGTCTAGGTAGATGTAATTTATGCTTTTCTTTCTAATTTTCATTCAGTAGGTATATGTTATTTTGCTTTCCTTTATGTTTTGCAATTAATTCTGAAAGCACACATAAAAGGAAAAAAATCACTTTCATGTCTCGTAGGAGTAGAGACAATTTAGGGAAATTCTTGCTAAATACCCCCACACCATCAAGTAGTCAACCTTCCCTTTTCTTCGGTGATGTCAGCTTCTCTCTCTGACTACAGGGGAAATAGAGGGCCCATTAGGTGAACAACCATAGATCTTTGAAGTGTCTATTGGGGAAGAAGAAGAAGAAACCATTCCACACACTTACAACATGGCTGAAAACAAAAATAGGTCTAAAAATAGAAATGAGCATGCTTTTCCCATTAGAGAGACTAATGGAGATGCTGGGATGAAAAAATAAGCCCCTCTTCCCTTCCTCACTTCCATGGATTAACCTCAAAATACCTTGATACCTTTTTGTTTGAGTTTTTTGTCGTCTGCAGAACTTATGATTATACCTCTAATGACTAGAAGTTGAAGTTGTTCCCAGCCACCCTTAAGGATGCAACCTTGCACTGGTTCATGGGTTTACCTGGGCTCAAATGCAGCAATCATGTAATGAAAAGTATAGGGACCACTGTAGGTCCAAGGACACCAAAGAGGAAATCTTTAGAATGACTTTGGGACATGATTGATCCTTGGAAGATTATGAGGAAGGTTACAAAAGGGCTAGATGCACCCTTGATCCTGAATCACTCAAGTTAGTCCTTCTTAGAGGGATCAGGGAAGATATCCTAGAAACCCTAAACATGTGTAGTGTAGGGCTTTGTTGGTTGGCTCAACTAACTCTGAACCTGGGTCAGGACCCCCTAAGCCAATAGTTAGAGTGCATACAAAGGCATGTGTATGAGTTGCAACACAAGGTCCTAACTCTTTTGGTGGAGTACAAGCTATGGCAACCATACTTGGTCTAAGAGTTACAAATTAATGTTCCATATCTCTGTAGTACAAGATTGGTTGATTGGAAATGTTTTATTTTCTTAATATTAATGCAAAGTGTATTTTGTTGAGAATACATTAGCCCTATAGTAGGAAGAGTCATATGGAAAGTGAAAAGTCATTAAAGGTAGATGAAATGTCATGGAAGGTGAAAGGTCTCCTTATCTTCCATAAATAAACCATCATAGCTGGATGTATGGGACAACTATTGCACTTTCCACCAAGATTCTCATTTAGAGAAGATGTGCCCATAATGTGTACATAATATGAACTTTATGGTCAATAAAGTGCTTGATGATCAGATAACTAGAGGTGAAGACAAGCAAGCGGAATATGAAGAAGAAGAAGCCTCTTCTTCTCAAGACAATTCTAATTCATTTATGATAACATTTGAAGTTGTTAGAGATGGTGAGGTCCAGTCTATTCAAGAAGCCCTAGTTGGGGAAACTACTCCTAAACCTCCAAAGACTTATAATTTGAGAAGTAAATGATTGATAGTTGAACCCAACTTAGAAGACAAGAAAAATACATTGTTAAGAAGGATTTTTCCCCTGAATAACATTTCCCAACCTTTAATTTCTAATTCTTCAATCGGGTATTCCTGGAAGAATATGTCAGAAAACACTAGAAGTAATTATAACACTCTCAATGTTGTTGTCTTGAAGTTGTTATCAAGCCTTCTCAACCAACTAATTCTATTCAACCATCTAAGGAGGAAACTGTATCTTCTAATATTGGATACAACATTATTGAAGATATCAAAAGACTCAGGAAAATATATCACTCTATGAATTAGCCAAGTTTCCTAGGAAGAGGGAATTGATCATCAATACCTTTTCTCCCATGACTTCCACTAGTAAAGATATTATTTCTTCCATGGATACATCTGTTGGTCAGTCTAAATCATTGATAAATATTGAATCCATTGTCAACGCTGCAAATGCTAATTCTTGGTCTTCAACTCCTAATTTCCTATTGAATTTTGAGATCTTTAATTATAATATGCATAACTATATTGTTGATTATGATGCTTCCACCAACGTCATGCCTTTATTGGTTTGCAACAAGCTTAATGTTGAATTGGAAAAGACAAACACAAAAATCATTCAAATTGAGAAATTCCAAGTTAAATTTGTTGGAGAGTTGTGTTGGTGTTCATATATGAACTATATAATTCACCCTTTTCCACATTAATTATCAACCCGGGGATCATCTGATTATTTCAAGGCTACTGTGCACAGCATGCAGGCCACAATTTCCCTACCTAACATTGAGCATTCAATCAACAATATAACAATGTGTAACAACAAGCAATAACAATGACATCAATTAGAGTAATAGTAAATTAAGATTCACAACAACACAAACTTAATGACCCATTACAACGATAAAGAAATAATCATAACAGAAATAAATCTACACACACCACTAATCCAACAACACATGATCAGGAGAGTGGGCCCAACTCTCTGATCAAGGTTGTGGTAAAAGATCGAAGACTAGTTAATAGTTTAGAAGATCAAGATTGCATTAATCAAAAGGAAAATACATAACTCTGTTGTTACATTTAGAACTCTCGTGTCTCTCTCCCTCTAGCTCCCTAGCTATCTTTTCTACCTCTGTAACCTTACTTATACATTTCAATATGACAAGAATAGTATCAAGGATTTCCCATATATTACGACAGTTGTCTGCCTACAAATACACTACAATCATTTGAGGCAGAAACAAAATGCAAAGATATAAAATGCATTGGTCCAATAGGCTCTCATCAGTTGAGCATTTTTATAGCCAACATCCTGAGATTAGCGTTGCCAACTCATCAATAACCATACGCTGAATTGTATCATGCTGATCATCATCCTTTCGAATCTGCAAAGAAACATGAGTTAGAAAGTCGCATAAGCAATGCTCCCCTGGGACTACACTTCATCGATTAATATTTCACAAAGACATGACAAATAGATATAACTTCATTGCTCGAGATAAAAATTAACCTCGCAAAGACATGAAATAGGTGAAGGAAATGTATAAAAAGGAGGATAAAAAGTAGGCAAATTTAGCAACCAACATCTCCCCCTAACTGGATTTTCTACATGTTCTCACGCAACTCGCTTTCTGGGCAGGTTTGGGTTTGAACCACTGTGGTTGGCATGAAGCTGTGCAAGGTCGTATCTTGCATCCATATCCATCCCACAAATTTTGAAACCACCAGTACAAATGACATCCTTCCACTAGTCTTTTGTTGTCACATAGGCTAGTGTATACAGCTCATAAGCAAACCAAATAATGGGAAACTTAAATCTCAAACCTATCCATCAGGTCCCATAGTGTCAGATGCACGTGATATATCACGGGATTCACTCCAAAGCTCGAGCACAGTTAGGGGCCCTAAAAGCTTCATGCACCTGCACTGTTGATGGTGACAACGTCCATTGTTTCTGACAGGTGTCCTGGGATTCCTCCTGATAAGTAAGGATATACCTCATACACATGTCAACACACCATTTCTGTGTTGTCAACATCTAGTCCTTTCAGCTTTCTAGCTGCAGAAATGTTTGATTTATGTTATAAATATCCACTGATTGACAATGTTCCATTATGATCACAAGTGGTTGATTTGCTTGATTCTATTCGAATGTATCAAAGGCTTTCTTCCATTTAACCTGATTAATCATGAAGGAAGTAAATTCTCTCAGTGAATGTCTCCCACATATGGTACTGGATTGAACAACTGATCATTCTCTAGGACGTAATTATGCATATAAAGTTCGCACATCAAGTGTTAGTTTAGTAGATTGTGAGCTCTCAGGATCTGCAGGAACTGCATAGGGTCTTCTACATTGTGGCTAATTTCCTAGTGGGTACTTTCTAGACACATAAACAAATATTTCCCATGAAGAAACAAAGCATAGCAATTATCAGGAGACCGACACTCCATTACCTGTCGTGTTAGGGCGAAAAATTCATCCTTGTCATCCTTAAGTAGCTGAACTTGCCCCTTAATTCTTCAATATTTTTCTTTTGTTTTTCTTGTTTCTTCTTAGATTTTTCTATCTGGGAGACATTATTAGCCACCACTTTTGATGCTTGTTCTAGAATTCCTTTCACTTGTTTCTGGTGATCTTCCAAAGAGATAGATCCCTGTTGAACATGAGAATAAGTGGTTCTCCATTTCTGAATTTCTATAGTCAGTAGAAACTCCCGAGACTCAATCAAATTCAAAAATGACTCAGTTTGTGTAGCTACTGAGATCGTCAATCTTTCTTAAGTATGTGCTACTGCCAAAGTTATTTTAGCTCCAAGAGTCGCGGTAACTTGACGGGTGTTCCTCTTTTTCCTTCTCACCCATCTTTGCAAGCATAATACTTGTCGTGGATAAGGGCCTTCCCTTTTTCACATTTTTCAAAGAATTCCTATTTAATAATGACCACCTCTATCTGTCTCACGACCGGTGTTGGGTTTGGCAGATTGAAATCAACAAACTCACCAGTCAATTCCTATTTCACCCTTATTTCTTCCACTTATTCAACAACTTGAGGAGTGGATTTAGTGCCTTCTTCTATAGTTCACGATACCTCCACATTTTCTCCAAATGGCTCAGGAGCCACTATAGGCTCTTGAAGGGTAGTATCATCAACATTTTCTTCTTGTGGCTATTATGTTGCCCCATTTTCTCCTTCCACTTGCTCAAGAATCGATTCTGACCCTTGCAGGTCAGTGCCAACATCCATGTTTCTTTCCAACTACTCGGGGGTTGACACCAGTTCTCGCGGAGCAGTGTCAACAATACCCCTTTCTTAAATTCGCTCACCAGTCGACATTGTTTCTTGTGTAATAGTGTCGACAATAATTTCTTCAATATGCTCATTAGTCGACACTGGTTCTTGTGTAACAATGTAGACAATAATTTCTTCAGTTTGCTCACCAATCGATACTGGTTCTTATGTAACAATGTCAATGGTATCTTCCTCTCCCATTGGCTCAATAGTTGACACTGGTTCTTGTGGATTAGTGTCAATAGTGGTGCTTTCTCCTGCAAGTGCTCCTACAAACTTTAATATCGGAGGAGAGTTTCTTCTTTTACTGTGTAGGTAGGAGAGCTTAATTTCCTTGCCCCTTTTGGCAGGGAAGCAGGGAGTGGAGAATGAGGAGTAACCTCCTCAATTTCAATTATTTCAACACCTTCTGTCTTAGTTTCTCCACTTCCATCTCTATCCCCCGTATTGGCTAGTTGTTCTTTCATTTCTTCCTCCCTTCCTTCCTTTGCTTCTTTCCTCACTTGTTCCCCCATTTCCCCCAATTGTTCGGCCATTGACATTGGTTCTTGTGAAGCAGTGTCAACTATGGCTCCTTCCTCTTCCAACAATTCTTCCTCAACCATTGTTGGAATCACAGTCACGAGCTCCTCTTCTACTAGTTCAACAAATTGTGGCATATTACAAGGGTCTGTAACAGGGCATGCACCACCAACAACTTGACAAGTCCATGGTTTGTGAGGACTGCCAATACTTGGCATGATCGACGCACAAACTGTGCCATTAATTGAAGATTGTTCCACAAGAAAAATGGAATATCTAGAGAATGCAATTGATGGAACGGAAGACATGTTAGAAGCTTAAAATGATATTTAAATAGAGTAGAAAGACAACCTTCACAGGTAATGTAGTGCATGACGAAGTATGCAACCTCGGCCCAAGGATGTGTCAATGATTTTCAGTCATATCCTCTCCCCTTCTGAGCCATGGTTTTTCCTCCCGCAAGAACAATTCCAAAAATTTTGGCAAGGGCGTTTTCCGAGCAAACCATTTATGCCCTCCTTGCGGTAATCTACTAACAATTGAGATAATCTCTCATGTTACAGGAATGTCCAGCCTATGGACTTTGGAATAATTCCTTTCCAAATTCAATTCAAACTCAACTGTTATGCCTTCATTGAACCCATGCAACCTCTCAAAGTAGATGTGCCATCCGACATCCTGAAAAATATGCCATACGTTCGGGTGATGCCGAACCTGTACTGTATCTTCCGGCTCATGCATAATAGCTTGACCACCCATTCTGTCAGTTACTCTGTAGAATCACTCGGAGTAGCAGCAAACAATTGAGGGGGGTTTGTTAGCTGGTAAAGTTTGCAGTGATAGGGATAACAAGCAATGCAGTAACATGGAAATCTGGACAAGGATTATGGGAAAACTGATAGTAAATTCATGATAATTATGGTAATTAAATCTAACACGTTGCAAAAGACTGCAAATTAATGTCATTGTACATGATTCAAGTTTCAATGTGCGTGCATAAGTGCGCAGGGTTTGGTGGGGGTTATGGATTGATAATGATTACAGTGGTAATAATCGTGGGATGTATGAGTTGACACGAGGTTTAATAACAATGATGACATGAAAACATTGCTATTAAATACAATACCTTTGCTATTAAATGTGATACATCCCCCAACTAAGGTATGACCATCCTCAGTCATGGTTGGTCATGTGATAAGTGAAATACCAATCAAATCCACGGAGTCAGTCAGGGACGTACCTGGCAACTTAACTTGGCGAAGTATCAACATGGGTGGAGTAACAACACCAGCAGAGTAACATCGGCGGAGTAACATTGGTAGAGTAACAACACTGACAGAGTAACAACACTAGCGGAGTAACAATATCAGTGGAGTAACAACATCGGTAGAGTAACAACATCGACATAGTAATATCATTGGTAGAGTAATAGGATCAGTGGAGCATCAACATTAGTGAAGTAAGAACATCAGTGGAGTAATAAGACCGGCGGAGTAACAACATCAATGGAGTAATAGCACTGACGGAGTAACATCACCGGTGGAGTAACAACACCAGTGAAGTAACAACATCGACGAAGTATCAGCACCAATGTAGTAACAACACCTGCAAGAAAAGGAGTATTGATAGAGTAGCAACAACATTTTATATATGTATATGTATATGTATATGTATATGTATATGTATATATATATATATATATATATATATATATATATATATATATATATATATGTATGTATGTATGTATGTATGTATATAGTTATTATTATTATTAAGTAAGAGGTGTAGAGGAAGAGTTCTCTGCACAAAAAATTTCAAAACCAGAATAATTAAAGAAATTCTTAATAAAGGAGTCCCTAGAAGTTGGACAGTGATAAAATCTGATGTGATGTTCGTTTACAAACAAAGGAGTATGTGCCTCATCGATTGTGACAAGTTTAATAGTTCCATTATCGAACACTGTGTCAACTTCATGTGGTCCCATCCATCTAGAGCAAAGCTTTCTTTTAAATTCCTTAAGCTTATAGTCATAGAGTAATGCCCAATCTCCCTTATGAAACACCTTTTTCTTGATGATTTTGTCGTGCGACTTAGTTCATTGCTACTGAATTGCAGCAGTATTTCATACAACTGTCAAATGAATTTCATCTAACTCATTTAGTTGTTCCAGTCGGTGTTTCAGGGCTGTAGAAAGATCCAAACCCACTTCAAGAGTTGTCTTGAGTGTCTTAATTTTGAATTCCACCAAAAGCAAAGGAGATTTCCCATACACAAACTCATATGGTGAAAATGATGTTATATTCCGCCATGTCATTCTATACACCCAAATTGCTTCAGGAAGTTTTTCAACTCAATTTTGGTGATGTTTCGCTACAGTCTTTGTGAGTATATTCTCTAGTACCTTATTTGTTTTATTGACTTGACCATTCCCATGGGGATGATATGGAGAAGTCACCCTATAATTGATTCCATACTTTTTCATGAGTGCTCCTATCAAATGTGATGTGAAATTTTCCCCTCCGTCTGAAACTATCTCTCTAGGAGCTCCCTATTGTAGGAGGATTTATTCAAATAAAAAGTCTGATACAACCTGTTCAGTATCCTTCGCAACAACTTTTGCTTCTACCCATTTTGTCACGTAGCCTGTGCAGACAAGAATATGAACTTTCTAATGTGAAGGAGGCTTGAATGGCCCAACAAAATCGATAGCCCATTTCTCAAAGGGCTCAAGAACTAATTGAGGTTGTAGCGACATCTCATATGACCGACTAGGGTGACCCATTTGTTAACAGTTATCGCACCCTCGAGCATATTTCCTAGCATCATGAAAAATAGAGGGCCAATAGTATCCCATATGCAACACCTTATGACCTATCCTCTTGTCCGTGAAATGCCCTCTACAAGGAACATCATGGGAAGCTTTTAGAATGTCATAGATGTCATCCTCACCTACACAGTGCCAGATTTATTGATCAAGTCTTGTATATAATAGGTATCCCTCTATCCATGAGTAATGAGCACTATGATGGATGATTTTTCGTTGTACCATCTATGAAAAATGATGAGGTAATTTTCTTGTAAAAATATAGTTAGCAATATTTGTACACCACGAGGTGTGAGTAGAAATTGCAAAAAGATGTTCATCTAGAAAACTATCCTCTATAGGTGTACCTTCATCATTAGTATTCAGCCTAGACAAGAAATTTGCTACCACATTATCTTTTCCTGGTTTATCGACAATGATAATATCAAATTCTTGGATCAACAATAACCATCTTGTAACTCGTCCAGGAGTTATGGGTTTGTTCATCAGATACCTTATGGTTGAATGATTAATGTGCACAAAAGTGGGATACAACCAAAAACTCTTTTTTAGTTACCATATAATTAATTTCTACGGGAGTTAAGTTTTTACTGACATAGTAAATCTCATGCAGTTTCTTGTCCTCCTGTTGTCCCAAGATTTCCCCTACTTATGTATGAGAAGTATCTGTAGAGATATGAAATGGGCATTTCCAGTCAGGACCATGTAATATTAGAGCTTTACAAACTAGTTCTTTGATTTCCAAGAAAACTGCTTCACATGCATCGGTCCACACAAATTTACATCTTTAGGTAATAATTGGAACATTGGAAATGCAATTTTAGAAAATTTCTCTATAAAACATATATAATAGCCATCATAGCCAATAAATCTATGTACCATCGTTAGTGTCTTTGGTGTAGGAAAATTTAAGATTACCTCAACTTTGGCATGATCAACCTGTATTCCTGCAGCTAAAAGCAGGTGCCCCAAAACTATTCATTCTTCCATCGTCATATGACATTTTATTGTATTAAGAGAAACATGTGTCTGTTTTCATATTTTAAGTACTTTCTCTAAGTTCTCTAGACCTTCTTCGAAAGAATCCCCATATGAGGTAAAGTCATCCATGTATATTTCAACACTGTTATTAACTAGATCAGAAAAATTCCCAATATTTTCCATTGAAAGATAGCGGGTGCATTACAGAGGTCAAATGGAAGGACTCAGTATGCAAAAGTTCCCCAAGGGCAAGTAAAAGTAGTTTTATCCTGATCCTCAGGAACTATCTGGATTTGGTTATATCGACTAAATCCGTCTAGGAAGGAGAAGAACTTATTCCCGGCTAATGTGTCAAGGGCCTCGTCAATAAAAGGTAAGGGAAAGTGACCTATTTGAGTTGATTTATTCAATTCCCTGTAATCAACGCGGATTCGCCACTTTCCATTTTTATTTAGAACAATGACTAGTGGGGATACCCTTTAACTGTCTGATATTAGATAAATAAACCCAACATCTAGTAGCTTTTGTAGTTCTTCTTTGACAATGTTCTTCAAGGTAGGATTCGTCCTTCTTTGTGGTTGTCTAACAGGTTGGAATTCATCTTTTATGCATATATGATGGGTACATAGATCAACAATGATTGCTTTCATATCTGTGTATTCCCAAGCAAAGGCTTCCTTTTGATCCCGAAGGACTTTAAACAATTGTTCAACCTGGGAAGGTGAGAGATTAGGATTAACATTCAACGTTTTCCCTGGATCGATTTCTATAGGAATAATGTTATGGGGTATGATAACAGGAACGTTTTCAACTTCATTCTTTGGTTCAATGCTTTCCTGGGTGGTTCAACTCATAACATATTCTAATATCTAGCGAGTTGGATCAAAAACGAAGTTGGGACTACTGATAAATTTTCTAATAGCATCAACTTCCATATCATCCTTAAAACAGAGAGCTTCACCAACAGTAAGAATTGTTCTAATATCTTCATTTCCAAGTTTAGGTTCATTTGAGTGTGGAATTTTTTGTGCTAAAGTATACCCTAGTTTTATTGATGGGCTTGGTTCTGTCGGTGGGTAAAGAACAAGGTTTTTTCTCCATTGGATATTTCTCAATCGACACCCAATGTAAGCATCTGTGGTAGCAAGCCAAGGCCTACCTAGAATCAAAGGATACCCCCTGGCTGGAGATTGAGTATGAAACACCAGAGGATCAACAGGGTATTTCCATGAGTCCATAGAAATAGTCACATCTTCCAACTTCCCTACTGGTCTTATAATGGATCGGTCTGCTAGTTCTAGGACTGTAGGAGTTGGTTTAAGATTAAGCAGGCCCAAGGTGAGTACAGATGAAAAATTTATAACATTAATTGCATCTCCTAGGTCTACCAACACATTCTATTTCTGTTTTCCTTGCAGAACATCCAGCTATGAGGATAGTGTGCTTAGAACATCAGTCCCCAAATTATCCAACAAGTTTCCAATTTCTGCTTTTGTAACCCCGTTGCTCGATGTCTTGAGAATTCGTACTCCTTTCTTATGCCCCACAGCTCCGCGTGAGCATTTGATGCACAACTCACATATGATGTTGAATTCTTCCTTTGAGATATATCCCTTACCTACCACATTTAGGAGTTCCAAAGATTCCTCCCTTGGTGCCCAAAGAAATACTATCTTTAAGATACCCTTATCTAGATCACTATGGCCTGATCTTTGCAGACTGTATTTAAAGTGTTCTACAAACTCCTCCATGTTCTCATCCTCTTTCTGCAAAATCTTAAAGATTTCCTGTTTAATATCTCGAGATTTGCAGTAGTCCTCATATTTTTCAAGGAAAATTGTCTTCATGTCATCCCATGTTGTAATACATTTTCCCCCTAAACTCATAAACCATCTTAGAGTTGTTCCTTTTAGAGTAGCAGGGAATATCTTCAATTTATGAGAATCATAAATATAATCATATCCCCGATCGAAAATGTCGAATTTAAAGAGGAATGTGTCCAGATCTTTAGAAGAGAGACCATGGAAATTAGGTAATGTTTTCAAATTAATAGGATTCATAGGTGCATCACCTCTAATATATCCAATTGGGAATTCGATCGTGGAATTGGATGAGCCAAGATATCTTCCAATATTCACTTGGAATATCAACAGGTTCTAGTTGTTCTACGATGCGGGGTTGAGCTTGTCTAACATCACTTCCTCGATCAAATAGTGGAGTGAATTCCCTTAAGTTTTCCTCTTCTTCTTTTGAACCTGCAATGCCCAATTCCTCTGATCCTCTACTTCCTACTTCTTCTTCCTTGAATTTTTCTTTTGTTATTGGGAAAGGTTCTATTTGTGAAACTAACTGCCCTCTAGATCTCGTGTGAGATATCGTATGATATCTGACCCTAACAACATCTCGTGATGATGCCACTGACTCAGCTCTTGAAATGATTTCTTGGATATAGGTAACTCTGCCTAAATCTTTCTTCCCTCTCCTTGGGGGTCATCCTGTGCCCCTTTTATTTGGATCTCTATTCATGCAATCAGGAAGAAAAAGAAAAACATTCAAACAAATATAAATATTAGGACCTGGAACAGTTTGGAGACTTCGCTTCCCATGACGAGAGAATGGCCCCTAAAATCAAGAAGACAAAATAAAGAGAAAAAAATCAACCATAAAATCTAAGCTGAGGACCTGAAATAGGGTAACCACTTCCCTTCCCAAGACGAGAGAGCAATTCCTATAATCAACCAAAAAACAAAAAATTGAAACAACCAAATCAATCTAATGATCAGGACTTGGAACAGGGTAAAAATAACTTCTCTTCCCAGGGTGAGAGAGTGGTCCTATGGTCAATACTGGTCGTACTTTCATGCCTTGACAACCTCCCCGACAATGGCACCAAAATGTTGGTGTTCAGATATGAATTATAGAATTAACCCTTTTCCCCATTAATTTTCAACTCGAGGCTTGTCTGATTGTTTCAAGGCTACTGTGCAAAGTCTATGCAGGCCACAATTTCCCTACCCAGCATTGAGCATTCAATCAACAATATAACAATGTGTAACAACAAGCAATAACAATGACAACAATCAGAGTAACAGTAAATTAAGATTCACAACAAGACAAAATTAATGAACCATTGCAGCGATATAAAAATAATCATAAGACGAATAAATCTACACACACCACTAATCCAACAACACCTGATCAAGGGAGTTGGACCAACTCTCTGATCAGGGTTGTGGCAAAATATCGAAGACTAGTTAATACTTCATAAGATCAAGATTGCATTAATCAAAAGGAAAATATAGAAGTATATTGTTACATTTAGAACTCTCATGTCTCTCTCCCTCTATCTCCCTAGCTAGCTTTTCTGCCTTTGTAACCTTATTTATACATTTCAATATGTCAAGAATAGTATCAACGATTTCCCAGAGATTGCGATAGTTGTCTGCCTACAAATACACAATTATCATTTGAGGAAAAAACAAAATACAAATATAGCAAATGCATTGGTTCAACAGGCTCTCATTGGTTGAACATCGTTACAGCAAGCATCCTGAGATTAGCATTGTCAACACATCCATAACCATATGCTGAATTGTAGCCTATTGATCATCATCCTTTCAAATTTGCAAAGAAACCCGAGTTAGCAAGTCACATAAGCAACGCTCCCCTAGGACTATACTTCATCGATTAATATTTCACAAAGACATGACAAATATATATACCTTCATTGCTCGATATACAAATTAACCTCGCAAAGACATGAATAGGTGAAGGAAAGGGATAAAAAGGCATATATAAAGTAGGCAAATTTAGCAACCAACAAGTTGAAAAATGTATTAATTAGATTTTCTTCTGACTCAAGAGTTCACTAGTTCATATATATTATGGTTATTAATATCCCTGAAGGATATGGGTTATTGTTAAGCAAACACTGGTCTAGTAAGCTATGAGGGTATTTCAAGACAAACTGGTCCCATTTTTGGCTCCCTCATAAGGGAATGAACAATTAGATCAGAGTCAATAGTAAGCCATACATGACTCTACATGGAGATAGAGTTGGAAGCACCTAATGGGCCAATCAACATTGCTTAGGAAGAATTGAGGCCATGTTTCTTAGAATCCCGCATTGGTTGTTATGAAACCATACAATCGCTAGCTTTATCAGTTATGTAGTTGGAATTCCTTACCTACCCTCTAGCTGATGGTAATGAAATTTGTACTTTAGACGTAAATAGGTTTATATTAGATTCTCATTGTAGTAATATGTGGACTTTGTCACCTATGAAGCATTTGAGACTTAGGATGGATCTAGTGTCGGCTGTATCCTGATGGACCCCTAGAAAAATAAATTTTTAATTTTTTGTTGATTAGAGTTTCAATGCACTAACAACAATGTAGAGTATGAGGCATTGATTCCTCGGTTGAAGAAATCCATTGACCTCAAGGTGGATTTTCTAAAGGTAATTGGTGATTCCGAAATCATTACAAGACAAGTACACAATACTATTTACTCTCTTTCACCACATCTAAAGAATTACCAACGAGAGGTATGGAAGTTGATTTTTGAATTTAATTCTTTTGGTATTAAATTAGTTCCAAGAATTAACATTGCCACTATTGATACATTACCTAATGCTACTACTAGGTTTACATTGCTTAGGGATTACTTTTCTATTGAAATTGTTTATAAACTAGTTGTTTCGGATAACATAACTATTTTTTGCGTTTTCAATGGAAATCAGTAGATAATAGACTTTATCGCCAATGCGGATGTGTTTAAGGATGCGACAATAGATGAAGATGAATGTGCTAAGATTTTGCTAGAAGAAGTTGACAAGAAGAAGGGGAACCCCATACCCAAAGGTGTTGTTTCTCTTGAAAAGTTGTTTGACTTACAAAATCAGTTTCAGGGACCCCCAAACACAAAGACTCAAAGTTCCACATCGTTGCATGAATAGATCAATCTCATAACAGAGGATGACCCCAATTTTATCAATTTCGATACTTATTGCTCTCATGGATAATGGAAAACCTTCATTTAATTATTCAAGAAGTATCGTTATATCTTTGCTTGAACATATGAAGATCTGGAAACATATGAAAGCTTGACTTCTTAGCTTAGTGCAACATCAAAAGGCCTTGCAACTACAAATTTATCTACAATAGATACAACATCCTATTTCTCACTATGTTGTTCCTCTTGATCTTCGTCCTTAGCCCTCACTTGCATACATTTTGTAGTTCAAAGATTTTTACTTTTCTTTTCAAGTTTTGATTACTTTTGGGTTTTAGGAGTGAGTATGGAAGAAGATTCAACACCTTTTCTCTAGATGGTGACTCTTCCAAGTCGAATATGACATGGAACCAATCAAGGTTCAATATGTTTCTCTATTCATTGAATTCCCATCCATTGTTTTTATTTTCAATCAGTTAACTTATATATTCTTTTATTTTATTTGCAACTTGATTCCACTACAATGGGGTTGAAAAAGAAGTGGGGAATCATATTAGTAATGGAGAAGCATATCGCAACGCCTTTGCTAGTTTGATTCTTTATTTAATCCATTTTTCTGAATTATATGCCTTTCATTTCAATATTAATTGATTCGTAAATCACTGTGGATATTACACTCGACAATTATATTATATTAAAAATCAGAAATTCTACATTGTTACAGTTTTATTAAATTTTCACATCTATATATTTTACTACAACTATTGCTTGCATGCGAATGGAAATTACACAGAAAATAGCAAACAACAAAATAAAAGCTCACACATGCACATAAGACACAAGATATGCTCTGAAACCCTTTCGGGAGAAAACCTAGCTAAAAGGTGAGGCTGATTTGCTCTCTTTTTATGTTTAGAAATATCGTTTCATGTACAAAGAAGTATGGCCCCTGACCCATGGGCTGCTATAGTGCATAAATCCACTCTGTGTGCTTTACATCCTATCCCTTTTGGTTATTTTTTCTCAACTATCGAACAAATGCACTCAAAAGAATGGAATGCCTCTTCCTCCTAGTCGCCCGATTATAACACAACCCGATAGCCTACTAGTGGTTAAATTTGACTACCTCAATTCTTAACCAAAGTTACAATATAGACTCTTCTAGAGTCTTTTACATTGAAATCAAGTGGATAGCCCATTTTCCATGAATAATGGGGGCTAACGCGACATCCTCTTGAACCATGGTGGTGAAAACATGAAGGTCAACTTCTGAGTAGAATAACTTTTGCATATAGACTCCAATTGACGCACTTTTTGCGTCGTTGGAAAGATCTTTGTGCTTAGAATAATATGAAAATGTTTGTCACTAAAGAGACAGTTTTACACCCAAAAAACATTGTTTGATGCCTCAAAATTCTCTTGGAAAGTTTCAGAACCTGTTTTTCCAAATTGGCTCCCGCCGATAAAAATGGTCTTATGAGCCTATTCCTCCATTTTTCCCACTTTGAATGCATTGAAATTAATGAAAAAGAATATAATGATCCAATCTGAACCAGTAATACAAAATCTATAAAATAAATTTGATATAATTCTAAACCCCAAAGCCCTAACCTTAAGGAGGACCCAAACTCTAAAATACCAAAGAGACCTAGCTTCTTTAATTGGAAATTATTTTTTTCCTAACCCTTCGGTTATTTTAAACATTTATAATGTTAAAAGGTTAAGTGATGTCAATGCTACGCACCAAAAACATCCAAAGATAATAGTGGATGGAGAGGTGGATATTTTTATGTTCTTCACGAGCATATTAGAAATATGCTTTAAGTATTGTCACGTGGGTTGTGGCTAAGTGCTAAATATATTGAGATTCATGTGGGTTGTTGCTAAGTGCTAAATGTATTGAGATTCATTTGGAGAGACCCAAGTTCAATCCCCAATGCAACTAATTTTTGTGCTAACCTTCATTCAATGTCTTACTTTTAATGTTGCTAGGGAAGAATTCTTAGGTAAACCCAACCCTAATTGGCTCGGAAGCTCCAAGATTTATTGTATTTTGAAAATCCAGATTACCTTAAATTCGTTGGATTCATGCACCCATTTCGATTTATTGTATTTGAAAACCCAAATTGCCTTAAATTCATTGGATTCATGGACCCATTTTGTTTTATTGTATTTGAAAATCCAAATTCCCTTAAATTCATTGGATTCATGGACCCATTTCGAGTTTCCAAGGTTGGGGTCTATACAAGGTTCTTATTCTTTGTCCCTTGGCTAGGTTTTGCTTATTATTATAAACTCTAGGTCTCAATATCGAATCTAGAAAGGTTTTTAAGTATAAATCTTTTTGTTTTTTTGGAAGGTTTTGCCATATTTTGCTGTAATTCTTCGCATTCGTAGTTGTCAACGATAAAATCTGGGGGTGATTTGATGTTTCTTTAGTTCTGGCCCACTATTCTTTGAGGGAGATTTAGGCGTTGGATGTTATGCTTCTCCAAAGCTCTTTTCATCTTATAGTTTGTTGTATAATTTTGTATCATATTTCCAGAAGATACAATATTCTTCTTATAAAGCTTAAGGCATTCAACGTAGTTTTGAAGTCTCTTGTGGTTTAATTTTTTTTTTTTGGTATGTGGCAGGATCCACGACTTTGAAGTTTTTAGATTGGGATTGTCGATTGATAGATTTAGTGACGTTAGGTAGAATTTATTGGGTTATTTAGGTTAAATAGTGCTATCAAAGGAACTCAATTGTCTTATTTGATGGAGTACACAAAGGATTTGAAGACTTTAACGGAAGAGAATGCCCGTAAGTATTCAATTTTTTTGGTTGTTGAAAAATGATGGAAAAAATGCTTTCACGACCTTGATATTTGAGTAGATTTATCAATTATTTGTTTATTATACATAAATAAACTTCAAATTTTAGGTTTCTGACTTCTGGAAGAAATAATTCATAGAATTTGATATCCTACTTGACTGATTTTTGTTTCTAAATGATATAAAATAATATTATCCAAAAGTTTAGTTTTGAGGCACTATGCTTAAAAGGGTGTGGTTGCTAAGACTGATGGTCTAATTTTTTGGTGTCATACGTTCATCATGTGTCTCGTAAGGTTTATTACAAGATGTGTTGCAATCAAGAATTCATAGTGTTCGTACAAAATCACCTTGGAGTCAATTTTTATGGATTTTCAGGGTTGAATTTCATTTTCTAAAATAAATTAGTGATATTACATTAAAGGATTAAGGATTGAATTAATATTTAACCTATTGAAATGATATGTGAGAATCCCCTTGCTAGCACACTCTGTATGGAAAATAGTCTAAGGGATAATTATTAATAGAGTGCTTTGGCCTGAGAATTTTTTTAAAGGATTGAATTAATAATTAACCTACTGAAATGATATGTGAGAATGCCCTTGCTAGAACACTCTGCATGGAAAATAGTATAAGGGATATTTTTTAATAGTGAATTTGTTTTAGCTTGAGAATTTTCTTAAAGGATTGAATTAATAGTTAATATATTGAAATGATATGTGAGAATGCCCTTGCTAGAACACTCTGTATGGAAAATAGTATAAGGGATTTTTTAATAGTGAATGTGCTTTGGCCTGAGAATTTTCTTAAAGAAAATTGGAAGGGATTAATTTACTAATTTGATTTTCTTTTTTTTTATGTTTGGCGGATTTTTCATATTGCATATTAGTTTTATCTAATTTGTTTTGCATGCATTCATATTTATTAATCGTTTTGATGCATCACAATATGCATTTTTTTGGAAGGATGTTACACAAGATGTAGAGCTTGGAGGTGTAGAAGAAAAAGATGATACAGGGAAATTGGGGACTCTTCACGATGACAAATATGGGTTTTCCTCAGTTTGTGACAGAGATGAGGTGATTCTTAAACCCACTTGGGGATATTTTTTTGGATGTAGGTTTCGTTATTTTAATCATAGATTGTGTGAGTGTCAATGTGGTGATGGATCCTTTTATTTATTTTTGGATATTCTTTGTTTTCTTTCTTTGAAAGATATATCATCTAGGAACATCCCCTTGTTCGAAGGATGGTACACATCGTAAATTGGATTATGTTGAAACTTGAAGCTTCATTGACATAAGGATCAAGGCCATTTCAACAATATAATTGTTAACAACCAAACATTTCACTTGTGGTAATTTAATCTAGGTGGGGAGTACAACAATAATTACTCCCAACCACTCTTGCTAGGCACAATTCACAATTTTGTTTAGATTCTCATGTTATTGACTTATTTTATTAATATTATTTGAAAGAATGGATTTGAAATGTGAATAGACTACATACAATTTTCATGACTTATATTTATTTTCCCTTATATGTCTCACTAAGAATGTAAAGATAATCATGAATGGTGCAGGATGAGTAGCCTGAGGCTATATCCAAAGTTGATAATATGTCAGAGCTATCCAACTCCTTTATCAGGGTTAGTATTTCTTTGAAGCCCCTTAAAAGGAGACAAGTCATTATCTAGAAAATGCAGCGACTGAGATAATTATTACACTAGCTATTTACTTAATATCTAATGATGTTGGTAACAACAATTTTCAAGTTCTATACAATTTATGATTTAGTTGATAATAAATGTTAGTGTTGCACACCTTATTAAGCAAATATTTACATTCCAGGCAATATAGACTATTTTTTTATAGTTTTACTTGTGATAGATCACTATTTCTCTACAAAACTTTTGAAATTGCTATGGGAACTCATAAGAGAGCTTGTGCTCATAGGGTTCTACAAGGCCATGATTTATATAAGCTTTCTTGATAACAAGGTCACTTGATGAGAATAAAGGCTATATCTCTTAAGCTCTTCAAATATGCCAAAAATTCCTAGAACATGCTAAACACTTATTTTTTCTATCAGATGAAATATATTGGAATCAATGCTATTTGTAAGATTTTAAGACAAAAAATGTTAGCACTTCATAAATCTGTAGAAGTTGGTGTTGTAAATGAATTTTAGAAAATTTCAAAGTCTTTCATCTTTTAGAGTTTTTTGTTTCTTGTTATTGTTTACTTACATGTCATAATCTTTCTATATCAATTGTTTATGTGAGAAGTGACATTCTATTTCAACTTTAAAGGGGTTGTTGACCTTCAAGCATACTTATTCTTTGTGCTCAAATTTAGAAGGCAATTCTTATTGTACATTTTTTGCTTTTTTATTCACTCTCTTGAAGGTGCTCTTGGTGGAGGATATGCCCTAAATATATTATCATTGAGCTCTTGCTTTAAAATATTTTGTTGTGAATGCCTTACACTAAATTTGGTGATCTCTTTCCATATCTATTACGTTTATTTTCTCCTAAACTTGTTTATGTTGAAATCTATTTGTGTGAATTATTTTTATTTCTTATTTCCTCATTTGCTTTCATATGCCTTTTTTTTTGGATTTACAATTTTACTCAGAAGGCATATATGATCCCGTGAACAAGAAATATATAAGAAGTGTAGTTTGGATTACCCTATCTATGGTTAGTATGATTCTTCCCTTAATTTTATTTATTTTCCCCATCGTTTCTTTTTGTAGGTTGATCCATGGGGGATTTTAATATTGAATCTCATGGTTTACATAATAATTCATAACATGATGATTTCCAGTTGAGCTGCCCCCTGTGGGATTTATTTTCCCCATTTGAAAGGGGAAATTTGCTCCTAAAAATTTCATAATTGTGCATACTTATTAGATTGATGAGTGAGAAAATATCCTTGATACTTTTCATATCACAATATTTCCTATAAACATTTTTTTTTGCACTAGGATTATTGTTTTGACCTATCCTTGGATTATTATTATTATTACTATTATTATTATTATTATTATTATTATTATTATTATTATTATTTCATATACATGTAGAGATAATTAAAAATCAATTTTGATTACAAATTACAATATATGTAGCATCCTTCATTTGTAATGTGTATATTTGGGAATTTTTGAGTCAAAGTGCATATTGTTTGGCCACTTATATGCCATAGAACAATCAAATTATATTTTGTAAGCATCTCTACATATTTTAGTTCTCAAAATTATTTTTATTTTATAAATGAACCGGGTCTTTGGGGAAACTGTGCTTCTAGAAAATAATGGATATTTGGGATTTGGAGCTAGAGAATCTATGTAGATTTTAACTGTTTTATTATAAGTACAAAATAAAAGGAAATGACGTAGAAATGACTGAAACTGGAGAAACACTATAAGAAAAGATTTCTTTTGGATTGGTTTTTATAAAATGAGGCTTCTCATGTATGCATTTGGAATATTTTCAATAAGAATAATATTTTAATAAATGAGATTGAAAGTTGTCATTTCATGTGTATAATGTTAATTGTTTCTAGTCTCCATACATTGAATTTCTCTGCACATTGTTGTGAAAAGTTAGTCATCTTATAAAAATACCTTGAGAATTGTGTCTAATATATTGTTTGATTTGTAAATCACTGTGGATATTACATTGGATAGTTTGTCACAATAGATTTGATAATATTATACACTATTACAGTTTTATTTAATTTCTAGATCTGTAAAATTAACTATAATTAATGCATGCATGTAAAAGTAAATCAAGCAAAAAAGTAGAGAACGACAAAATAAACCCACACACACATAATACACAAGGTATGTTATCTAGGAAACCCTTTTGGGAGAAAAACCAACTGGAAGGTGAGGCCGCTTCGCTCTCTTTCTCTGTCTGGAAATATGGTTACAGATACAAAGAATTAATTAAGAAGGTTTTCGGTGATATTCACTTCAAAATTCATTTGTCGACGCGTTTCGAACCAACAAGTGTGGTTCATCATCAGGACAAGATGATGATGATGATGATGATAATAATAATGATAACAAATAAATTTAACAAACAAACAAATTAATTATTAATTAACTAATTAATATTATTTTCCGTGTCTCTTGGCCTAGTCAAATGTAGTCGTTTCCTAGTCCTTGCCTTGGTCAATTATAGGCATTTTTTTTTAGCCGTTAAATGATGAATCTCTCTATTTAACTTGTTGCCATGATCTGGTTCTTCATCTTGTCATGATGACGAACCACACTTGTTGGTTCGAAACGCATCGACAAATGAATTTTGATGTGATTATCGCCGAAAACCTTCTTAATTAAATTGATATGAATCACAGAAGCCTAAATTCAATAATAACAAAGAAGTAATGTCTGTGGTCTGTGGGCTGTTACAATGCACAAATCCTCTCTGCATTCTCTACCTCCTATCTCTGCTGGCTATCTTTGCTCAACTATAGAACAAAATTCTCTTGAAAGAATGGAATGCCTCTTCCTCCTAGTGTCTCGATTATAACACAGCTCGATAGCCTACTAGTGGTTAAGTTTCACTACATCAACTCTTAACTAGAGTTACAAAATAGACTTTTCTAAAGTCATTTACATCAAAAACATGTGGCTAGCCCCTTTTCCATGAATGATGGGGGCTAACGTGGCATCCTCCCTAACAATAGGTGTGAAAACATGAAGGTCAACTTATGAGTGGCATAATATTTGCATACTGACTCAGATTGACGTAATTCTTGCGTGGTTGGAAATATTTATGTGTGTAGAATAGCATGAAAAGGTGTTGCGCCTAAGTGGCAAAGTGTCACCCACCAAAAAAGTCCTTTGATGCCTCAAAGCACTCCCAAAATTTTTTAGACCTCGTTTCGCCAAACTGGGTCCTGCCAGTAAAAGTAGTCCCTTGAACTGATTCCTTCCACTTTTCCACTCCAAATGCATAAAGATGGATGGAAAAAAATATAATGATCCAATTTGGATCACACCTCCCCATTTTGGGAGGATCTTGGCCCCCAAAAGCTTTTATTGAATGAGGTGTGGAAATGTTTCCTCCAACTTCTCTTTGGTGTAGCATTTAGATTTTCCTAGAAGTTGTCCCTTCAACCCAATCTGCGAAAGGTCTTGTTGCCCTTGTCTTGTAGTTCTGGACCTCTTCTACAAAATTGTATCTTTTGTCAACTCTGCCTAAGCGTCTGGAGCCAAATCCTCCATAGAAGATAGGAAATGTTCCTCTTCATGATCTAGCATGGAAGGCTCATAGAGTTTAAAATTATCTACATTTAAAACCGAGTAAATGTGCATATATGGTGGCAAAATAACTTGATAGGCATTATCACCCACCTTTTCTAGTAGCTCAAAGGGGCCATACCTTAGAGCCTTGATTTTCTTACCAGACCCCTGTAGTCTCTCCTTTGTTAGCTGTATCCATACTATGTCTCCCAACTTAAATGATTTCTCCGTTTTGTGTTGATCATGCCTAGCCTTATAATTCACTTGCGACTTTTGTACTGTTTACTATACCTGTAGATGGATCTTCCTGATCTTCTCTATAATTTTTTCAGCCCTCAAAGAATCTCTTGTAAGGTCTTCCTTCACTCCTCCTTGCTGCCCATATGAAATAGCCAAAGGTGAAGGTGGAAAATATCCAAAACAAGTTTCAAATGGGGACTTTCTTGTAGAAGTGTCGACTGCTCTATTATAAGAATGTTGTACATATACCAGATTTTCATCCTGAGTTTTTGGATGCTTCTGGTTGTAACCCCTCAGAAGCTGCACCAAAGTCCTATTAACTAATTCTGTCTGCACATCTATTTGTGGACAGAATGTTGTAGATCTCTTCAACTTGGTCTCCATCTTCTCCCACAATGTAGTCCATAATCCACTGAGAAATCTTGTATCCCTGTCTGAAATGATGCTCCTTGGTATCCCAAAGTGTACCCAAACCTGTCCAAAGAACAAGTTTGTTGCTTCTTATCCATTGATGGTATTTTTACAGGGCATTAGAACACACATCTTGTTGAACCTGTCAACTACCACGAACAGGTAGTCATGTCCCTTCCTAGTTGTCGGTAAACCTCCCACAAATTCCATGGAAATTCTTTCCCAAGGACAAGTAGGTACATGTAAGGGATGATACAGACCCTATTTCCTATTGCTAGGCTTGGTAGTACAACAAAACATGTATCCTCTTATGAACCTAGCTACCTACTCTTGCATCTTGGGACAATACACATACCTCGACAAGTTAGCCATGGTCTTCCCTACACCAAAGTTCCCTACAACCTTGGAGGCGTGAGCCTCTCTAATCAGTTGCAAACGCTCACCTTTAGGAATGCATAGCTTATCCAACATGTAGAGTAACCCATCCTAGAGATGGTAGTCAATATTTGTCACCATCATGCACATGACTCCAACTCTGCAACTGCTGATACACCTCCTTGAAGTCCTCATCCTCTTAATATGCCTCTCTGTATGCATCATGGGTGAATGGCTCCTTTCAAATCAGATAGTGCTTCCACTTCTTCACAACTTGCACCATGGCATAGAGCTCCTTATTGTAGGTAGGGTAGTTAAGAACTGCCCCATGAAATACTCCATAATGGTAGCAAATGGGCCTTCCTCCTTGCATCAAGACAACTCCCATAGCATACCCACTTGCATCTGTCTCCACTTCAAAGGGCTCATGCAATTTTTGTAATGTTAGAACTGGTGTCTCCCTGATCTTGTTCTTTAAATCATCAAAAGCCTTCTATTGCCCTTTTCCCCACTAGAAACTCTTGCCACTTGTTTTTATGGCGTCGAGTGGTGTTGCTACCACTGAAAACAAGGCTATGAATTTCCTCAGGTACTATGCTACTCCAACGAAACTCCTAACCTTAGTAACATTAGTAGGCATCGGTTATTTCATGATGGCATCCATATTGGAAGGATCTATCTTCAATTATCCTCCACCAATCGCATATCCCAAATACACCAAGGGCTTCTACACAAACTCGCACTTCTTGAGATTTTCTAGAAGCTGGTGCTTCTTCAATGTTTCCAGCACTTGCGTCAAGTGTGAAATATGCTCCTCCTAGGTAGCACTATATACTAGTATATCATCCAAATAGACAATAAAAAATGAATCTATAAAAGGGAACAGTACATCATTCATTAATCTCATAAATGTAGTTGGTGCATTACATAGGCCAAAATGCATAACTAACCACTCATACAAACCTTGCCTAGTTTTGAAGGCCGTCTTCCATGTATCTTCTTATTTGACTAAAACCTGGTGATATCCAGACTTTATGTCCAGCTTCATGAAATACTTTTGTTGCTGAAACTGATCTAGAAAATCATCTATACTAAGCAGGGGGTATTTGTTCTTGAACGTGGTTTTATTCAATGCCATGTAATCTATACACATCCTCCAAGTCCCATCCTTCTTTGGAAAATTTATGATGGGTGACCCACATGGTGATGTACTCGGTCGAATGACACCCTGTTCCAGCAGTTGCTGCAATTTTTTCTTCACCTCACTTGCTTCTATAACAGACTGCCTGTAAAGCCCAATATTTGGCAATGTGGAGTCTGGAAATATATGGATCTCATGCTCCACTTCTCTCTTAGGGGGTAACCCTTTAGGCTCTCGGAATACATCTTTGTATGCCCATAACAACTCCTCCAATTGTTGTTTTTGTTTCTTAGTACACCCCTCTAGGGATTCCTTGCCTCTTATTGACTCCTTTACAGACTCACCTTCTCTTAAAAATAATAAAACATAATTCTTGTTGAAACTAATCAATTTCTTGGCCTGGTTGCCACTTACCAGTGAAATTTTCGACTTGCCTTTGTGCGCATTGATGATGAATGATTTTCCATCCTTGACGATCCAGTACTGGTTAGCTCTCCTCATGAATATTGCTTCACACATGTACATGTATGGACTCCCAAGCACAACTCCACATACATCAAGTGGAACCATTGTTGGGTTGTGTTAAATTATTTCCACGATTACCCCATGCGTGGGGGGTTGGAAGTTCCTCCTATACATTGCGTCGGGTGACTGTCCCCATTGTCGGGGAGTATGCATGGGTGCGGTAGCCCCCCTACACATGGTCCAGGGTAGTGCTTTGGCAAAAAATTTTGGACCCTATATTAGGTGGGCGAACCTACCTATGGTTTTTTGCATGGTTTTGGGCATGATGGCTTTCTGTCCATGGTATTTTGTAGATCTGAAAAAAGGGAACTACGGTTATGTTCTAATCCAGGGTTAATGGATTGGGGTTTATGGATGCTTCGACATGTATATATATGTATTGTAACAATGAAAAGAATATAATGAAAAATCAATTTGGTAGTCTTGGTTTTGGGATCCAGGGTGAAATCTCTGTGTATATCTGTTTTACGTTTTATGCTCTTGCCATTGTTTATTTTTTGTTTTTTAGAATTCGTATGGAGGTGATTTCTGTACAGGGTTAAAACCTACATTTGGTATCAGAGTTGTTTTGGCTTAAAGGGGACGCATTTTCTGCTAAGGGTTTTTTTGCTCGGGCTTGTGGTAGACCTTGTTCAGTGGGAGATCTGCGGGATCAATTCTTGTGGTGAAAGAAGATGGCGAGAAGTGGAAAGATAGAGATTAAAAATTTAATGGTCAGAGTTTTGAGTTGTGGAAACTCAAGATGGAGGATCTGTTGGTGGATAACGATCAGTGGATTGCAATAGATTTGGGTACTAAATCAATAAAAATGTCAGTTGAAGGCTGGGTGAAGTTGTATTGGAAGGAAAAGAGCACAATACTATTGTACGTCTCATAGTCAATATTGTTGAATGTATCAGGGGAAGCTTCGGCGAAGGCTTTGTGGGACAAGTTAGGGGCTTTGTACCAATCTAATTCTCTAGTGAATAAACTGTTCCTATGGAAAAATCTATATAACTTGAGGATGAAAGATGGAGACTCGGCGATAGAGCATCTAAACACATTTAATACTATTGTAAGCCAGTTATTATCTATTGATATTAAAATTTCAGATGAAGATAAGTGCATCAGTTTGTTGTGTTCTCTACCAAATTCGTGGGATAGTCTGGTTCTTGCAATAGGTAGCAATGCAAATGCCTTGCAGTTTGATGAAATAGTCTCATCCTTGCTATCGAAGGAGATGAGACAGAAAAATATGAAGGACCAGAATGGTGATGCCTTTTTTGTATGAGTACAGTCCCAGAACAGAAACAAAAATAAGTCCTCGAGTAGGAGATCTAAATCTAGAGGGAGATCTAAATCTCCAAGAAAACTTGTAAAGGTGTGCTTGAAATGTGGAAAGGAATGGCACTTCAAAATGGACTATAAATCTAAAGCTCCTGAGAAAGGAAAGTGATCTGATGATGCTCCTTCTAGAGAGGAGAAAACCACCTCAGATGAAGGTGTGGATGTGTACTTGGCTTCTTGTTCAAGTACACATGTAGATCATGAGGCATGGTTGATTGACTCAGGTGCATCCTTTCACTTCACTCCCCATAGAGAGTGGTTATGCAAGTATGATCCAAGTGGCTCCAGAGACACACACAGGACAGAGGGCTTATAGAAGCTCGAAAATCAAAGTCATCAGAACGCTTTCGAACTAGGACCAGATTGTAGATCTTGTCATCCTCATCGCAGAGGTGTGAATGGTTCGTCAATCCAAGCTTGTATGAGGGAGAACGAGGCAGTCAAAGTTTTGGTCAAAGTTGGACTATGGGCCAAGTTTAAGTGTCCTACAATTTGATGGGCCAGGTTTAAGTGTCCTACAATTTGACCGACCTCTGGCATGAAACCTAGGTCTCGAAAACGGGCGAATTTGTTGGATCGTTAATTTGTCTAATATCCCTTATATTAGGTAAATTCGAAAAAATATTTGATATTAAAAAAAAATAATCAATTTGAGTGGTGGGCCATGACCCCCGCCACCCCCATCGAACCAACTCATAAAAGAAATTATTTAAAAATTGGGGCGACAGGTTGTGACCCCCACCGGCCCAAAACCACATAAACAAAGTCAATATTAATGGGCCGGCGGCCATGACCCCATCAGACCCTCCAACCACCGAAACCATAACATATTATATATGGTGAGGCGGGCCACCTCTAGTGGACCCAGCCCACGCCTCAACCATTGTTGCCATGTAATGAAATGAGGGTGGCGGGGCTTGAACCTGCTCGGCCGGTGTGGCCGACTCACCTCCCAAGAACCCTCACAAACCCCATGCCATTTAATACAAATGTGACACAGAACTCAAACCTTCGTGCTATTATTAATATGCCCTACCAACAAACTTTAATGCAACCAAACATAAACGCACCAACCTTTATGGATAATACATATGTTGTAGGAGTTAAGGGGTGGGCCGCCCAATGTGGACCCGACACCCCCCCCCCTCCACAAAAATAAATACACGTGGATTTTTGGGAGGTGGGATTTGATCCCCCGACCTCCCCTTAACTGATTCCCTGTTTTACTAATGGGCCAGTGGGGTCTTTCTGTAAACTCCGCCCAAAAATTTATAAATAAACTCATTTTTGTTAGTGCGTCGGGAAAGAATGAAGGAGCCAAGAGCACGCACGTGGATCGAGGAATTTTTAATTAATTTTTAATGCAGGGTGGAACCATGAACCTGAGAAAAACATAGGTGGAACCATGATTGCGCGAAATTCGCAAGAGGGTGAAATTTTTGTAGTGTCCAAATTGGACAAACTTTATGTCAATCCTACACCTCTCAATGACACGAACCTGATGGCGCAGTCAGAATTTCGATCTGAGCAGCAGATTTGCAGAGGAATCAAAGGAGGGAACCTTTGAGGAATCTAGGGGGAATCTAAAAGATTCCTTAAGCCCCAGATTTCCACTTTCTCAGTATTCAGAAATTTACAGTCGATTTTACACTATTCGACGCCACAAATTTGATTGTGCATTTTGATTTTCCATTTGCTCATTTCATTTTTTGGCCACTATTCAAAGTGGATTGTAGATGTCATCATTCATGTGCGAGCAGTCATTCCATGAGATTCGACACCGCGAGATTGATGGTATGGCCAACTTCAACAATTTGACATATTTTTCTTCATATGGCGCTGGATGTGAGGTATATGCAGTGTGTTCGTGTACTTCTTTTTACTATGCATTGTGCTGCACAGATCCCTGTTTGATGTTTGATGTGGGATCTTGTTTCTTACTTATTTCATGATTCGTGCTTGCTGTGATGAGGAATCATCTGTGGGATGTACTTTTTGTCATGATTCATCATGTTTTATTTGAGATACCTTTGTCATTATGTTGATGGGATACTCATGTGTCGCCATGCATGTTTGCATTGAGATCCCTTTTATGCCATGTTGGCGGGATGCTCATTATCTTCATGCATGAGTTTGTGCCATACTGATGGGAGTCCTTTTTTGACTGAGAGTTCCTGTAGCAAAACATCTCTTGGAGCCACTCCTGCATGAGGGCATGTTCCTTGTATGATAGTGACATCACCTCTTATGTACATCATCGCTATTGACAACAGTTAATGCAGTGGCCTACACCACCTTGACACCAGGGCCCGAAGACATAGTCCCTCCTGGACGAACTCCATTATCAATGACTTATGTTTTCATGTGTTGATGAATGTCATGTTCCTCTTCTTTATAGCATGCATATGTATTCATTTATGTTCTTTTAAAAATGCAATCTAACACATCATGGATGTAAAAGGTCTTGGAAGGGTCCTTTGTCACACTTGGCCCTGGATCAAGTGGTATCAGAGCGGTCTTTGCGTGGATGTGAATTGCAAGCAGGAACAATGGAACTTGCAGTGACAGAGGATGAAAAATTGATGTACGAGACCATGCTCAAAATTTCCAAAAGGGTGGAAATAATGTATGAAACTCTACAGAAAGAGACGGAGGAAAAGGAGCGATTGCAGCTTCAGTTGCGAGCCACAGAAGAGGCCCTGGAAGAACTGAAGCACAAAAAACATAATCTTCAAATAGAGAACATCAAATTGAAGATGATTCTACATGAAGAGAAAGAGGAAAAACATGGTTTGCTACGACAACTGCAAGTAAAGAATGAGGCCTTGGAAAAGCTACAGCGTGACCCATGTGAGGTAAAAAGTAGTTCTCTAAATTCATGTATATGTCTTGATGATGATTTCGCTATTTTTGAAAATCATACCACAGGAATTGGCTCCAAATTGTTGAAGAAAATGGGGTATGAAGGAAAAGGCTTGGGCATTAATGACCAAGGCATTGTCAATCCCATCAAAGTAGAAGAATTACCCCATCAGACAGGACTTGGGTATGTCAGAAAGGAAATTGGGGAATGCGTTGAGATAGCTAGGGAACCACCAACAACAGATGATGAGAAGCCCTCATCAGTTCTTTCCAAATCGACAGAGGAGGTAAAAGATGTTGATTTACTTTCAGTTTCGTCTTCACATAGTATGATTTCTATTGGAGATTTGGAGATCCCAATTACAGGGACAAACATGAGTCTCCCTACCAGGATGAGGCATGAGGAGGAAAAAGAACTTGGTGTTAATAACCAAGACATAGCTCAATCATTGGAGGTTATGCAAAGACCTCAATTTTCAGGCTTGAGATACACCGAGGGAGAATGCTCGAAGGTTTCATAAGCTTTCGAGACATCGTTAAAATCATCGAGGAAAGAGAATGATGGGAACACATCCCCATCATCCCATGGCAGTGACCATCATAGGGAAAGAGCTAAGGCAAGCTCTCATTGCCATACTTACACCAGAGATGGCAAGGAAAGGCATAACTAGTTTCAATTTTTCAATGTTCATTTCGATTATAATCATGTTGTTAAAGATGAATGTAAAACATGGCATCGAAAAACATGTACCTTTTGTGGATTACATAACCATACATTTTCTAAGTGTTGGAAAAGAATAGCAGCACACAAAACGAGGAGGCGTGAAAGACCCTATCAACAACAAGTAAAGAAACATGTTAAGAAGATCTAGAGGAAGAAGAACTATTGCAGTCATTGCGACAGAAGTGGCCATCAAAGAACCACTTGTTGGAGGCTCCATCCAGAGCAGTGCCTTAAAGACAAAGTGTCGGTGCATGAACCAGATGAAACGATTGTTCGACAAGCAAAACCACCATAAGGAGGTGACCCATTCACAATGATAAGTGAAAAATGGTTTCTAGATATGTTATCTTATCATGGTCGTGATTTTGTAAATCATTTGTTGCATTTTAAGATGTAAAAGTGATGATGTGCTTTCCATCACTTGTTCAGCAACAATTATGTCTGGTCTTATTATGTGTTGCATTTTACACTCTGAAAGTGATGTTGTGTTTCCATCACTTGTCAAAGCATAATATTGTTTGGCCTTATTTTTGTAAATCATGTGTTGCAGTGATGATGTGTTTTCCATCACTTGTTGAAGCAACAATGATATGTTGGCCTTGTTTTCATAGTTGGGGGATTGTTTCCATTTCGATGTAAACTTGACCACTGAGTATGTGTTATAAACTCGTGGAAAGCATGGGATGCTTGGGTCATTAGCTGGTCATGAAAGTCAAGCATGTAATTTGCAAAAGAATGTACTACAGGTTGCAGGTGTCGGCTCATCGCTTAAGGCTCTGAAGAAAAAAGGTGAAGGACATGGAAGCAAGACCTTTTAGGACGCTTCTGATGCAGACAAGGTACAAAGAAGTTGCAGATTATTTTTCATACTTTTAGAGGACCAAAAGCTCCTCAGTGGGGAGGATTGATCCAGGTCTCTCCAGAGACACATAGGACAAAGAGGGCTTATAAAAGCTCAAAAATCAAAGTGATCAGAACACTTTCGAACCAGGACTAGAGCATAGATCTTGTCGTCCTAATAGTAGTGATGTGAACAGTTCGTCAATCCGAGCTCGTATGAGGGAGAACGAGGCAGTCAAATTTTTGGTCAAAGTTGGACAGTGGGCCAGGTTTAAGTGTCCTACAATTTGAACGACCGAGGGGCATGAAACCTAGGTCCCGAAAGCGGGCCAATTTGTTGGATCGTTAATTTGTCTAATATCCCTTATATTAGACAATTTCAAAAAAATATTTGATATTATAAAAATAAAAATAAAATATCAATTTGAGTGGCGGACCATGACCCCTGCCACCCCCATCGAACCAACTAATAACAAAAATTATTTAAAATTGGGCCGACATGCCATGACCCCCACCAGCCCCAAACCACATAAAAAAATTCAATATTAATGGGCCGATGGCCATGATCCCATTGGACCCTCCAACCACTGAAAACATAACATATTATATATGGCGGGGAGGGCCACCTCCGGTGGACTCGACCCACACCTCAACCATCGTTGCCATGTAATGAAATGAGGGTGGTGGTGCTTGAACCTGCCCGGCCGGTGTGGCTAGCCCGCCTCCCAGGCACCTTCACAAACCCCATGCCATTTAATACAAACACGCCACGAAACTCAAGCCTCCGCACTGTTATTAATACGCCCAACCAACAAACTTTAATGCAACCAAACATAAATGCGCCAACCTTTATGGATAATACATATGTTGCGGGAGTTAAGGGGCGGGCTGCTCAATGCGGACCCAACCCACCCCCACAAAAAAAATACATGTAGATTTTTGGAGGCGAGATTTGATCCCCCAACCTCCCCTTAACTAATTACCTCTTTTACCAATGGGCCAGTGGGGCATTTTTGTAAACTCCGCTCGAAAATTTATAAATAAACTCATTTTTGTCAGTGTAGCAGGCAAGCATGGAGGAGCCAAGAGCATGCATGTGGATCGAGGATTTTTTAATTAATTTTTAATGCAGGGTGGAACCATGAACCTGAGAAAAACACAGTCGGAACCATGATTGGGCAAAATTCTAATGAGGGTGAAATTTTTGTAGTGTCCAAATTGGACAAAATTTATGTTGATCCTACACCTCTCAGCCACATGAATCCAATGGTACAGTAAGAATTTCGATCTAAGCAGAAAATTTGCAGAGGACCTAGAGGAGGGAATCTTTGAGGAATCTAGGGGGAATCTAAAATATTCCTTAAGCCCCAGATTTCCACTTTCTCAGAATTAAGAAATTTGACTGTTGATTTTGCACTATTCGAAGCCACAAATATGATGGTGCATTCAGATTTTCCATTTGTTCATTTCATTTTTCGGCCACTGTTCAAAGTGAAGTGCAGATGTTAGTAGTCATGTGCGCTCAATCATTCCATGAGATTCAATACCGCAAGATTTATGGTATGGCTAGCTTCAGCAATTTGACATCCTTTTCTTCAGATGGCCCTAGATGTGAGGTATATGCAGTGTGTTCATGTACTTCTTTTTGCTATGCATTTTGCTGCACAGATCCCTGTTTGATGTTTGATGTGGGATCTTGTTTCTTACTTGTTTCATGATTCCTGCTTTCTGTGGCGCCGAATCATTTGTGGGATGTAATTATTGTCATGATTTGTCATGTTTTGTTTGAGATCCCTTTTTCATTATGTTGATGGGATACTCATGTGTCACCATGTATGTTTGCGTTGAGATCCCTTTTATGCCATGTTGGCGGGATGCTCATTATCTTCATGCATGAGTTTGTGTCATACTGATAGGAGTCCTTTTTTGACTTAAAGTTCGTGTAGTGGAACATCTCTTGGAGCCACTCCTGCGTAAGGAAATTTTCCTTGTATGATAGCGACATCACCTATGTACATCATCACTATTGACAACACTTAATCCAGCAACCTACACCATCTTGACACCGAGGCTCGGAGATGTAGTCCCTCCTGGATGAACTCCGTTATCAATGACTTATGTTTTCATGTGTTGATGAATGTCATCTTCCTCTTCTTTACAGCATGCAGATGCATTCATTTAAGTTCTTTTAAAAATTCAATCTAACACATCACAAAAGAAAAAGGTCTTGGAAGAGTCCTTTGTCACACTCGACCCTGGATCAAGTGATATCAGAGTGGTCTTTGCGTGGATGTGAATTGCAAGTGGGAACAATGGAACATGCAATGACAGAGGATGAAAAAGAAATGTACGAGACCATGCTCAAAATTTCCAAAAGGGTGGAAATAATGTATGAAACTCTACAGGAAGAGACAGAGGAAAAGGAGTGATTGTACCTTCAGTTTCGAGCCACAGAAGAGGCCCTGGAAGAACTGAAGCACAACAAACATAATCTTCAAATGGAGAATGCCGAATTGAAGATGCTTCTACATGAAGAGAAAGAGGAAAATCATAGTTTGCTACAATTGCTGCAAGGAAATGATGAGGCCTTGGAAAAGCTGCAGCATGACCCATGTGAGGTAAAAAGTAGTTCTCTAAATTCATGTATGTGTCCTGATAATGATTTCGCTGTTTTTGAAAATCATACCACAAGAATTGGTTCCAAACTGTTGAAGAAAATGGGGAATGAAGGAAAAGGCTTGGGAATTAATGACCAAGGCATTTTCAATCCCATTAAAGTAGAAGAATTACCCCGTCAGACAGGACTTGCGTATGTCAGAAAGGAAATTGGGGAATGCGCTGAGACAGCTAGAAAACCACCAACAACAGATGATGAGAAGCCCTCATTACTTCTTTCCAAATTGACAGAGGAGGTAAAAGATGTTGATTTCCTTTCGGTTTCGTCTTCACATAATATTATTTCTATTGGAGATTTGGAGATCTCAATTACGGGGACAAACATGAGTCTCCTTACCAAGACGAGGCATGAGGAGGAAAAAGAACTTGGTGTTAATAACCAAGACATAGCTCAACCATTGGAGGTTGTGCAGAGACCTCAATTTGCAGGCTTGATATACATAGAGGGAGAATGCTCAAAGGTGTCATATGATTCCGTATCATTTTCAAAATCATCGAGGAAAGAGAATGATGGGAACACATCCCCATAATCCCATGGTAGTGGCCATCGCAGGGAAAGAGCTGAGGCAAGTTCTCATCACCATACTTACACCAGAGATGGCAAGGAAACGTATAGCCAGTTTCAATTTTTGAATGTTCATTTCGATTATAATCATGTTGTTAAAGATGAACATAAAACACGGCATCGAAAAACATGTACCTTTTGTGGATTACATAACCATACATTTTCTAAGTGTTGGAAAAGAATAGCAACACACAAAAGGAGGAGGCGTGAAAGACCTTCTCAACAACAGGTAAAGAAAGATGTTAAGAAGATCTGTAGGAAGAAGACCTATTGCAGTCATTGCGACAGAAGTGGCCATTAGAGAGCCACTTGTTGGAGGCTCCATCTAGAGCAGTGCCTTAAAGACAAAGTGTTGGTGCATGAACTAGATGAAACAATTGCTCGACAAGCAAAACCACCACAAGGAGGTGACCCATTCATAGCGATAAGTGAAAAATGGTTTCTAGATATGTTATCTTGTCATGGTCATGCTTTTGTAAATCATTTGTTGCATTTTAAGATGTAAAAGTGATGATGTGTTTTCCATCACTTGTTCAACAAAAATGATGTCTGGTCTTATTATGTGTTGCATTTTACACTCTGGAAGTGATGTTGTGTTTCCATCACTTGTCAAAGCAAAATATTGTTTGGCCTTATTTTTGTAAATCATGTGTTTCAATGATGATGTGTTTTCCATCACTTGTTGGAGAAACAATGATATGTTGGCCTTGTTTTCGTAGCTGAGGGATTGTTTTCATTTCGATGTAAACTTGACCACCGAGTATGTATTATAAACTCATGGAAAGTATGGGATGCTTGGGTCATTAACTGGTCATGAAAGTCAAGCATGTAATTTGCAAAACAATGTACTACAGGTTGCAGAGGTTGCAGGTGTCGGCTCATCGCTTAGGGCTCTTAAGAACAAAGGTGAAGGAGATGGAAGCGAGACCTTTCAGGATGCTTACGATGCAGACAAGGTACAAAGAAGTTGCAGATTATTTTTCATACTTTTAGAGGACCAAAAGCTCCTCGGTGGGGAGGATTGATCCAGGTGGCTCTAGAGACACACATAGGACAAAGAGGGCTTATAAAAGCTCAAAAATCAAAGTGATTAGAATGTTTTTGAACCAGGACCAGAGCGTAGGTCTTGTCGTCCTGATAGCATCGGTGCAAACGGTTTGTCAATCTGAGCTCGTATGAGGGAGAACAAGACAGTCAAATTTTTGGTCAAAGATGGACTGTGGGCTAGGTTTAAGTGTCCTACAATTTGACTGACCCTGGGGCATGAAACCTAGGTCCCGAAAGTGGGAGAATTTGTTGGATCATTAATTTGTCTAATATCCCTTATATTAGACAAATTCGAAAAAATATTTTATATTATAAAAATAAAAATAAAATATTAATTTGAGTGGCAAGCCATGACCCCCACCGGCCCCAAACAACATAAACAAAATCAATATTAATGGGTTGGCAGCCATGACCCCGCCAGACCCTCCAACCACTGAAACCATAACATATTATATATGGTGGGGCGGGCCACTTTCGGTGGACCCGGCCCACACCTCAACCATCGTTGCCATGTAATGAAATGAGGGTGGTGGGGCTTGAACCTGCCCGGTCAGTGTGGCTGGCCCGCCTCCCAGGCACCCTCACAAACCCCATGCCATTTAATACAAACACGCCACAAAACTCAAACCTCTGCACTATTATTAATACACCCAACCAACAAACTTTAATGCAACTAGACATAAATGGGCCAACCTTTATGGATAATACATATGCTGCGGAAGTTAAGGTGCACATCACCCATTGCAGACTTGACCCGCCCCCACAAAAATAAATACATGCATATTTTTGGGAGGCGGGATTTGATCCCCCGACCTCCCCTTAACTAATTACCTCTTTTACCAATGGGCTAGTGGGGCCTTTTTGTAAACCCTGCCTGAAAATTTATAAATAAATTCAATTTTGTCAATGCATCAGGAAAGCATGGAGGAGCCAAGAGCGCGCACATGGATCGAGGAATTTTTAATTAACTTTTAATGTAGGGTGGAACTATGAACCTGAGAAAAACACAGGCAAAACCATGATTGGGCGAAATTCTCAGGAGGGTGAAATTTTTGTAGTGTCCAAATTGGACAAACTTTATGTCAATCCTACACCTCTCGGCCACATGAACCCGATGGTGCAGTAAGAATTTCGATCTAAGAAGCAGATTTGCAGAGGACCCGGAGGAGGGAATCTTTGAGGAATCTAGGGGGAATCTAAAATATTCCTTAAGCCCCAGATTTCCACTTTCTCAGAATTTAGAAATTTGACTGTTGATTTTGCACTATTTGAAGCCACAAATATGATGGTGCATTCAGATTTTCCATCTGTTCATTTCATTTTTAGACCACTGTTCAAAGTGGAGTGCAGATGTTAGTAGTAATGTGCGAGCAGTCATTCCATGAGATTTGATACCGCGAGATTTATGGTATGGCCAGCTTCAGCAATTTGAAATATTTTTCTTTAGATGGCCCTGGATGTGAGGTATATGCAGTGTGTTCGTGTACTTCTTTCTTCTATGCATTGTGCTTCACAGATTCTTGTTTGATGTGGGATATTGTTTCTTGCTTGTTTCATGATTCCCGCTTGTTGTGACGTGGAATCATCTGTGGGATGTACCTATTGTCATGATTCATAATGTTTTGTTTGAGATCCCTTTTTCGTTATGTTGATGGGATACTCATGTGTCGCCATGTATGTTTTCATTGAGATCTCTTTTATGCCATGTTGGCAGGATGCTCATTATCTTCATGCATGAGTTTGTGTCATACTGATAGGAGTCCTTTTTTGACTGAGAGTTCCTATAGCGGAACATCTCTTGGAGCCACTCTTGCATGAGGACATTTTCCTTATATGATAGTGACATCACCTCTTATGTACATCATTAGTATTGACAACACTTAATGCAACGACCTACACCATCTTGACACTAGGGTTCAGAGACATAGTCTCTCCTGGACGAACTTCGTTATCAACGGCTTATGTTTTCATGTGTTGATGAATGTCATGTTCCTCTTCTTTACATCATGCATATGTATTCATTTATGTTCTTTTAAAAACGCAATCTAACACATCACGGAAGTAAAAGGTCTTGGAAGGGTCCTTTGTCACACCCTGACCTGGATCAAAGTATGAGAAATATGATGGTGATGATGTCTTTTTAGGGGATGACATGAAGTCTATAATCGGTGGTCGTAGAAAATTCTAGATGAATTTGCAAGGTGGAAGAACACTTCTGGGTGTTCTGCATATTCCTGCATTGGCTAGAAATTTGATTTATGTAAGCAAAATGGATGATGCAGGTGTAAAAATAGTGTTCGAGAAAGATACATGCAAGATCATTCGGGAAGCACTGGTATTGATGTGGGGAGTTCATATTGGAACTCTGTAAAAGCTTCAAGGTAGCACTATTACTGATGGGTGCAACAATTTTGTGGTTCCTGAAAGTGGAGCAGAAAATCTAGTGGTCTCTGGAGAAAAGACCATGCTATGGCATCAAAGGCTTGGACATATTGGAGAGAAGGGCCTTTGAATACTTCATGGTAATGGCATGATAGAAGGAATGTCTAATTTCTCTATGGATTTTGATTTCTGTGAAAATTTTGTATATGGGAAGCCGAATCGGGTGAGTTTCCCCTCTAGTGCTAAGAGGGTGAAACATATATTAGAGCTTGTGCACAGTGATGCATTTGGACCTATGTCCATTCCATCATTGGGTAAGTATGTGTTTTATGTATCATTTATAGATGACTTCTCAAGGAATCCATGGATATATTTCCTCAAGAAGAAATCTGAAGTCTTTGACAAGTTTAAAGAATTTAAGGCTCTAGTGGAAAACCAAACAGAGAAGAAGACAAAGGTGTTGAGGACAGATAATAGTGGAGAGTTTTTCAATAAGGAATTTGAAGAGTTCTGTAAGAAGTGTGGTATAGTACAGAAGAAGACTACTCTGTACATACCTTAGCAAAATGGATTTGTAGAAAGAATGAACAAGACATTGATGGAAAAGGAAAGAAGTATGCTCAGTGGTGTGGGGTTAGGAAAGGAATTTTGGGCAGAGGTAGTGGAGACTGCATGTTACCTGGTCAATAGATCACCTTCATCAACATTGGAGGATAAGACTCCATAGGAGGTATGAACTAGTAAGAAACCTTCTCTTTCAAATATGAGGGTATTTGGATGTGATGCATATGTACATGTTCCAAAGGAGAAAAGAACAAAGTTGGATAGTAAATCTGAAAAGTGCATCTTTATTGGGTATAAGGATGGTTTAAAAGGTTATAAGATTTGCAACCTAGAAATAGGGAAGGTTTTTTACAACCGAGATCTGGTGTTTAGAGAGATGAAATATGTTATTAAACATGAAGTCCTACCAACGGAACCTGAGAAGATAGAGTTTGAGCCAAAGGAGGAAGAATCAGACTCTATAGCAGAAGGGGAATCAAAAGATGAAAAGCCACAAACTCCAATTGTGATAAGATCAATTTGAGAAAGAAGGTAGCCAAAAAGGTATAGTCCATCTGGTTTCTGTTCAAATTTTTCTTTATCTATTGCTGATGATGATCCCAAAACTGTGAGGGAAGTAGTAGATTCAAAGGATGGAAAACTCTAGAAAGAGGCCATGGTTGATGAAATGGCATTGTTGCACAAAAATGAGGCTTGGGATCTGGTCGAGTTGTCGGCTAGAAGGAAACTTATTGGTAGCAAATGGATGTTTAAGAAGAATATGAATGCAAAAGGAAAGGTGGAGAACTACAAATCACGATTGGTAGCAAACAGTTATTCCTAGGTGCCAGGAATTGACTTTGGTGATATTTTTTCTTGTGTTTCCAATGTAGATTCTATTAGATTACTTTTATTTGTTTCTTCTACTTTTGATTTTGAGGTAGAACAGATGGATGTGAAGACAACGTTTCTTCACAGGGATCTAGAAGAAGAGATCTACATGAAGAAACCTGAAGGATTTGCAGTGAAGGGTAAGAAAGAACTGGTTTGAAAATTCAAAAAGTCTCTGTATGGGTTAAAACAATCATCAAGGATGTGGTATCAGAAATTTGATACATTTATATGGGGACTTGTCTTCACCAGAAGCAAATCAAATCAATGTTTGTATTTTAAATTGATTGGTGACCATGTTATTTATCTGGGCTTGTATGTGGATGATATGTTGCTTGTTGGAAATGACAAAGAAATTATCTAGAATTTGAAGATCCAATTGTCCTCCAAATTCGACATGAAAGAACTTGGAGTTGCAAACTATATTTTTGAAATGGAAATTAAATGAGATCAGGAAAAGAGGAAGCTCTAGTTAAACCAAAGGAAGTATGTCGAGACAATACTACATAGGTTTAATATGCAAGATATTAAACCACTAAAGGTTCCTATTCCTATAGGTGTAAAATTGTTTGCTGAACAATGTCCCAAGACACAAGAAGAGGAAGAGGACACGTCCCGTGTTCCATATGCAAGTGCGATTGGTAGTTTGATGTATGCAATGGTATGTATTAGACCAAACATTGCACATGTAGTGGGAGTATTGAGTAGGTTTATGTCAAAACCAGGGAAGGAGCATTGGACAACAATGTGTAGAGTTTTCTACAAATCTAGCTCTGATACTGTGTAGAAAATATGATGTAGGTTAACCCAATAATGCAATATAAATCAAAGCAGACTACTATAACCTACTTATACTATCAATTTGCGGAAGCTTAAAGATCGAGCTGAACAATATAACCAGAAGAAGAAGAATCAATGCCACAATACACATGAAAATACTTTGGGGGAAGCCTCAGCTAAAAAGCCCACACTATTGTATTATCATACATGGTTGAAATACATAGGAATTATAGAAAGCCTTAGCTCTCACAGCTAGCCAGCTCTCAGTACAATCCTCACAGATGCTCACATGAAATCTTGGCTTCTCTCCATCCTTCTTCTCTGCCCTCCAAGATCCTATTTCCTTGCACTGTTCCTTGTGGATGATTTTACTGTTACCAAGTGGATGATCAACCTCCAAGAATGCGCAAACCTCAAGGATGATTCCTTGACTGCATGCATGAGTTTTTCTTTATAAGAAAACACATGCAACTGATAGTACACTGTCCTTGAACATTAATCTCAACTGGGTCTTTCTCAGAATAGACGTGCATGAGTTTCTGATGAGGGAATCTTCAGTTAACTGGAGTAGTACTAGTTGAGTGTGTGCATGCATCAACTGACTGTTAACTCTCTATTAGTTCCTCAAATAGTTTGGAACTAATTTAACTAGACTTAACTCAGTAAACTGAGTTAACTAATTACAACTCAAATATAACTCAATCTTATCTCCTTAATTTAAGGGATAACTCTTGCATGACTTCAGAAAGACTTCTAACTTGAATTTCTCCAACTAATTAATTTAAAATAAATTAATTAATTATTTCCAAGTAGCTGTTAAGACTAAATTCGATTTTAATTCACACTTTAATTCAAGGAAAAATTAAACTGGAATATTCTTGTTGCCATATTTCAACATTCCCTCTCAACAAGAAAGGGATTATCTGCCACCCCGATCCTGTCTCTATGGAACTCGAATTTACACTTTGACAATGCCTTTGTCAAAATGTCAGCATCTTTCTCCTCTGTCAAAATATATTGTAGCAACATGATCCCCTTGACCTATGAAAAGCCATGGCCAACAAATCTTGCTTTATGCTTCTCCACACTACCATGAACAGCTTGCTTTACCTTGTAAAGCCAACGTGAACTCACAACTGACTTGTTCTCCGGTCTCAAAACCACGTCCCAAACACTGTTATGAACTATGGAGTCATACTCCTCCACCATAGCATCAAACCAAATCGGCTGCTGCACTGCTTCCTCAAAGGAAGATGGCTTGGTCTCAACACATTCCCTAGCAAGGGCCATGTATCCAGTGTACCTCTCAGGTGACCTTCTCTGCCTGCGCTGAGAAGTTGGTGCTCCCACATTCTCTCTCGCATCCTCCAACAATTTGTTAGCTTCTTTGTGCACTTCCGTCCATCTCTGGAAGACTCTGTTTAAGTGGATGTCTCCACTCCTGGAACCTCTGCATGTGAATGATCTACATTAGTCTAAGTATCCTCCTCCTTAGGAACCAACAGTTCCTCCACAACTTGTAGTTGGAGCTCCCTCTCAAGGGAAACTCACATGGCCTTCTGCTCATCAAACTTGAGATCTATACGAACCACTGTCCTCTGAATAGTAGGCAAGTACACCCAATAGTTGTGAGGTGTATCAGTGTACACCACAAATATCTATTGGCTCAAGCTTCTTCCGTGCATCCTTTGTCACATGGCAACATGTCGATGAGCTAGAGAACCTGAAGTGACCCACATCTAGTCTCTTACGGGAGAAAGCTTCCTCTGGTGTCTTCATCCAAAGTATGCGATGCAAGCTTCTATTCTGCAAATAGACCTTTGTGTTTCATGCCTTAGCCCACAAGTGAAGTGGTAGGCCTTGGTCATGCAACATTGCCTGTGCTGCCCATACAATAGTTCTGTTCTTCCTCTTGGCCACCCCATTCTGCTGTGGGTTATGAGGTGCCATCAACTCTCATTTAATTCCTTCCATTGCACAGAAGTCCCTAAACTCTTAAGAGACATATTCTCCAATGTTGTTGCTTCTCAAGGCTTTGATCTTCTTCCTTGACTCTTTCTCGACCAAAGATTTGAACTCACAAAACTTTGTGAAAGTTTGGTCCTTCTTCTGCATGAAATAAATCCAACATTTACGAGAATAGTCATCAATGAAAATCACATAATACCTTTTCTTCGTTTTGGATTCCATCGATAATGGTGCACACACATTAGTATTAACTCGCTCTAAGATAGCCTCTGCTCGACTGTCTCGATCATGAAAGGAAGACTTGGTGTACTTTCCCAAGGTACAACCTTTGCATGTGTCAACTTATTCAAGTTTACCTTTGGGAAGTCCTGTAGATATCTACTGCATTATCTTCAAAGCCCCATGATGCAAAGTGGCGCAACCACTTGTGCCACAACTCGCCAATGTCTTGCCTTTGCACCAATTCTGCTTTCATACTCAATGCTGCATAATCATCTACCTCTAGTTTATAGAGATTCTTCACCTGAATCCATATCCTCTTGGATTGACCCATGGCTATGTGTCTTAGGAACGCCTTTCCTTTACTGAAGACAAAATTGTAGCCTTTGTCCTCCAACATCGCGATCGATACCAAATTCTTCTTCAATCCAAGCACATACTTCACATCTATCAAGGTGAGAGGAACTCCATGCCCCCTCTAAAAAGTAACCGTGCCCACTCCTGAAACAGTATACCTTCCTTCGTTAGCCATCTCTATGCACATCTTGAGGTCTTTCTCCTCCAAGGCACTGAATAAATTTTTATCACCGGTCATGTGGAATGAGGCTCCACTATCAAGATACCAGACACAACCCATCATTGATGAAACCGTGCATGTGATGAGGGTAAAGTCCATTTCGAATTGAGAGGCTAACACCTCACCTTCTGATCCTTCCGGGGATCCATTCTTGGACTTCCTCGATGGGCAATTAGTCACATAATGTCCCATCTTGTGACAATTAAAGCATCTTACTTTAGACATGTCACCTTTCTTCCCTCCATGAGAAGAACTCAATTTGAAATGGGAAGCCTTCCCCTTCCCTTTCCTTGCCTTCCTTGCTAAGGCCAAATTTTCTTCATCATCATTCTTGGATGAAGAAACATCTCATGTGCTCCTCCTGATCTCCTCTTGCATAACATTTGACCACATTCGTTCCCAATCTGGCAGTTTCTCCTCTCCATTCACAGAGTCCTCATAGTTATTCCAATTCTTTGGAAGGCCAAGGAGAGCAAGGCTCACCATATCATCATCGACAATAGTTATTCCCACACTACCAAGCTCATCTCTGCAGGTGGTGAGCTTGTTCAGATATGTGGAAATAGTATCGCCCTTCTCCATCTTGATTCTTCGAAGCTTATCCTTGAGCGCCAATTTCCTATAGTCGCTACTGTTCTGGTAGAGGTCCCTCAATGCCTTCCAAATTGAAAATGGAGTATGCTTCCCATGGAGACTCGAGACAATATGGTCTCGAACTCCATCAAGGATGATCTGTCTCACCTTTGCCACACACTTCTTCCACTCAGCCAACTCTTGTGCATTAGTTGAAGCTGGCTTTGGGATTTATTGATCAATGAATTCCTTGAAGCCATTGTCTTCTAATACAACCTCCATTCTATCTTTCCATGCTATGTAATTCGAGCTACCTTCCAAGGCATACTCGAGTCTCAAGCCATAGAATGCCATTGTCCAACCTTGAAGTATGATATGAATTCGATTTGCACCTGCAACCCCAAACTTCAAACTTCGAATTCTCTTCTCAGTATACTGTTCATAGCTCTGATACCATGTAGAAAATCCGATGTAGGTTAACCCGATAATGCAATATAAATCAAAGCAGAATACTATAACCTACTTTTACTATCAATTTGCAGAAGATTAAAGATTGAGCTGAACAATATAACCAAAAGAAGAAGAATCAATGCCACAATACACTTGAAAATACTTTGGGGAAATACTCAGCTAAAAACCCCACACTATTGTATTACCATACATGGTGGAAATACATATGAATTATACAAATCCTTCGCTCTCACAGCTAGCCAACTCTTAATACAATCCTCACAGATGCTTACATGCAATCTTGGATTCTCTCCAGCCTTCCTCTCTGCCCTCCAAGCTCCTATTTCCTTGCGTTGTTCCTTGCGGATGATTTTCCTATTACCAAGTAGATGATCAACCTCCAAAACTGCGAATCCTCAAGGATGATTCCTTGACTGCATGCATGCATTTTTATTTATAAGAAAAAACATGCAACTGATAGTACACTGTCCTTGAACATTAATCTCAACCGGGTCTTTCTCGGAATAGACATGCATGAGTTTTTGATGAGGGAATCTTCAGTTAACTGGAGTAGCACTAGTTGAGTGCATGCATGCATCAACTGATCGTTAACTCTCTATTAGTTCCTCAAATAGTTTGGAACTAATTTAATTGGACTTAACTCAGTAAACTGAGTTAACTAATTACAACTCAAATATAACTCAATCTTATCTCCTTAATTTAAGGGATAACTCTTACATGACTTCAGAAAGAATTCTAACTTGAATTTCTCCAACTAATTAATTTAAAATAAATTAATTACTTATTTCCAAGTAGCTATTAAGACTAAATTCGATTTTAATTCACAATTTAATTCAAGGACAAATTAAATTGGAATATTCTTGTTGCCATATTTCAACACAATGAAGCGGGTTTTCATGTACTAGTGTGGCACTAGTGATTATGGTTTGTGGTACCAAGGAAGACCAAGATTAGACAGAGTTTTGTACATTCGTGGCTTTGTTGATGCAGACTGGGTTGGGGATCTGGATCAAAGAAGATCTACAAGTGGGTATGTGTTTAACCTATTTGGAGGTGTAGTCAGTTGGGTGAGTAAGAGATAGTATGTAGTGGCACTTTCAACTACAAAGACAAAATACATGGTAGCCACTCATGCAAGAAAGGAATCAGTTTGGTTGCAGAGATTGTGTTCAAATATGGGGTTAGTACAATGAGCTATAAGGATAGATTGTGACAACCAAAGTGCAATTTTCTTGGCGAAGAACCCTGCTTATCATTCAAAGACAAAGCACATTGATGTTTAGTATCACTTTGTGAGGGATATGGTTGAGGGGACAAAAGTGTTGCTAGTAAAGGTGGACACTTTGAAGAATACTGCAGATGCATTGCCAAAGTTTGTGAGAACTAAGAAGTTCTCTTGGTGTGTACAAACAATGGGCCTTGCAGTGCTAGATCAATCACTAAGCTCTCCCGTGGAAAGAAAACAACAAGTGGGAAAATGTCGGGTTGTGTTATATTCTTTCCACAACTACCCCACGTGTGGGGGGGCCACGGGGGGGTGGCTGCCCCCCTTATCAGGGAATTGCAGGGGGGCAGTAGCCCCCCTACATGAGGTCTGAGGCAGCGCCTTGGGAATTTTTTTTTTGGACCCTATATTAGGTGGGCAAACCTACCTATGGTTTTGTGCATGGATTTTACACATGGTTTTGGGCATGATGGTTTTCTGTCCATGGTATTTTGTAGATTCGGTCAAGGGAACTACGATTATGTTCTAATCCAGGGTTAATGGATTGGGGTTTATGGATGCTTCGACATGTATATATATGTATTGTAACATTGAAAGGAATATAATGAAAAATCAATCTGGTAGTCCCGGTTTTGGGATCCAAGGGAAAATCTTTGTGTATATCTATTTTATGTTTTATGCTCTTGCCATTGTTTATTTTCTATTTTTTAGAATTTGTATGCAGGTAATTTCTGTATAGGGTTAAAACCTACAACCACATCTAGATCTACTTCATCAATAAAATCAACACTGATAGCAAATTTAATTTTGCATTGTTTTTTTAACTTTAACTTTACGTCCTTACATACCCATTCCAATGGATATGGGTTTGGATGATCAAAAAATTTGAGCCCCAACTTCTTTCCTAGATCTGTTGTAATGACATTTTCTTGCGATCTTGAGTCAAACAGAGCATCAATCTTCGTCTTCTTGACTTGTATATTTACATGGAAGAGTTTGGGCATTTCTTTCTCTTCCTGTTGCTGAAGGCTACTCAGATTCACCTCCTTCTACACTGATGTATAGACGATCTTATCATCCACATCTTAGATACTTTCAAATTGGTTGCTCGAATCAGTGGCCATGATATTCTTCTTCTTGCTATATTTCTTCTTGTTCTTGGGGTTTAGCTCTGGATGCATCTTCCAACACTTCTCCTATGTATGCCCATCAATGTTGTAGTGATTGCTAGGATCTTTGCACTGGTGTGTTGTGGCTGTTGTCTTTTTATCTTTCCCCCTTTTTGCTTCTTCTTCCCCTCCTTAGAAGCGTTGTTTTGCTCCTTTTTCTTTGATCCACTTGATTGTGCTCTTTTCAGGCCTATGTTCTCTAGGTACTGTGCCTATACACAAGCCTCGTCCACCATTTTGGGCATGAAAAACATCACTTGCTCATGCAAATGGCGGTGCAAACCCCCCAAATACTTGAGGAGTACATCTGGGTTCTTTGGAGAGATACCCAACATTATAACCATCTTTCTGAATTCTTTGGTGTACTCCTGCATGCTTTGGCCCAACTTTTTCCTGAATTAATGCCACCGGATTCACTTGTCTTCCACGTACCCAATGGGATAAAACTGTGACTTAATGAGGGTTTTGAAATCCTCCCACTTACTCACTTGAGGTTCTCCCTCCAACCTTAACATTTCTGTGTGGCTCTCCCACCAAGCCGGTCCATGGCCCTTTAATTTCAGTCGTGCAAATGAGATCTTCTGCCCTTCCTCTATCTGATGGACACTGAAATAAACTTTTGGTTGTTGCAACCAGTGGTTTAGCTTCAGAGCATCGATCTCACTATGGTAAATATGGATTGGTCCATGGCACTTGAACTGGGTTGATATTTTCTGGGTTATTTCTTCTGTTGGTTATCTGCGTCTTCTCGATCTCGTGATACCCCTTCTGATTTATCCTCTACATTCAAACCCCCTTCTTCTCCAAGTATCCCCATATTATTTCTTAGGTCCACCATGAGGAGGTTTACATTGTGGTTTATATCTGTGACTTGTTCTTCGGGCTGCGAAAATCTCACCTCTGTAGGATCACAAATTTCGTTTAAAGATTTGTTGCTCATGATTATGGTTTTATGATTTTTGGCCTCACTGATCTAGATCCCTGCAATATCCATAAAATACCCAAAGAAACTTTCTATGATACCAAATGATCTATAAACCTCCATGGATATTCCACTGGATGATTCATCACAACATATTTGATATTATATTAAAAATCTAAGATTCTACACTATTACAATTTTATTTAATTTCTAGATCTGTAAAATTAACTGTCATTAGTGCATGCATGTAAAATTAAATAGATCAAAAAAGTAGATAATGAAAAAATAAGCCCACACACACATATACGAAATATATGCTCTATGGGCAACCCTTTCGGGAAAAAACCCAACTCGAAGGTGAGGCCACTTCGCTCTCTTTCTTTGTCTGCAAAAATGGTTGCAGATACAAAGAAGTAATGTTTGTGGCCCATAGGATGCTAAAATTCACATATCCTCTCGGTGTGCTCTACCTCATATTTGTCCTAGCTATATTTTCTCAATTATGGAACAAAATGCTCTCCAAAGAATGGAATGCCTCTTCCTCCTAATGGCCCAGTTATAACACAAACCAATAGCCTACTAGTGGTTAATTTTGACTACATAAACCCTTAACTAGATTTAAAAAGTAGACTCTTCTAGAGTCATTTGCATCATAAACACATTGCTAGCCCCTTTTCCATGAATAATGTGGGCTAACGTGGCATCCTCTTGAACTATAGGTGTGAAAACAAGAAGGTCAACTTCTGAGTGGCATAAATTTTGGATACAGACTCTGAATGACGCATTCTTGCATTGTTGGAAATATTCTTTGTGTATAATAGCATCAAAAGTTGGTGTGCTTTGCAGACAAAGGTTTACCCCCAAAAAATTTCGTTTTATGCCTCAAAATGCTCTTGAAATATTTCATACCCTGTTAAGCCAAACTGGGTCCCACTAGTAAAAATAGTCCTGTGAGCTGATTCCTCCACTTTTTCCACTCTAAATGCATCAAGGTGGATGTCAAAAAATATAATGATCCAATTCGGATCAAACCTCCCCATTTTTGGAGGCTTTTGGTCTGTAAAAGCTTTTACTGAATTAGGTGAGGAAATTTTTCCTTCATCTTCTCTCTGGTGTACCATTTAGATTTGCCTGGAAGTTGTCCCTTCAACCTAATCTGTCAAACGTCTTGCTTCCCTTTTCTTTTAGTTCTTGACCTCTTCTACAAAATTGTATCTTCTGCTAACTCTGCCTGAGCGTTTGCTGCCAAATCCTCCATAGAAGGTAAGACCTGTCCCTCTTCCTGGTCTAGCATGGAAGGCTCATAGAGTTTCAAATTCTCTACATTTACAACTAAGTAAATGCACATATATGGTGGTAAACTGGGTCGATAGGCATTATCACCCACCTTTTCTAGTATCTCAAAGGGAGCATACCTTAGAGCCATGATTTTCTTACCATGCCCCTGCAACCTCTCCTTGTTCAACTGTAGCCATACTTTGTCTCACACCTTGAATGATTTCTCTATTCTGTGTTGATCATGCTTGGTATTATACTTCACCTGCAACTTTTGTAGTGTTTCATGTACTTGTAGATGGATCTTCCTGATCTTCTCTATAAAATTTTTAGCCCTCAAAGCATCTCCTGTAAGTTCTTCCTTCAGTCCTCCCTATAGAAAATCCTATAGATTCACAAGCTCATGTAATCTACTAAAACAAGAGACAAGAATCTACTTCTACTCTTTACAGTGGAAGCCCATAAAGATCGAGCAAATAATAATCGAAAAGAGGAAGAACATCAATGGCACATAACACAATAAGTATCCGAGGAAAGCTACAACTCAAAACCCCACTATCTGTATTGCATTAATCATAAATCCAAGATGATAATACAATGCTTGTTCTCACATGAACAATCCCAACATTCATTAAAATCAATCTCTAACTCACATGCAAGCTCAAGCCAAATCCAGACCTCTTCTCTGCTCTCCAAGCCTCCTATTTCCTTGCGCCCTTGGTCAAATAATTCAAATGAATAAAATATGCTCTGCTCAACCTTGAGCTTAACCTGCACAAGTATTTCCTATCATCCGCTTGATCACTTCCTTTGGCTAATACTTAGCCAAATTTCCAAGCCTCCAAGCTTCTAATTATTTGCACAATTCCATAGAGAATTAGCCCGTATTTAAAGTGAAATTCCTCATCCATAATTGTCAAATCCCTTCAAGGTTCAGTTCCTGATTGCATGCACCATATGTACAACTCAAAAAAATATACAACAAATAGTACACTATCCCTGCACTCTAGTGTCAACTAGGTCTTTCTCAGAATGAACATGCATGAGTTTCTGATGAGGGAATATTCAGTTAACTGGAGTATCACTAGTTAATGCATTAGTGCACCAACAGACTGTTAACTCACTATTAGTTCCTCAAACATTTTGGAACTAATTTAACTGGACTTAACTTAGTAAACTAAGTTAAATAATTACAACTCATACTTAACTCATCATGGACCCCTATGAATAGGGAGAACATATACATGACTTTAGAAAGATTTCCAACTCGAAATTCCTAGGTTAACTAAGTCAACTCACTCTAGTTAACTATTACAAGTTGCTATGAGAATAGAATTCAATTTTAATTATCAATTTAATTCAAGGACAAATTAAACTGGAATTTATAGATTCCTTTTATCATTTCTTGTTGCTATTTTCAACACTGCCTCTCAACAAGAAAGGAATTCAACTCGATCTCGATCCTGAAACTTTGGAATGTTTTGCATGCAACACTTCTCTCTATTGTTGTTTCTCCAGCAACTATTGAAACAAAAAAAACATCCAACCTGAATCAGAATGATGCCTCTGTCATTAAATTCTCCAACTATTGTTGCTTTTATTGATTGAAAATTTTGTGCTTCTGTTGACTCTACCTTTCTGCACTCTTTTCAACATTCTCTACATTGTTCAGTATCTGACTGCTCTAGCCTTTGTCACTTTGATCTCTAACTGCATCAATCACACTGATTCCTCCCGCTACTTTGTACTTTGTACTCCCGTAGCAAGGTAATATCCATGAGATAAAACCACACAATGGAACCTGCCCAATTTCAGACCTCTTGGGAGGACCACTTCAAATCGCCCCACCTCACACCTAGAGGTATGGCTACATGTGATCCCTCTGCCCGCTTGGCTCGAAATTGCCCCTTATTGTATGTCTCTACATGAGTGGACGCCTCCACTTCATCTCCTCTTGGCTTATCCAATTATGGATACTCTACAATTGTCTGAGACTGCTTCTTCTCTGCTTGAATGGATCTCTCCACTTAGTCTCCTCTCAGCTTCTCTAGTTGTGGCTACTCCACAACTTCTTGAAGCTACTTCTGAGGCTTCTTCTGGGGCTACATGTTGAGAGGTAATTTACTCTCCCTCTCAACCACCAAGTCTCTAAACTTTTCCTTGCTCCTCAAGGCTTTGCATGCATCTTGAACCTCAAGATCATACAGGTTCTTGACCCATGCACCGATCTGTTTCACATGTCCCATGGTGATGTGTCTAAGGAAAATCTTTCCCTTACTAAAAACCACATCATAGCCACGGTCTTCCAATACCACAACTGAAACAAGATTCTTCTTTAGTCCTGGAACATACATCACATATGTGATCCTGAGAGGGGAGCCAGACTCCCTCTAAAAGGTAACCGTACCGATCTCAGTAGTTCCTTTAACTCTCATCATATCCAAACTCTATGCTCTGCTTGAGGTATTTCTCCTCAAAATCACTAAAGATATCTCTATTCCCTATCATATGGAATGAGGCACTACTATCAAGATACCACATGTCTCCCATGGAAGTGTCGTCCATGCATGCAATGAGAGAGAAATCATGTTCGAATTGTGAAGTTAGAGCTTCACTTGCTGCCACTACTATCGGCTCCTTCTTGCTTACTTTCCTCTGTGGGAAGTTCTTGGCATAGTCCTATGCTCGTGAGAGTGAAAAAAATTGAATTTCATCAAGTCCATCTTCTTTCCGCCCTCCTCGCCTTGGGACTTCTTTCCCTTAGCCCACTTGTCCTTACTCACTAAGGCAAAATCCTCTTCCACTTCCTTAGAAGAGGTTCAATCTCTAGTGTTCCTCCTGATCTCATCCTGCATCAAATACGACCATAGTCATTCCCAATCTGGTAGCTTCTCCTGACCATTGATAGAGTCCTGATAACTATCCTAACTCTTTGGGAGTCCAATAAGAGAAAGGCTCACCATATCTTCCTTTGTCACGCCATCACGAAATTTTCTAGAAAAAGAGATGATTTTAAATCAGCGATATCTCCCTCATCTGAACTCCGATTCAACTGATTTTTTTTTTGAATTTGGGCACTTTTCGCAAGGAATCCATATATTCTATTTGTTTCAGAAATTTTTTCACAAAAAAATTCATATCTTCTCTGCAAACTCGTAGCCCAAAAAAAATAATCTAGCTCTGATACCATGTAGAAATTTCCTACAAATCAAGCTTTGATACCATGTAGAAAATTTCTACAAATCTAGCTCTGATACCATGTAGAAAATCCTACAGATTCACAAGCTCATGTAATCTACTAAGACAAGAGACAAGAATATACTTCTACTCTTTACAGCGGAAGCCCATAAAGATCGAGTAAACAATAATCGACAAGAGGAAGAACATCAATGACACATAACACAATAAGTATCCAGGAAAAGCCACAACTCAAAACCCCACTATTTGTATTACATTAATCAAACGTACAAGATGATAATACAAGGCTTGTTCTCACAAGAACAATCTCAGCACTCAATAAAATCAATATCCAACTGACAGGAAAGATCAAGCCAAATCCAGGCCTGTTCTCTACTCTCCAAGCCTCATATTTCCTTGTACTCTTGGTCAAAGAATTTGGGTGAATACAATATGCTTTGCTCAACCTTGAGCTTAACCTGCACAAGTATTTTCTATCCTCCGCTTGATGACTTCCTTTGGCCAATACTTAGTCAAATTTCCAAGCCTCTAAGCTTCTAATTCTTTGCAAAATTCCAGAGAGAATTAGCGTGTATTTAAAGGGAAATTCCTCATCCATAACTGTGCAATCCCTTCAAGGTCTAGTTCCTGATTGCATGCACCATCTGTACAACTCAGAAAATTATACAACAAATAGCACATTGTCCCTGCACTCTATTCTTAATTGGGTCTTTCTCAGAATCGACATGCATGAGTTTCTGATGAGGAAATCTCTAGTTAACTGGAGTAGCACTAGTTAATTCATTAGTCCACCAACTGACTATTAACTCACTATTAGTTCCGCAAAAATTTTGGAACTAATTTAACTGGACTTAACTTAGTAAACAAAGTTATCTAATTACAACTCATACTTAACTCATCATGGACCCCTATAATATAAGGAGAACATATGCATGACTTCAGAAAGACTTCCAACTTGAATTTCCTATGTTAACTAAGTCAACTCACTCTAGCTAGCTATTACAAGTTGCTATGAGAATAGAGTTTGATTTTAATTCCCAGTTTAATTCAAGGACAAATTAAACTGGAATTTATGGATTCTATTTTTATTATTTCTTGTTGTTATTTTCAACACTCCCTTCTGCCCATATGCAATATCCAAAGTTGAAGGTGGAAAATATCCAAAACAAGTTTCAAATTGGTACTTTCCTGTAAAAGTGTGGACTGTTATGTTATAAGAATGTTGTATATATACCAGATTTTCATCCCATCTCTTTGGATGCTTCTGGTTGTAACCCCTCAGAAGCTGCACTAAAGTCCTGTTGATTACTTATGTATGCCCATCTGTCTGTGGATGGAATGTTGTAGATCTATTCAACTCCGTCTCCATATTCTCCCACAAGTCAAAAATTAACTGAGAAATTTTGTATCCCTATCTGAATTGATGCTCCTTGTGATCCCAAAGTGTACCTAGAATTGTCCAAAGAACAACTTTGTTGGTTCTTGTCCATTCATGGTCTTTTTACAGGGCATCATAACACATATCTTGCTGAACCTGTCTACTACCATGAACATGTATTCATGTCCCTTCCTGGTTGTCAGTAAACCTCCCACAAAGCCCATGGAAATTATTTCCCAAGGACGAGTAGGTACAGGTAAGGGATGATACAAACCCTATTTCCTGTTGGTAGACTTGGTGGTACAACATAACATGCATCCTCTTATGAACCTAGCTACCTTCTCTTACATCTTGGGCCAATATGCATACCTCTACAAGTTAGCCATGGTCTTCCCTAGACCAAAGTGCCCTACAACCTTGGAGGTGTGAGACATTCTAATCAGTTGAAAATGCTCACCTTCATGAACACATAGCTTATACAACCTGTAGAGTAACCCATCCTAGAGATGGTAGTCAATGATGTTGTCACCATCATGCACATGACCTTGACTCTACAACTGTTGATACACCTCCTTGAAGTCCTCATATTCTTAATATGCCTCTTTGTATGCATCATGGGTGAATGGTTCCATGTGCATAAGGGTCCCCAAAGCTATAATATTTGATGTAGGTGGCCTTGAAAGCATATTGACCAACTTGTTTTTGTTGCCCTTGTTATAATTAATCACCAAATGAAACTGTTGTAAATACCCCATCCACTTCTAATGCTTGGTATGTTGTAGCTTACTCTTGGCTTGCAAGTACTATAATGACTAGTGATCTGTGTGGATTATTGTCTCCTTTCCCATCAAATAATGCTTCCACTTCATCAAAACTTGCATCATGGCATAGATCTCCTTATCGTATGTCGGGAAGTTAAGAATTTTCTAATGAAATACTTCAAAATGGTATCAAATGGGTCTTCCTCCTTGCATCAAGACAACTCGCATAGCATACCCACTTGCATCTGTCTCCACTTCAAAGGGTCATTGCAAGTTTCGTAATGCCAGAACTAGTGCTTCATTGATCTTCTTCATTAACTCATCAAAAGCCTTTTGATGCCCTTTTCCCCACTAAAAAATCTTACCACTTGTTGTTATGGCATGGAGTAGTGTTGCTACCATTGAATAGGAGGCTATGAAATTCCTTAGGTGTTGTGCTGCCCCAACGAAACTCCTAGCCTCAGTAACATTGGTAGGCAATAGCCTTTTCATGATGGCCTCCATCTTGGAAGGATCTATCTTCAATTCTCCTCCACTAATCACATATCCCAAATACACTAAGGGCTTTTGTGCAAACTCGCAATTCTTGAGATTTTCTAGCAGTTGGTGCTTCTTCAATGTTTCCAGCACCTACGTCAAATGTTAAATATGCTCCTCCCAAGTAGCACTATATACTAGTATATCATCCAAATATACAATAACAAATGAATCTATAAAAGGGAGCAGTACATTATTCATTAATCTCATAAATGTAGCTGGTGCATTACATAGGCCAAAAGGCATAACTAACCACTCATACAAACCTTGCCTAGCTTTGAAGGTGGTCTTCCATGTATCTTCTTCTTTGACTCGAACCTGGTGATATCCACACTTCAAGTTCAACTTGGTGAAATACTTTGATTGCTACAACTGATCTAGCAAATTGTCTATAGTGAGTATGGGTTATCTGTTCTTGAGCATGATTTTATTTGACGACCTGTAATCTATACACATCCTCCAAGCCCCATCCTTCTTTTGCACAATTATGATCGGTGACCCACATGGTGACATACTCGGTCAAATGAAACCCTGTTCCAGCAGCTACTACAACTCTTTCTTCACCTCACTTTATTCTATAACAGATTTGCTATACAACCCAATATTTGGCAATGGGGAGTTTGGCAATAGCTGGATCTCGTGTTCCACTTCTCTCTTAGGAGGTAACCCTTTAGGCTCTCGAAACACGTCCTTCTGTGCATGTAACAATTCCTCCATTTTTTGTTTTTGTTTTTTTTGTTTGTAAAAACAATAAAACATACTTCTTGCTGGAACTGATCAATTTCTTGGCTTGGTTGGCACTTGCCAGTGAAATTTTCAACTTAACTTTGTGCATGTTGATGATGAACGATTTTCCATCCTTAATGAGCTGGTACTAGTTATCTCTCCTCATGAATATTGCATCACACATGTACATTGACCAGGTCTGCTGCAAAATTAGATTTTCTATCAATGTTCGCGCCTGAAAAGTCAGAAATGATCCCTCTATTCTCTAATACTATGTGCAGTAGAGATGGAGGAAATTCAACATGGGAGGCCATGTATTATCTGTTAGAAGAAGAGAAACCAAGGCCTCTGGTAGCAGAGGCCACAGTCGATGCTCATGTTTCCTCCGATGCCTCTTACTTCAAGACAACATGCTCGTTTCTACACCGCATAGCCGCAAGGCTGAAGATAATCCCATACACAAATATGGTTGAGTGGATAATTGGTGGACATCTCAAACATAGAGTTCAAGAATGGAAGGCATGAAGTTATGGGATCTTTTCAGCATACAGCCTATGGCTTATGTACAATCTACCAGAACCATAAAAGCTCTACAATAAATAGTTCCTTGAGAAATTTGCTAAGGAGAATGAAGACCCAACAGACATTACGCAGGCTTGGACAAAAAATAAAAGAAATATCAAATGGGATAAGATGGGTATGTATTCTATGGCATCTATTTCGCCCCCTTATAGTTTTGCAGTAGCCATGCTATGTAGATTGTTCGGTAAGCCTGATAGTACCAAATTTTCCCCAGAGTGGTTGCCATTAATAGAAGCAGTTGTGAATGCAACAATAATGAATTGGGCTCAAATTTTGTCTGATAATTTGGCGAAATCCATTATGGAGTATAGGAGAAAGAGGAGTCCCTCTTTAAGGTTTTATCCCCCATTTTTCATGAGTGCCTTTGTAATGGACGCAATATGTTTTAGCTCTAAATTTCCTATTATGGGATGGAAGTGGACTGTGCAAGACCTGCTTCCTATCCATGTGTACCATAAGAGTTTGTGGGAGTCTCAATTTCACCCCCATTTTTACAAGATTTTTCAAGGAGTTATGCTGCCCATCCATAAACAAGTCTACAATGCAATCGCCCCTAGGTTTCCCAAAGAAGCTGAATTGGATATTTTTCCTGTAGCCAAATGGTTTAGGGAGGAGACATTTACCTATATCAGAGTATCTGGGAGCATTTCTTTACCGCATGTCCTCCCATACTATGTCCCCGATAAGTTAATGGTCAGGAAGATAGCCTACCCAACGACAGGGGAAGGTGGGATGAGCAAAGGGTTGAAAGAATAGAAGAAGGCCATTTGGCCTACATTTCCGTTGTAATGTGGTGCATTTGCACTACATGATTTTGGAAATGCATGCAAAGAGGAAGAGATTATGAAATCTATGAAATTAGCTACATTCCGAGGAAGGCAGTATGACCCAAATGGCATTGTAAAGGACTTCACTAGTATGGTGAAAGTGAAACCATTCACCCATGAGGAAGACACCTTTGATGACCTCTTCCTACAAAAAGAAACATTTTTCAGATGTGACGCATATGGCATCACTAATTTTTGCCCCATATGATCAAGATTTTCATGTGTACAGAAAGAGGAGATTAAAGAAGGTCCCATTGGACCTACTACAGCTTGAACCAATAAGGGAGCCAACACCCAGTGTAAGCTTGGAGGACAGCTCCAAAGAAAATTCGGAAGAAAATTCCAAAGCAAAGACCCAGGAGAGATCTACTCGTTAGTCAGAGCACTTAGAGAAGTAGCCTCACAATGGGGGAGGAAATAAAAATAAAGAGTCTAAAAGGGACACAGTCGGAACTACAAAAGAAACACCTGAACAAACCTCGGCAAAGAAACATGCATAAATTCACTCTACTTCCACTCAGTCAGAAAAACCCCTAGTTCTTGATTTGGAGAAGGAATGGGAGTATTTCAACAAGAAGCTTCATACAGATGAACACACATCTAAGATGCAGACTCCAAAGCACAAGTGAATTCAATAAATAACAGTGGAGAAAACTGTAGGCACTTAGGATGTTGAGCTCATTCCTGCTACCCCCACTTCAGAAACTATTTTGAGAATTGAGGAAATTCCCCCATCAGATGTGTTTTATAGCCCTGCTCACAAAGATGTCGTTAAGATACAGAGGAAGAAGAGGAAGCTAGATACTGCAGCTAATATGACCCCCGACAATGAACCATTGGACATTATATGGAAAGACTTGCCCATGGACCCATATGAAAACCTCACAAGACTATCGTAATTTGCAGGAGCCTATGCTACAAAAACTATTGACAAAGCAACAGAGGTCCAAATGTTTCTTAGAGAAAAGGAACAAAAGATTATGCTGTTGGAACAACAATTAGCTCAGGAGAAATCCAATCAACAAGTAGAATTACAAGTAGCCCAACTCCAACAGGAATTTGAACAGATGCAAATACAACATTAGGCCATCCTAGTGGAAAGAGATGCATGGATACAAGCCATGATAGATAAGTATAAAGACAATCCGCAAATCAATGAGTTCATAAAGGAAGCACTCAGTCTTAACTCCCAACTAATGCAGCAAAAGGAAGTTCTATGCCAGAAAATCTCGCAAATAAGTCCTTATTGCGAGATTAGTGATAAGCTAACAAGCCAAGTTGTCGACATGAGACTTGAGTATGACGAAATCCATAAAAGGGTTTCTGACTTTATCACCTGGCAAGAATCAGAAGAAGGGAGAAAGGCTGATTTTCCAAAGCTGGAGGAATCACATAAAGACATCTTGTTCACAGATTGGGATTCACGACTCAAGCAAGTAGAAAGTGAAATGACGGTTGCGAGAGTAGTAGAAACAAATATCATAGAAGCCATCAAAGAAACTTTGCATGGCACCAACCTAGTTGCAGAGTCTATACCAAGATTTCTTCGAAATGCCAAACTGTTAGAGTAGAAGTGGAGTCAGGTGGAAAAAGAAAAGGAGGAGGTGATCAGACAAATGGGCATGCTAAACTGGGAAGCATACTGGCAGTTCTTAGTGAAACCATACAACCAATGGATGACCTTGCGATGCTTAACTACCTCCAAGAAAAAAATGGTGATAGCGTTGACAGACGCTATATTTTCTAGGCAGTTGAAATCTACAATCAACCAATCGACACAGCTCAAGCCTATGATAGATATTTTCAATCTCAACAATCAAATGCAAAGGAGTTAGTCACTTAGTTTATTTTTATTTTGGTTTTATTTTTGCGTAATTTGAGGTAGGTCGTTTAAACCTACCCAACTATTTTTGTAATAATCTATTTTAGGACCTATAGTTTAGTATTTAAACCACTCTCATACATTTAGAGAGGGGTCCAAAATTTTATCATAAACATTCTTCAAAACATGCACTTTTTTACCTTTAAGGGGGTTCTGATGGAATGAATGGAACAAGATTTATTTTCTCTTAAATGTCTTACATGCTCTACTAAAATGCACTTTTGTACTCTTAGAATTTGTTGGATTGATAGGAATTAGGTCAATATTTTTGAAGCACATGAGCAAGACTCGTCATATATGGTACTTTTATCTTATGATTTTGTTTTATTTATGTATCAGGCAATAATTCTTCTTTCAATTATTTTATGTGTGAAAGTCTGAATTACAGTTAGCATTATTGCGCTTTTGTATGATGTTGGCTTTGACTTTATTCTGAATACATGAACGATTTATATGTGATATATCTTTCACAATCTTTTTGGCTAACTATTTATCCAAAATGATTACTACTAAACGATTTTACTTTGTATTGCAGTTGAATGATCTTTATTACCAATTGCTATAGGACATTATTGTAGATCATATACTTTATTTAATTCCCAGGTATATTTATATCCAAATAGTGTTTAAACTGGGATATATGCATGTGTTTATTAGTTTAGCTTAGATTATACTTAGCTTGATCATTCCCCCGTTACCCCATATATCACCCCATCAACACTATCAAAATATCTTTTGGGAAAATGGTCCCATTATCTCTAGTTGGAGCCATTACACCAAATGGAAAAGGAGCTGCTAACCAAGGTCTGGACCAGGTGGTTTTCCCCCATGTTGTAGCAATGCTTTTTGAGGCTTCAATAGGCACTCGAACTGGGTTGATATTTTCTGGGTTATTTCTTTGGTTGGTTATCTACATCTTCCCGACCCCCTTCTGATTTTTCCTCTACATTCAAACTCCCTTCTTCTCAAAATATCCCCATATTATTTTTTAGGTCTGCCATGAGGAGGTTTACATTGTGGTTTATATCCACAACTTGTTCCTCAAGCCACATAAACGTCACCTCTATAGGATCACGGGGTTCATTTACAGATTCGTCGCCCATGATTAGGGTTTTATGATTTTTGGCCTCGTCGATCTAGATCCCTGCAATCTCCACAAAATACCCAAAGAAACCTACTCTGATACCAAATGATCCGTAAACCCTGTGGATATTCCACTGGACAGTTCCTCACAACAGATTTGATAATATTATATTAAAAAACTAAGATTCTAAACTATTACAGTTTTATTTAATTTCTAGATCTGTAAAATTAACTGTAATTAGTGCATGCATGTAAAAATAAATCAAGTAGAAAATTAGATAACGAAAAAATAATCCCACACACACGTAATACACAAGATATGCTCTCTAGGAAACCCTTTCGGGAGAAAACCCAACTGGAAGGTGAGGCCGCTTCACTCTCTTTCTCTGTCTGCAAATATGGTTGCAGATACAAAGAAGTAATGTCTGTGGCCTGTGGGCTACTACAGTGCACAAATCCTCTCTGTGTGCTCTACCTCCTATCTCTCTTGGCTATGTTTGGTCAACTATGGAACAAAATGCTCTCAAAAGAATGGAATTCCTCTTCCTCCTAGTGGCCCGATTATAACATAGCCTGATAGCCTACTAGTGGTTAAGTTTGACTACATCAACTCTAAATAGAGTTACAAAATAGACTCTTCTAGAGTTATTTACATAAAAAACACGTGGCTAGCCCCTTTTCCATGAATAACATGGGCTGACGCGACATCCTCCAAAACTATAGGAGTGAAAACAAGAAGGTCAACTTCTGAGTGGCATAACTTTTGCATACGGACCTTGATTGTCGTGATTCTTGTGCCGTTGGAAAGATTTATTTGTGTAGAATAGCATGAAACGGTGGCGCACAAAAGAGATAAAGTTTTACCCCAAAAAAATGTCGTTTTATGCCTCAAAATGATCCCAGAAGGTTTCAGACCTCGTTTCGCCAAACTGGATCCTGCCAGTAAAAATGGTCTGTGAGATTATTCCTCCACTTTTTCCACTCCAAGTGCATTAGGATGGATGTCAAAAAATATAATTATCCAATTCCTATGATTTTTCAAGGAGGTAGTTGTGCTTGAAACAAGCTAGCAATGTTATGAATGAGATGTAATGAATGGGACAAATTGAAAGAATTGAGTTTTGTTTTCATAGTAGAAGATTTAGTTTTGGAGAAATCTCTTAGGTCTATTTATATTTTGAAAGTTGTTTTCATCGAAAATTTATTTGTATTTTTTATTTACATTGAAATATTTTTTCTTTTTTATCAGTCTACTTTTTAGTGTTTTGATAATAGGGCTCTAGCACCTCAATTCCCAATTCTCTGACATTAGCAAAGTTGAAATCAACATCTCTTCTTAACCTAGACCTTCACTGAGAAATTGAATATTCAATGGCTAAGAAACTTTAGGGGATTAAATGTGAGAAAAGTATTAGGAATGTAATAAACCTTGGAATATTGTTTCCTTTCCATTAGGATTATATATTAAAATTTCTAATTTAGCCCTTCAGTCATTGTTTTTGGTTACATTAGGTTTTTACTTTGCTCTTCCAATCCATTACGTAAAAAATGCAAGGTCTTCCAGGTATTTTAGTTCAAACACAACTTAGATCTATTGCCAAGTTAACCTAGGCCCAAGTCTATCTCTTAGGAGGTGACTCAAACTCTCTAGTAGTGGATGGAAAGAAATTCCAACATCAAGTAGAAATGTTAGTAAGGAAAATAAAAGCCCTCATTTGAATGATTTCTTCAATTAAGTATTTTCCTAGACTGAATCTAATACTTATACTATTGTCTTGTGGATTTGTTCGAAGATGAAATTTTTAAAATCGTTTGCAGCTTTTGATAAAATCATTTGCAACTTGGTTGTATGTTGTGAATTTGTGTTTATGTAGACAATTAATTCAATACATTAACCAACCTTTTAAGGTCCACTATAAGAAAGGGATTTCAAGAGGATCTTAACAATATGGTACTGAGGTCTGACGTGAATATGTATTGTGTCGCTTTGCACTTAAAATGACCCAGCAACTTTGTGAATCAATACATATAAATTAGTAATTGTCATTTTGTTGTGATTGTTTACATTTTTGTTCCCCTATTTTAGCATTTATTCCAATTTTTTTACAGGCCCATTTTTTCTTGTTTTCTTGCCTTCACAATATTCTATTAGAGCACATTAGTGATGCATGTGTAGTATAAATTCATGAAAATACCTTCCCCCTCTACTTGTCTTGCATATCTCTCAATGGGTATTTCTGAACATTTAGAGTTTTTGGAGAGGAATTGAAGATTTGTGATTTAGAGTGAGCTTCGAGATTGTTTGGCAATCCTCGTGGGGTGTTTGTGGTGGATTTCTATTCATGGTGGTGAGTTTGATGATTTTTTATGTTGATTAAGGATATGTAGTAGGCCAATAGCTTGTATTATATTGTGTTTTGGAATTTAGTGGCCATTAAAAACCTCAATCATTAATTATTTTGTTTTAGATGAGTATTTCACTTGGTGTGATATTCATATTTTCATACTTACATGTTATATAAAAAAATAGAGATTGAATATTGTCTATAATGGTTTGGGATATTGAAAATATAATATTTTCATTTGAATTCTAATAATTTATGTATTCTTTAGTAAATTGAATCATAAAATTCAAAATTTTCCATTTCAAAGCCAATTTCAAGTCGAGTTTGAGCGGATCCTCAATTGAGGCCAAATCCAAGTCTTAGTTTTTTTTGTTTTTTGTTTTGTTTTGTTTGTTTGTTTGTTTGTTTTTGTTTTTTTTTGTTTTTTTTTTGTTTTTTTGTTTTTTTGTTTTTGTTTTTGTTTTTTTTTGTATTTGGCATATGATTTCGATTTATTCACAAAATGTATAACAAGTTCATTATTATTTTGTAACTAAAAATATGGTAAAATCTAAAGGTGTTCATACAATTAGATGATATAAATACAAAGGGCCAATTTGTTTAAAATGTTAAGAGGTGGAGTGATTATCAATGAAGCTATTTGTTGCTCAACATTTCACAAGCAAAATTGTAAAGTTGGATGGTGCAACCAATGAACTATTCTACCACTTTGTAGAGCCTTTTGGCTCTCATGTTAAGCATAATGGATTTTTCTTTCCTGTATATGTTTTTGATAGGCTATAGTGATATCCACTTTTGCATTTTATTTCACTGATATGTTTTAGATACATCGTTGAGTTCTGATTATATTGTGTATTATAACAACCATTTCCATTTTTAAGGTTTATTCGATAATATATCTACTCATATCTATAGTTGGAAATTATCTTGCCAACATGGATTGTGGTGGATTGAGATCATGATAACTTAGATTGCTTTGGATAGTATCCTTATTTTTGTCTATGTTCTTTTTGTAAAATTGGATTCCACCAAATGGATATCTTGTTAAAGGATATCCTCGTTAGAATGAATATCCTTTTCATTTCAAGAAACCTTTGAATATATCCCTTCAAGGAGCTTTAAACCTTTCTAGCCTATTTTTTCATGTTAGGTGCCATACAAAATCATAGTTTTGTAATTTCATTATAACTTTCATCTACTTCTATTGTGTTGAAGATCCATTTGATTCAGAGTGCTACTAATTAGGATGTTATATAAGTGATGTAAAAGAATTAGGTATTTGGGAGTGTATCATAATTCCCATTTGACTTTGTGGAGCCTTTATACAATTTGAATTGGCTCGAGAGAACTTTATAGGCAAATAAATTGGCTTAATAAAACTTCACTTTAAATAGAGAAAACTGAGACTAATATTTTTTTTAATAGCTACAAGTTCATCAAATATTTGATGAACACATATCTGTTAGATATCTGATGAGAATTCTAACAAGATACTTGACAAACTTCTGTTTGATTATCTGACATTTTTTTTTATCAAAAACTCAATGGAATTGTTTGTCATATATCCAAAACCCTCTTAAAAAGATTGGTTGGATATCCGACGATAATATGTAAAAAATAATGACTAATTTTGAGAAGGATACCTTACAAAGGAGTGTTGGATAACCATCGAGAACATGTTCGTCATATCATTTATTAAAAAAACACCAATGAAAATAGGATTTATGTTCATTGGAATACCAGTCTATCCAAGAACAACATGTTCATTAAATTATATAACAAGATTACACCGAAGAAACTAGAATCCACAATACATCAGAGTACCTATGTAAGTAAAAATCAACGGACAACCATTGGATTTTAGTGCGGATTTTAGTAGTATACAAATGTCTCATTGGTAATCATTTATGATAGAAGTTAATTAAGGGTCCTTTGAAATATTGTAGCACTCCATAAGTTCTTCTAGTTTTTGTGAATGTTTATGCGCTTGACACAAAGGTACAAACTTGTGCACAATCCAACATTTTGGCACAAAGATATTTTATTTAAATACCTTCAAGTATTTATTAAGTGCAAAACCCTCAACTACAAAACTAAATGTGGATTTGAAACTTTGTTCCATATCTTCCAATTCTACTAGTCCTCTAATCACTTCGAGGTCACCATACCAATTCTTAGGAATAACATCTAAAGTATGAATAAACCTATGGAACCACTCCTCATAAAGTATCTTTCTTCTATTCCAGGAAGAAACATAACTCTTTAGATGGGTTGTTGGATAATCCAACTTGGCATATTTCACTCCCTTAACATCTAATACAGAGCCAAAGTGAATACATAGTAAATTCTTACATTGTTGCCAAGTCTTAATATTATTCTTGTGGCCAACCCAATAGTGTTCCAAAGTTTCTCTCAAAGAAACATTTAAAGCTAATAAGCATAAATGATCAAGTATATATATTTTAAATTCTTGTACAAAAGATAAAACATTAGATAAAGCATCATACCTTAGAGGATCTTGCATATCAATTCCAATCCAGTGTACTACACAAGTAATGTGTGTGCACCTCCTAGTTGATACCTCATGAAATTCTAGTTCTCGAAAGAAACTTCATAATATTACAAGAGAGAACCAATATTTTTCCATCTCAACACACCATCTATGGTAGGATTGACCCTTTTATCATGTAGTTATATTGTAAATGTTATCTAAATATTTTGCATATATCTCATCACATACAAGATCCATGTATCTATCCCCTTCCCTGAGATCCAATGGAACAATTACTTTGATATCCCAAAAATCAAATACCATCTACCTCTTGAAATTGATGATGAATTGATTATCAAATTCCCAATCAATGCATAATAGCACGACATATGGATATATGTCATCCACTATTTCTATGACTTCAAATTCTAAAAAACTCTTAAGTCCATCAATATCCACTTCCACATTAGACAACTGGTGAATGGGGAATATTCAATATTCTTTTCCAACCTCAATTGAATAGAAGACCAAGTAATTTTATGCTTTCCCATCATCTGCCATGTCTTCTTTGGCAGAATGTTTATATTTGATCCCAAATCTAGAATAATGTTGTCCATATCAAAATCACCTACCTGCATGTTAAATATGAACTCCCAACTTGTCTGCCTTTTACGTGTGAACTGATTAAATGCACAGCATAGGGTATGCATTGTATGTACTTTTGGTTCTTTGGCACATTGATCTATCAATTTGTAAAACATCTCTAGTGCATTTTTAGCCTTCACTAGGTCTAAACAAATTTTCAATAAGTTTTTTATAAGACTTCCTCCAACTTTAGGTTCTCTGGTAGTTGTTAGGTCATAAATTGGAGGCATATCATACACTAGAACCTCTTTCAAAATATTCCATTTTGAGGCAACACGCTCTTTGCATGTGCCCTTATATGTTTTCTTTTCAATAGGTGGATCAAATTTTAGTGGAGGATCTACAACCCTCCTTAGCCACTATTGATTTATATTGGGTTTCTTTGTTGTATTCATCCTAGCCTTTGTGCCCCCCCGTAACTACACCCACATGCAATTGGTATTTTCATACTTTAGCAATGATCACCTAGAGATTATATCCTTTATTCTCTTGTCATTTCGTAATAAGTAGGGATAATCTTCTATTGCATGGTAAAGTGCTTGATAATAAGTACAAGTTGAGCAAGGATTAGGGAAATCTGTTGCAATATTTCCTAGTTGTCCATAATTAAATCAAATAACTGGCCGTCTATCCCTTCCAAATCCTCCTCTTCCTTGGCCTGGTCCTGTAGGTCCTCTTCCGATCATTCCTTGACTTCTTCTAGGTTGATTATATGACTGCACAATTACTTCATTCCCATATCCTCCTTACACATAGTAAGAATCCATAGTGTGCTCCTTCATTAGCTCCAATGTCTGGCAATTGAGAATATCATGTCCCACTAACCTGTAGAAATTACAAAACAAGGTCCTTACAAAATTCTGATATCTATACATCATGGGGAAGTTCGGGGGTGAACACCCCTAAACTCTACAAACCTCGCACCACATCCCTCTTCCTTTTGAAAATGGGTTGGTTGTGTCAGTGGCCATGTATTCTTTCAACATATGACATTCATTCTGTTGATGGTACTGGACCTTCCAACATTTAGGGGATCAACCCGGTATGAAGTCCCAACTAGACCTCACACCGTTTGGTGTGGGAGTCCCATCTGGTATGATGGCCTAGTTTCCATTGTCTTAAGGATTTGCCTCAACTCTTGCTTGTCAGCATGGGAGAGTGGTTCACTTTGTCTTTGAGAAGTGAGGTTCATGTGCTTATGAGTGTAAGTGTACTTGTGTCAATGGTTCTTTCACTGTGAGGGGAAGAGAGTGAAGGTGAGTTCTAGGTTGAAAGGGATCAGTCCCAACTCGACTAGGAACACACGACACAAAAGGACATACATAGATTCCGACGTAGTAGTCCACTCAGATGCGGTAGTCACAACGTACAAGGTAAGGTAACATGTAAAACATTCACGGATCAGTCTGAACGAGTGCAACAGTTATTACAGCAAGGTTCATGTGAAATGTTTGTCTGATGTCTGGAGAGCAATCGATATGGACAAGACAACATTAACAGCATATACAACACATTTCCATTAATAGATTATGCATTACAACAAATGAATCAGTTCAGATGTAGAACATAGGTTAAAGAAACATGCATTACAAGTGTTAAAGATCAATCTTACAACAAATACAATACATGTGTGAAAATGTGTTGGCATGTTAACAGGCTTTTGAATTAAGCGAAAGTTCCAAGACGCATTGTTACACCATATATCACTAACCCCGTCAGTGGGAAGTTGGAGCCACTACTTACTCCTCAAATAAAAGATTACAGACTCTCTTGGCTATGCAAGAGGAGCTGAGGTGAAAATTTATTTCATGTACAAATGAGGGGGATATTTATAGCAAGGGTGAAACTGACCCTTGTGGCTCTTCGACTACCCTCATGATTGTTCGACTTCCATGACTTTCTGACTTCCATGACTCTATGTTCAACAAGTGGGTCCCTTGGACTTCCATGTTAATCACATTGATTGACAACAAGCCCATAGTGGAAAAATATGGGCAACATGACTCATGACTTGACTCGACATGACTTGACGTGACAATGCTGGTACATTCATGCTGCTGCTGGAGTGCATGTCGAGCTACAGTGTTGCTGAGTGACAGATGTCTTCATGGTGTATCATAGCTTCACCTCCGCATGGCGAAGTGCACAGATGATCCTTCGTTCGCTGATGAAGCTCTAGCATGCTGTTCCTTGCTTTCATGTTGGAAGGCTTCACAGGCTCACTTGTTTGCGAAGGTGCATGTTCATCGCATTCGTCTGCTTCGCATGCTACATTTGTTCATCCGTTGGTGAACCTGTCCATCTGCATGTGCTCCCTTCATTCATCCTGTTCATCATATTGACATGTTTGTTGGTGTACCTGTACCTGCAATCACTCATGACGAGATGACATCAAATCCAAAACCTCCTAGTCTACCATGACACATGATCATTCGAATGCAGGTGACTGGGAGAGGTAGCAGGGCTTTGATGTGGGATGATGGCTCCGGGAAACTGCCAATGAAAACTATGCAAGAGTCATTGAGGGATGGAGAAAGATAATCTGAGTCAACAATGACTGTCTGCAAGGTCTGGCTCAGGTGGGAGGAAAAATTGTGCAAATTTTGGGAGGGACAGTTCAGGCTTCGGGAGGGCAAGGTAGGCATGCTCTGTGCATTTCCTAGAACAAACAGTCAGCAGGGGCTGGATAGCCATATTTTTGAAATTTTCCAAAGGAACGGGCCGGGTTGAATGAAGGGTCAGCAGGTAGGGATTGTATAGTTTTTCTTGGGAACTACTCGGGAGACTGGCAGCCAAAACTGCAGAATTCCTAGAGGGAATTGCCAATTGGCTGCTGGGGTCACTGGCAGGTAAAACTATGTAATTCCCAGAGGGAAATTCCATTTGGCTGTTGGGGTCACTGGAAGTGAGACTTGTGTAATGCCCAGAGGGAACTGCCATTTGGCTGCTGGGGTGACTGGCAGCCAAACTTTTGCAATTCCCAAAGGGAACTGCCAGTTGGTTGTTGGGGTCACTCGTAGAAAAAACTGTGCAATTCCTGGAGGGAACAGGTAGTCTGCTACTGGGATCTGCTAGCTGGGAAAACTGTAGTAAGGATGGAAGGTCGGCATGCTGATCATCTTTGCGCAATTTCTGAGTTGAGCTAACTGATGGGTAGCGGGAGGCCTACTCATGAGCACTGCACAATTTCTGAGATGAACAGTTGGTCCACTGTCCGGGTGGCCAGCATGAATGCTACTTGAGTTGCTTACGGGCAACACTGCTTGAAGGAACTAGCTTGGTGCTTCTGTGTTGTTCTAGTTGACAGTCGATCAAGTTGAAAGCAGGGTGATGGTCTAGCTGTCAATGAGGAGTCTCATCGTCAGAACTTCAGCCAAAATGACTAAGTGTGTGAACAGTAGAAAGATGCATAGGTGATCATACGAACACACACTCGCATGACTTGATGACAAATGGACAGAAGCATCCAGACACATGTTCAACATGACAGACCATCGGTGTAAGCGACAAGCACGACACTCGTGATTGATTGTTCATGATCGAGATGATGCTTGCGCGACAGTGAATGTGAATCTATGTGTGAGTGTGACATATTCTTTCATGGTGAACACAACAAACACATACAAAGCAAAGACTTTGAGAATAACCAGAAAAGGGTCGCAAGCATGACTTAGACATCAACATGTAGGGACTTAAGTACAATAAACAAGTAAGGCGAATGTAAAGACTCACATAAGCTGATAGAGTGAACCCAGGTGTGTGCAATCATCAAGTGAAGCTCTTCAAGGGAGGCTTCGAAATTGTTGCAGGCCAAAATTTTGGAGGGTGGTTGTAGCGCTACAACACTTGGTGACACACTCGTAGAACTCCAGGTTCTCTGTTTTGGTTCATTGCTAGCACAGGGCCTTGGTCATTTGGGGAGTATTGAATCATTGTGTAGATTACTTCAGTTTCCCCACTTACCCCATGGACATACATGGCTCACCCTTTTCCAACTCAATAAAACACAATCAAAAGTTGAGCTTAGATCTGAGTGCTTTGAATCTAGGAAGGGTAGTTTAGTTTGTGAGTTGAATATTTCCAGAGTATAAGTTTTCATCTCTAGTGTTACTCTGCTACCAGCAGGCTAGGACAGTACCCCAACTGAGTCACTCAGGAACACACACATTGATCCATTGCCAGCGAGCCTGGTCAGTACCCCAGTGGAGTTGTATGCTTCACCTCTCTGCGTAGGAAGCCTTTCTCTTCTATCGCCTTTGTATTTTTAAAGAGAACTATGCATAGGCACTTATTTATTTTTGGGGCGAAAGAGGGATCCCGACTTATTGAGAATACAAGAGGTTGTTCTTTCAGAGAAGCATGTAAGACCTCTGACATAGGTTTGCTTGTTTACATTTTTCCCCTTCTCCATTTCTACTAATTGGAGTAGCTTCAACACATAGAGTAGAAGGCTGAGTACAGGCATGGGGCTTCCCAATGTGGACACAGGTTCACGGTTGGACCAAAGCTTCCCTTACAGATGGTTCGTATTTTCCATCAGGATTTCATCGACTGAACATAGTAACCAAGCACAGAGAAAATGGACACAATATTGGCCAAGTGCTGTAGTGTCACAAGTCTCTTCAAATTTCAGCCACATACTCTATTCAAAAGCTAGAACGTAGTAGTTGGCAACACTTATTTCCGGAAACAAAAATAGTAATATATAAAACAAGAAAAATGCATGTGAACAAAAATAGTAAGCAGAATAAAACAAAGCAAAAGAAAAGATAATAAGCAAAACAAACCAAATGAAACAACAAGTAGAAAGCAGACTATGTACAAGGCATAGCAATGGCCCAACCTACTGAACTAATGTTTGAGGACTTGGTTGTTTGAAAGGAAGATTATCAATCCTCTCGTCAAGTGATTACAAATGATACATGTGTGAGCCAAGTTTCATGTGGACCAGTGCTGGTCCACTGGGCTTCGCTACCAGAACCTGGTGGCATTCCAGAAAATCTTCAAGTGAAGACAACACTACTATCTCAGGTACTATGTGCAACATGGGCTCGAATGATGGCACGAGGTAATTGTTTTTACCCTGGGAAGGGCTCAAGTTTCTGAAGTCAATGCGTAAGCGGATCTTCCCAAATTTCTTATGTGCATGATTTGAATTAAAAAACCAATTATGATGACGAACTTTGCAAGTAATCCAAACACTTAAAATGTTAGTCAATCATTTTGGAAAAATGAGGACAAACAACAAGTATGTGTTACATGTTCTTTGTTGCAATGGATTTTCTCCTCCTTTACCTGGAATCTTACATTGGATTGCTCGGGTGCAATAGGTACTCAGGTCATCATCTACACATGCAAACCCATCTCGGTACTGTTTTATCAAGTGGTCAACAGTTGGTTGCTTTTTTAGTGTGTAACTTGTACCGAGATTGGCCATCTTCAGATCATAGTGGGTTCCTAGGTTGCTTTGTTCGTTCATGGTGTTGGTCCTTTGTGTGTTCAACACGAGTGCTTTGGCATCATAGTTTGTGACTTCGGTCTTCAAAAAACTTGAAATCACACATGGTTCATTATTTTGGATGGCTGAGATACACTCAGTCCTTGAGCCATTATGTGTTCCTGATTTTCCAAGACTCATGGCCCACAACAGTTCTGTACATGGACCGTTTGGCATGCTGGTATTGCTGCTACTACAATTGTTGCTACTACTGCTACTAACAGAAAAATGAACTGTACAAGTTTCATTATCACCAGTTGGGCGAGGAAGGAATCCCAACTGCTTGTCTGATGATGTTGAAGTAGATCGTGAAGGATAACACTCCAATGTCTTTTCCAGGAGGCAATTTCCAAACATGAGTTCCGCGAAAGGCCAATGGTTCATTCTTGCCGTCAAGGAGAGTGACATTGTGTTTCATCTACCTCTCGGATAACAACCAACTTTGGTTGCATCTGCCCTTGTATGGAAGCCATATGCGAGACCAGTCTATAGAAAAGTATCCATTTAGATTGTTGGACTAGTCTATGCTGAGTAGCAGACCATATGCTTCTGGTATGTCCACAAAAACTATGTTGATGCACTGGTGGACTCAACTGTCATGAGATAGTTGGATGATTACACCTCGTAGTTTACCAATGGCTAGTACTAATGTTCTATCAAGTTGGATAATTCTCACTTATGTTTCGCTCCATCGTGCATTGATCTTCTTAGCAATGGAGAGCGACATGACATTGGTTGCCACACCAGAATCAACCAAACAATTATGGACATTGTTGTTGAAAAATTCGAATGAAAGCAGGAATTGGGGGCAACCTTAGTTTGCTTCTTCCATTCGGAGTGTATTGAGCACAGTGGATAATGATCCGGGAGGTGTGCATGCTCCCTTGCTTGTAGAGGTCACACTATCTATTTCTATTTGTCCTAATGCGCACAGCAGGATATCTCACTGGCTCTGGACTTCGGCTGACTCGAAAAAATTGATGTTCACTCGAGTTTTCTTCATGTCATTGACTATATTTTAATCCAAAGGTTGTAGACTCATCGAGGTGTCCGGGGTGGAATGGATGCTTGTGTTGTCTGGTGGATTGTTCTGCAACTTGCTTCTCACGGATGTGTTCTTATCCACTGCTATCTTCCCAGACTTTCTTTGTATTTGTTGCTTTGAGGTAGCTGGTGGATTGGCCTTCTTTATCAGCTGTCTCACTTTCTCTTGCATCTCCTTAAGTGTCGGGGGATCCCCTTTACTCCTAAGATTGTAACGATCATTTTTCTTTTGGGGCTGCTTCTCGGTGTTCGTCTTTGAGACTACTTGCGAGCATTGATATGCGTTCACCATATGCCTAGAACTTGGTGCTTCATCAGGTGCAACCTCTTCATTATCATCAGTGTCTTTGAGTTTCTCCTCTATGTCGCCATCCGCATCAAGTGTGTGAGTACAGACAGTGGTAACAAATCACTTCCAATCTGAACAAGAGTTCTCAGGGTGAAATTCTCCATTGAAGGAACAATACTTAGGATCAGCGCATTGATTGAGTTGGAACATAGGGTCTTGCGCAAATTTGGAACCGAACCGGCTATTGCTTGATGAGACGGTTGATGAACTTCTTTCCTATCTCTGTCTGGGTGGATGATTTTTCGTGAATGTGTCCATCTTCCATTGCTTGAGTTCAGACATTTTGGTGGTCAAGTTCTTGACAAGACGAGTGAGGTTCTCAACGTTAGTTGCTTCCTCATCTCTGCCTTTGCTCGTCGTTGCTTGGGGATTTCTTCTCACATCCTTGGAGTCTTTTGTTGATTCATCATCCTTGATGACTCCAATGATGCGCAAGTCTTTCTCAACAACAATAGCCTCTTCGCAACTTTCTAACAGTGTTGGCTTCGTAGCTCGCTTGATGAACTGAACAATGGTGGTTGATGGTGTAAATGTGTAATAATCGACATTGATGGAGTCATGGGGTTTGGTGTCTACTGAAAACTTGTTCAAGATACATGTAAACCTATGATTGAAATCTTTCACTTTCTCTTTTCCTTCCATCTTGAGTCTTCCCAATTCTTTGAGTAGCATGGCTAGAGTCTTTTCATCAGCAAACTTTTCAAGGAACATATGTTTGAAAGAACCCTAGTTTTGTATAGAGTTGGGTGGAAGGCTGTGATACCAAGAAATTGCCCAGACTTCCAAGGTACATGGAAACAATCTACATGCTATGTCATCATAACATACCTCAAGGGTCTGCAGTTGTAGGTAGAAGTTCTCTAAGTGGTCTTTTGCCTTCACTGCATTGTCAGGGTTAAAGTTGATGTTCATTCTCTCCGCTCGCTTCGGCATCTTGTGTAGAACATCCGGGAGAGCCAATGTTCCCTGAGTCATCCATTCAAGATTTGGTTCAGACATATCTTCATCCCCTTTATCCTCTTTCTCTTATTCCTCTCCTTTGGAATCTGATGGTTTTGGATCTGAGTCTGTTGCTTCGTCTCTACCTCCACTTCCTCCCCTACCTTCCCCTCCACCTCCTATATCGGAGTTTGATCCCAAGACCACAAGAGTGCCTTGTTCATATTCAAATAAGATTGGAAGTTCCTACCCGTCTTCAATAGATTCTTCCAAACCTTCAAGAGTAGCAAGGACTACTTATTCCACTGATGATACAACAACCCCTGTGGGAGTGGCTTTTGGCTTCTTCGATGTGTGTTGAGGATTTAGTACACCTAGGATCAGTTTGACTACTTTTGTTAGGTCCCTATACTACTAGCGTAACCCCTTGTTGTTATTAGTGCAACCCCCTTATTATATTGTTGTACCCATGTAGTCCCCATATTGTTATTATTGTGCCCCATAGAAGCCCACTATTGTTATTGTTGTGCCTTTACATTATTATTGTTATGTCAGCTCTGATTATATTATGACCCCATAGACTCCTATATATAGAAAGGAGGTCTTGCCATTTGTATCATCCAAGAATTTTTCATTTGTGTAATGTAAAGGAGGTTTCCCCCTCGAAGAGGCTTGTTTCTAAGGCGTTTATCTATCTTTTCTATCTTTTGGTGAGCTGGTTTCATAACATTTGGGATCAAAGCTTTGGATTCTAGGGTTTCACTGCTCCAAATAGGTCATCGTGGAATTTTCACTATAACGTTTTTTCTATGACATTTCATAAGATAAAAAAAAAACCCATTTGAGACAAAGTCGCGCTGCACCTTAGGTCCGAATTTCAGAACTTGTCTCGCTATATTTCTGGAGATATGATCTGAGGAAGTTAGGGTTTTTGCAAGCTTTAGAATTCCATCTCAAACAGGCGATCATGGAATTTTTGCTATAATTATTTTTATACGAAGTTTCAGACTCTGAAATTGAAACCCATTTGAGCCAAACACTTGATAAATCTCGGGCCAAAATTTTCAGATCTTTTTTGGCTATATTTTTGGAGATACAGTCCAAGACATTTAGGGTTTTTGCAGGCTCCCGAATTACATCCCAAGGAGACGACCTTGGGAAAATCGTCATAACTTTCTGTCTGAGCATCAGATTGCAATATCATGTGAAGTTATAGAAAGAGGATGGACTTTAGTTTTCTGTATATTGGTTTCAGGTCCTAAGCTTCAAACACTGACACGTGTAACTTCATACAAGTTCGCTCTACTGAACCAATCTATAATCAGGTCATCGTGGGAGATTTGACATAACTTTTCCTTACAGAATCCAATCTTGATGAAACCTGTGGGGTTAGAAAGAAGACTTAGAGGGATATTATAGGACAAAATTTTAGAACTTGGAGATCTGCAATTATAGAGTTACAGTTGTTTCAAGATCAAGATCATAAAATCAAGAAAAGGTGATATGAGGAAGTTTGATGGCAAGGATCCAGTAAATTAGATACTACAGATTGTTGGCATTATGGCTAAAGTGTTGTCCTTGATGGAAACTTATACAAGGTGATGGATCACAGTACTTCAGGTCAGTAGCAGAGATTGATGATCAGCTATCAAATATTGAAAAAAATAAGGAGTACGCAGGTACACCGTACAGAAGGTGCGTACACACAGGCATGTCTTACATAAAGTGCGTACATACCCGTAGGTCACCCGTTCATGCGGTGCGTACCCCCAGTTCACTCACTTCAAGGCAGAGAAAAGCACACGTGGGGTTTCTTATGTTTAACCCTTGGTATTTAGCCGACGATATTGTGTTATTATGGTTTTGGCCCATGGTATTGATCCATGATTTGAGGAAGAGCTTGCCTATATAAAGCAAAGGAGATCATTTGGCTTGTGCATGCTTTTGGGTTGAACATCTTATGGGAGCTAGATCTGAAATACTATGATCTCTTGGAGTAATGTCTAGATCTAAATAAGGCGAATCTACTGATGGGTTGAGATCTCTTCGGCGCATGATCAGATCTGTAGATCTGATAGTCTGGGTTATTCTTGAAGTCTTGAAATCATCTATATCCGCAGGTACGCAAGTACAGTGAAAGAAAAGTGCGGAGATACGCAGGCCCAGAAGTGCTGCAAGTGCGCAGATACGCAGGTTCAGAAGCACTGCAGTTGCGGAGGTGCGCAGGCAGTTCATTGGACACAGAGCGCAGGAAGTCTGTGAGGCACAGTGCGTGGGTACGCAGGTGCGCAGTTCGGAACAGTGCGTACTGTACGCAGGAATTACATGGGTGAAGTTGCGTACTTCTCTTGAAATCTATTTAGCTATCCATGTTTATCATTGTTGTGTTCTGGTTTTTGAAGTGATGTCTGTTTCTGATATTATGGTCCGATAAAAATATTCTGAGAAGTGATAGAGTATGTTCAGTTTCAGTTTTGATAGATGAATGGATCAGGGTTCATAATGGCTTATCTTCATGTGATCTGATGGACTAGATCTGGTTGATGACTCACTTGTATATGTATTGATCTAGTGATTGGGCGATTCAAAAGGTTGTTTGATTATGACCTTCAATGTTGTTGTTGGGTCCAGTATGAAAATTGGATGAAATGTGGCCTTTCAGATTATGTGTTGTGTTTCAGTGTATCCAGTATGAAAATTGATGAAACGTGGTACCTGGAGGAGAGAAGATTGTAGGTCAGCACCTACGTACTAGTATCTAAGCTAGTACAAGAGCTAAAGGAAATCTTTGGAGCATTGTAGCAGGTAGCAGCCTGCGTACTAATAAATGGATCGGCTAGTACAAGAACAAAGGGGGTTGTAGCTCCCGTACTAGTATAAGTCTGCACCAGTACAAATATTGTAAAAGGATTTCCTTATTAAGAAGAAGATTGAGATGACTTGCAGCAGGTGGTTTTCTCCCACATTGGGTTTCCACCTTATATCATGGTGTTCATGTGTGTGCCTTATGTGTGATGATCTATTCTATGTTACTGCATCTGTTAACTGATAATATGGTTGATAATGTTCTAATGCACTCATTGAAGATCAATTAACTTAATCATAAGAAGTTGTGGAAGTAGAATATATGAATCAGAGTTTGGAAATGAAAAATGTTATTAATGTGATAATACTGATTCATCCCCCCTCTCAGTATTATTTCCAACAATTGGTATCAGAGCAGGTCCTTTTGTAGAATCTTGATCGCTTGAAGGAGATCCGTGGAACAATGGGAAAGAAGCTTAAGAAGAAAGCACCTAAGAAAAGGAAGGCATCTCAGAAGAATTATGACAGTGGGAGAATCGATTGGGGATTAGGAATAAGAAGCTCTTCAGATTCAAAATCAGATTCAGAATCTTTATCAGGTATGAATGTGTTATCCTCTGATGTTCCAGCTATATTTCCTTGTGAAAGAGATGGAAGTGATAGCGAAACTACTGAATTTGCTCTTATGGGTGAACAAGAAAAATATCAAATAGAGGCAGAATTTAAAGATCTGAAAAACAAAATTAGAACTCAAGAAGAACTTTTAGACATAAAGGATGGTGCCCTCAAAGAAGTTGCTAAGACTCAACGAAAGTTATTTAAGGACAAGGAAAACCAATGTCAAAAGTTGCAGGATGAAGTAACATCTCTAAGAAATGAAGTCAATAAAAAGGACACAACCATCAAGAAACTCAGAGATAGATCCAGCTACTATGAAATTCTTGAAGCTACAATCCTCTCACTAAAAGGAGATCTTGAAGAATCAAAGAAGCAGATTGAAGATCTACATCAAACAATTGAAAAACAAGACAACAAAGTCATCAGCTTAAAATCCCAGTTGGAATGTGCCTTCCGAGTTCGTCAAATGCAGCAGGATCTGAATGAAGAACAAGAAAAGGAGATTCTCAAACTAAGGGAACAAATGGAAGAAGGAAGAAAAGCTGAAGAAGATTTGAAAAGGCAATCTCTTGAAAAGGAAGAACAGCTTCAGGTTGAGGTAAATATCTTGAAAGGTAAAATAGAAGAAAAGGATAAGCTTTTACGATTTCAAGATAGCTCTAAAGTCTTGGATGATATTCTTAGTAGTCAAAGGTCTCCTGCTATAAAGACTGGTCTTGGTTTCCATGAATCTGTTGAAGGTGAATCTAGTTCACAAGGTGAGGCAAGGAACTCTAAAGAGAAATCTAAAGTGATCAATGAAGAAATGAAAGATCAATCTTATCATCAACCAAGGAAAGAAACTCCTCAAAGAAAATCCTTTACTCCTCCCATGAATAATATTGAATGTTATGTATGTCATAATCTTGGACATGTTGCAGCTAGATGTAGAAGAAGAAGGGTTCAAGACCATTATGCAGAAAGATCATCACATTCAAGGTACTTTAATGGATATTGCTTTGCTTGCAATATGTATGGTCATAAAGCTGCTGACTGTTACAGGAGGAATATGAAACATGTAAGATGTTATGCATGTAACAAGCTTGGACATATAGCTAAGGAATGCAGGAACAAAGTGTGGGCACCATATCAAAAGGAGAAAATGTCATCATCACGCTTGAAGATATGGAGGAAAAAGGAAGTACAGTCAGAAAAAGGCGGCACAGCACAACATACAGATATACCAGAATTAGAGGGAGCTGAAGGTACAAGACTTCAGTGTCCTGAATCTCATATGCAAACTCCATAAAGGGAAGTCGCGTATATACGCGAGCTGGATACTGCACAATCGCGTATATGATTGTTTGAAGAAAGGAAGTAGGCAAAGTGAAGTTGGAAGTGAATCTATCAGATCTGGGATTCTGACTATCAGTGGCACAGAAGAGGACTGTTAATTGGGTTCTAATCAGAGGTACGCAGGTGATACACTGTGAAAGTGCGAGCGTACGCAGCAGAATGTAAGTCCCGGTGCGGAGGTACGCAAGAGATGTCACAGTCCCTTGCAGAGGTACATGGCTTAACAAAAGAGCACATGCGGACGGACGCGGCAAACCAGAAGAAGAGGTGCGTAGCATGATCGGAGGTACGTGGCGCGACAAAAGGATAACCTGCGTAGGGACATAAAAGTACGTGGCGCGATAGAAGCAAAGGCTGCGTGGGGTACGAGGCGCAACTGATGCAACAGCTGCATGGGTACGCGTTGTAGTAGAAGACTGTCTGCGTATATGCGCAGTGCAGCAGAAGGATATCTGCGGATGTACGCAGGGGAGCAGAAGGTGTAGTGCGTGGCTACGCAGGCCAGATAAAGAAAAATTGCGTACTTGTCTTAAGGAATTTATTGGCTAACTCTTCTTGACATGCATGATCAGATCTGACAGATGGCACCAGATTAGGGGGAGCATATGTTCTTAATGCATTGTTGGCATTATGGTCCTTGGTGACGATGCTTATGATTCATCTTGCTATGGTTATGAGTTGTTCACATGGTTCTTGGATCAGATTTGTGGTTGATTCTCTAATGGTGCTTGCATGGAGTCTTTACTGTTCTTGGCACATATATAGATGAGGATTGTTGGCTGGATTCATGGTTGATTATTCAAAGTTTCATTGTTGGAGACAAGATGATGATGAGATCTTACCTATATGATGATAGGTTTCGTACATATGTTGATTGATGCAGATACTTCCAATTGATGACTCTTGGTTCATGCAGATCTGGATGGCTATGGTGTTTCTCACATAGAATGTGAAATTCTGTTGATATGGACATACAAGTTGTTGTTGACAGATTCTATGGAGCAGTTTTTACAGTGTTGTTGCTGATGTTTGTCATGATCTTATTTAGGTGTTTGGTCTCTATTATAAATGTCATGTATATCATTCGATGTAAAGGTCATAGCAAGACTCATGTTGTAATGGTCTATATCTATCTATTGTAGTCATCTTTTCAGGTCATGTAATGGCCTTTGTCTCCCCACTATGCCTGGGATGAAGATGTAATGTATTTGGTTTTCATATTTCTGATGTATACCCACTTGGTTGGATGGATGATCCCCATTTGGTTGGGTGATGGATGTATGTATTGAGTCTTTTGGTGATAGGAAGGTCATTTATGATAGAGTCATGTTCTTCTTATAGAACATCCTTTTGCAGAACTTGCTTATTGTCAGGGGGAGCTTGAGCATGAACAACACTATATAGCAGAGCAGACATTTCAGCTTGTTCTCAGAAAGGGAATGATCAGATTAGTGCACCATGGCATATACAAAGGGGGAGATCATTCAGAGACTTCAACAGATTTGGTTTATAGTCAAGAGGAGCATGTTCTTAGGGGGAGCATAACCCTTTACCCTTGATGTCAAAGGGGGAGAGTGATTTGGTGTTGTTGCCATCAAGTCCAAAGGGGGAGATAGTTGGCATTATGATTCATGTGTTGTACTTAATGGCAACCCACTCATAGAAGATCATCTCACTTGTATACATTCAGATGAATCTACAGAAGAGATATCAGATGTGACATAATACATAGATGCAGGATAGTTCACAGGAATCAAATGGCAAGTTCTTAGTAAGCTTTGCCATCAAGTCCAAAGGGGGAGATTGTTGGCATTAGGGCTAAAGTGTTGTCCTTGATGGCAACTTATACAAGGTGATGGATCACAGTACTTCAGGTCAGTAGCAGAGATTGATGATCAGCTATCAAATATTGAAGAAAATAAGGAGTACGCAGGTACACCGTACAGAAGGTGCGTACACGCAGGCATGTCTTACGTAAAGTGCGTACATACCCGTAGGTCACCCGTTCATGCGGTGCGTACCCCCAGTTCACTCACTTCAAGGCAGAGAAAAGCACACGTGGGGTTTCTTATGTTTAACCCTTGGTATTTAGCCGACGATATTGTGTTATTATGGTTTTGGCCCGTGATATTGATCCATGATTTGAGGAAGAGCTTGCCTATATAAAGCAAAGGAGATCATTTGGCTTGTGCATGCTTTTGGGTTGAACATCTTATGGGAGCTAGATCTGAAATACTATGATCTCTTGGAGTAATGTCTAGATCTAAATAAGGCGAATCTACTGATGGGTTGAGATCTCTTCGGCGCATGATCAGATCTGTAGATCTGACAGTCTGGGTTATTCTTGAAGTCTTGAAATCATCTATACCCGCAGGTACGCAAGTACAGTGAAAGAAAAGTGTGGAGATACGCAGGCCCAGAAGTGCTGCAAGTGCGCAGATACGCAGGTTCAGAAGCACTGCAGTTGCGGAGGTGCGCAGGCAGTTCATTGGACACAGAGCGCAGGAATTCTGTGAGGCACAGTGTGTGGGTACACAGGTGTGCAGTTCGGAACAGTGCGTACTGTACGCAGGCATTACATGGGTGAACTGCGTACTTCTCTTGAAATCTGTTTAGCTGTCCATGTTTATCATTGTTGTGTTCTGGGTTTTGAAGTGATGTCTGTTTCTGATATTATGGTCTGATAACAGTATTCTGAGAAGTGATAGAGTATGTTCAGTTTCAGTTTTGATAGATGAATGGATCGGGTTCATAATGACTTATCTTCATGTGATCTGATGGACTAGATCTGGTTGATGACTCACTTGTATATGTATTGATCTAGTGATTGGGCGATTCAGAAGGTTGTTTGATTATGAGCTTCAATGTTGTTGTTGGGTCCAGTATGAAAATTGGATGAAATGTGGCCTTTCAGATTATGTGTTGTGCTTCAGTGTATCCAGTATGAAAATTGATGAAACATGGTACCTGGAGGAGAGAAGATTGTAGGTCAGCACCTACGTACTAGTATCTAAGCTAGTACAAGAGCTAAAGGAAATCTTTGGAGCATTGTAGCAGGTAACAGCCTGCGTACTAATAAATGGATCGGCTAGTACAAGAGAAAAGGGGGTTGTAGCTCCCGTACTGGTATAAGTCTGCACCAGTACAAATATTGTAAAAGGATTTTCTTATTAAGAAGAAGATTGAGATGACTTGCAGCAGGTGGTTTTCTCCCACATTGGGTTTCCACCTTATATCATGGTGTTCATGTGTGTGCCTTATGTGTGATGATCTATTCTATGTTACTGCATTTGTTAACTGATAATATGGTTGATAATGTTCTAATGCACTCATTGAAGATCAATTAACTTAATCATAAGAAGTTGTGGAAGTAGAATATATGAATCAGAGTTTGGAAATGAAAAATGTTATTGATGTGATAATACTGATTCACCCCCTCCTCTCAGTATTATATTTTTGGAGATACAGTCCAAGACATTTAGGGTTTTTGCAGGCTCCCGAATTACATCCCAAGGAGATGACCTTGGGAAAATCGTCATAACTTTCTGTCTGAGCATCAGATTGCAATATCATGTGAAGTTATAGAAAGAGGATGGACTTTAGTTTTCTGTATATTGGTTTCAGGTCCTAAGCTTCAAACAGTGACACGTGTAACTTCATACAAGTTCGCTCTACTGAACCAGTCTATAATCAGGTCATCGTGGGAGATTTGACATAACTCTTCCTTACAGAATCCAATCTTGATGAAACTTGTGCGGTTAGAAAGAAGACTTAGAGGGATATTATAGGACAAAATTTTAGAACTTGGAGATCTGCAATTACAGAGTTACAGTTGTTTCAAGATCAAGATCCTCAAATCAAGAAAAGGTGATATGAGGAAGTTTGATGGCAAGGATCCAGTAAATTGGATACTACAGATGGAGAAATATTTTGATATACATGAGGTGTAACTATTACAAAAGGTACATATTACATCTTCATATTTAGAACCGGATCAATTTTTATGGTATAAAGGGCTTTGTTCTTGTAAATCTCTTGTTACGTGGTCAATTTTCATGGAGGAAATGATAGCACATTATGAGGATACAAAGAGCAACACCTTCTTTAGCCAATTGATAAATCTCAAACAAATTTGTTCAACGACAGAGCACATTGAGGACTTTCAAAAATTGAATATAAGGGAAAATGATATTCCAGAGAAGCAGAGGATTGATGTCTCCATAGGGACTTCAAAGGATAACATTCAACATGAGGTTCATCTTTGGGAACTTGATTCATTAGAGAAGGTATACAGGTTGGCAAGAAAAGCAGAAAACAAAATTATGGAAACAAGGACGTCTAACCCTCACAACTATAAATATGGAAGTGTTGTTTCTCCTAGCCTTCCACAACCTACAAGGTTGACACCACAACAATTGGAATAAAAAAGAGAAAAAGAGATTTGTTACAATTGTGATAGAAAATACATTAAAGGTCATAAGTGTGCCGAGAAGAAATTATTTTACATAGATTATGAAGAGGAGGAAGAAAAGGATTAAGAAACTTCAAAATAAGAAGATATACAAAGGGAACCAACCTTAGAGAAAGAACAAATTAATCCGACCATATCTTGCACTGCATTGGTAGGAATTACCACTCCTCAAACTCTCAAGATACAAGGACATATCAAGAAGAAGAAGGTTGAAGCAGTGAAATATCAAGAAGGATCAAGAAACGTCAAAAGAAAAGGATACACACCAAGAACCAATCCCAGAGAAAGAAGAAATGAATCTGACCATATCTTGTAATGCATTGGCTGGAATTACCACTCCTCAAACTCTCAAGATAGAAGGGCATATCAAGAAGAAAAAGGTAATAGTATTGATTTATTTGAGTAGTATCCATAATTTTATTGATTGTAAGATAGCCAAGGAATTAAATTGCTTCCTATATCCAGCACCAAAGTGTCAAGTGATGGTTTCAAATGGAGGAACCATAAATTTCTCTGGAAAGTGGCATAATATCAAGCTATGCATGGGAGAGTATGTATTGAATAGCCCAATGTTTTCCATTCCAATGGGTGGTGTTGATGTTGTACTAGGAGTCCAATGGCTACAATCCTTGGGTACAATAGCTTTTAATTTTCAAGAACGTTTCATGAAATCTTCTTTAGAAGGAAAGGAAGTTGAATTAAGGGGTATCATAGGGAAATTGGGAAACATAATCATCTCTAACGGAATGCCAAAGCTTCTAAAGAAAGAACAAAGAGGCGTAATTGCGCAATTTTGTTTGCTAGAGATTCCTACATTGAAATCATATATTTCTCCATATCTCCAAAAAGTCTTGGACAATCATTCCAAGGTATTTGAGACTCCCAAATTCCTCCCATCTATTCGTGATCATGATCATGCTATTCATTTGATTCTAGGAAGTGTTCCTCCAAACATCAGGCCTTACAGATATCCATATGCCCAAAGGAGTGAAATTGAATGTATGGTTGTAGAAATGCTACAGGTTAGTATAATTATCCAACAAGATTCGATAAACGAAGCAAGGGATGAATGGAAGTGTTATCAAAAAATCACTACCGAGGGCTGCAACCAAGCAAGATTTCATGTAACTCTTTCAAACCTAACTTTAGATCAAAGATTAGCCTCTTTGATCAGAGAGGGCTCTCTCACAAACTCTTGATAAAATCCTTCAAACACTAGATGGCTAACTCTTTATTCACTTATGAAAGCATAACTGGTTGGAAACACATCAAACTGGTTCTCATTGGGCTATGGAGTCTATAATATTAAGTAAACAAGGAAAACACAGTGATCTCATGGAAATCAAGGCTCTTAGCATTACATGTCAAACATTCTCCACCAAAACATAGCTTGCTGAACACACAGGAAGTCAGAGCATATGATTATGAATTCTGAGTGATTGCATTACAACAAGACTATAAAAGAACATAAAGTATAAAACACCATCATTATATTTGAACATGACAATCCATCGAGAATCTTGAGAAGAGAATAACTCTGTTTTACTATTACTGTCAAAAAAGGTCTTACAATGGCCCAAAACAACTCTGTTTTTCTATAAAGTATCCAACCTTTTTTACATAAGAGTTATTCCTATATATAGCCAATCAAAACACTACTATTTGAGACTCCTCAACAAGCATGAAGGGAGCTCGGAATTCTCTCATTAATGACCTTAACTATATCATAAACAAACTAATTGATTACAAGAGATATGGTGCTACGAAAACAGAGGATTCCATCACATTGGCACTTTAAGTCTATCTCCTCGTATACTTTGCTGCGTTCTTGGAGCTTGCCACCTGTAGCATTACAATAATAACCAAACCAAACTGAAAGCAGATTCAATGTATGAACAGCTTCGGATGCCTGATGCAAAGATGATTCATCAACCAATAAGAATATGAAGCCTATATTCACGGTTGCTGCCTCCCATCAATGTTCATGTATTAATGATCAAGTTTCAAGCCATTTAATCCTTGGATAGTCCCGTGTAACTGAAGAAAACTAATGATCTGGCCATCCCTTAACTAGGCAGGTGTACCACTTAACACCTCGGCAGCTCTATCATAACCCTAAAAACTCGGACATAAAGTGAAACTTTCAACAAAAGACAAAACTTCACCTTTTCTTCGAATATTTACACCTGGCATCCTTTTTTAAACATCTGACTGACTTTCTATAGTCTCCATGCTGGCATTAAGTCATCTCTTTAAATATTTGCTGACCTCAGCATTCAAACTCAAGTTTTCAACATAACCAGTCATCTACAGCAGTTTCGTAGCGCGCTACAAAACTGCTGTAGGTCATCAAAATTAAACACATGAACCTTAAAGCAACAATAACTCAAGTCTGTGATTTCTTCAGTCATTCTATACAGGTGTAAGGACATCAAAAGTCTCAAAAAGCTTTAAAAAGATGATGGCCAAAATATATCAAAATTTGGAAAACACATTCCTCCTTGAATCATTTAGCTAGTTTGTCTAGCTTCCCTTTCAGGCTGATGACTTCTTCCTTTAACTTCTTGTTCTCTGCTCTCAGACTTGCATTCATTTGTTTCATAATCTTTGCCTACTTCAGAGCTGGCACTGTCCACACATAGGCATCAGATACCGAGCTAGCTTGACTGATCAAACTTGTTTTACCTTTCATTACAGCTTTCTTATAACTTGTATATCTTACTGCCTTTTCTTTAAAAACATTTTGAACCTGAGGTATTTCCTTAGTTGCTCCAGCTTGTTTCTTAATGGCAATCACATTTCCACTTTGACTGATAACAACCTTATTATCCTTGTTCTTGTTTTTAGCTGCTTGGACTATTTCAGAGAAGATTTCAAGTGCCTCTGTCCTAGGCATCTCCGAAGGTGCTTTCTCTTTCTGAGTTTTCTCCACTTCTTTCATTTGCCTTCTAGTCATTGGTCTGCGTGGTTTAAAGGCATACTCTTCACTTGGTTCTTCAAACTTTAACCTTTTAGAAGCCTTTGACTTTTTAGAACTTTCAGGTGAAGATTGTGTTAGATCAATATGCATTGGTGATACCAATTGATCTTGCTCAAGTTCAAGTGGTTCAATTTGGATTGGATGATCTTGCTCTAGTTCAATGGCTTCAAGTAAGTCATTTAAACTACCCTTTGAAATAGGACTTTCTTCCACAGGGACTGACTTTCCTTTTTCTTTGCTTAGTTGGCCTCTAGTTCTCACCCTAGAAACCCTTTCAACTTCACTGGATTTAGCTTCATCTTTTCTTTTGTGAGTCTTCTGTTTTGATGACTGAGGTGTTTCCTTAGGAGATGACTTAGAGGTTTCCTTTTCAGATACTCTAGATGATTTTGAAGTTTTATCTACTGATGCTTCAGGTGTTTCTTTAACTGTTACAGACCTCTCTGATTTCTTTGTTTTAGCTTTGGGCTTCTTATGGTCTGTTATTTCTCTCCTAATTTCAGCCAGAGTAGTTTCCTCACTCCTTTCTTCTCTTTCTCTTACAGGTAATGGAGTGAGGCCTGTTTTACTTGGGAAACCGACCATAAACACAAATGAATCCCAGTCTTTACCAATTTTATGTAAGCTATCCAACACCAGCAATTTTACTAGACCATGATGAAAAAGAGATGTTTCATAAGCATCTTTATTTAACTGAATCTTATCACACATTTTGCTCATACTCCTGAACAAGTAAAAAGGTATGTCTATTGAACTCTTACCAGTGAAGTGTAACAGCAGCTTGAAGTGGTATGAGTAAAATTTGTTGTACCTACCCTCACATGTCAGGTACTTCTGGATACATGTCAATAGCATAGCATAATTCTCCTTTAGATAGCTCCTTGGGACAGCTTTAGTGAGATCTTCATCTACATAAGGTGCCTTTAAGAACTCCTTACATGGACCCATATCAAACTTGAAGTTCTTGAACCATTCCTGGCCACCTCTCGGGATTTCTGTGACAGTAGAAATGACTTCAGGGGACACCAGAAACTCCAACATGGCCACCTTCGAATTCAGTCCAGTGAAGTTTAATGCAAATGCCTTGGTCACTTCTGCATGTCCACCCTTCAATTTTTCACAAAATCGCCAGCAACCAGCATTTCGAAATGCCTTTGCTACCTCCTCATCCCTGAGAGTTACATCTAACCCCTCCGGCTCTGTTCTCACACATTTACCAGAACGGTGTTCCTTTCTTTCCATGCTTCTTTGAGTATTTTTACACAAGGGAATGATGGTGGTTTGCAGCACGAAAACAATCTTTAGCTGTGGAGAGCAGGCTCGCTTGCAGTAGTCCGTTTAAAACAAAGCTCAGGCTTTTCATATAGCAAAATCATTCATATGATATAAAGAACTCATTATGACATGATCACCTCCTATAACGTCCTCCAAACTGACACACAACTACATGACTTCGGGGCTTATGGCAAAATAATGGCTAATCATGACATAGAGACGGTGTGAAAAGACAATCATGACCGGACTTGTGACTCACTACCCTCAGATTAGACATTCAAAGAAAAACGCTGCAAAAAACCCTGAAACCCCGATTTCGTAGCGCGGGCAGTTCAAATTTAAGAGGATGCGCTACGAAATCGCTGACAAACAGAGCGCTACGAAAACACGAAAAAATTATTTCGCAGCAAAACTGACCAATCACACCCGCGCTGTGAAACTGCGCAAGTACCAAAGACATCATACCCGCGCTGCGAAACTGCGCAAAGTACCAATGACATGACATGCTTTAACTAACAATGATGGAGGGTGTCTAATAATCTTTCCTTTACACGAATTCTCATCAACAACTCTTGAATTTCAAATTTGAAATTGACATATACTAATAAATCTATTTACAAGACCTCAAGACTTTATAAAAACTTATGGACAATCTTATATACATGAACTATAGTTCCTAGTGATAACAGTGGCTCCACTAGGGATAGGGTGCCCCTGTGGTACACTAAGAACACGTAGTACCAGTGCTTTATCCATTTATTACACTCACATCTGGCTGACAAGCATTCCTCTCAAACTTTGTGGGCCTTCTCCTCGGGCTAAAGTCTTCTAGTTCAGCTTGTCACTTATTGCTAACCCAAAACACTTCAAAAACAATGATTATTTACAATGATCATGGATTACTTGGCAGATTTTTCACTGATAATAATGCTTTAAGAACCTGCCATTGACAGGCCCACCAGCATACTGTGATCCATCAACTTCTTGTAAAATATAAGTATTGTTTCCATGGAAAGCAGAGATCAAATATGGCCCCTTCCATAAATTCTCAAATTTGCCATGTTTGCCCTTTTCTTCAATCTTGGCTTCCCATTTCAAAACCTTATCATCAATCTGAAAGGTCACATCTTTAATCTTCTTGTCAAAAGCCCTCTTGACTCTATTCTGATTTTGTTGATAATCTTCAACCACTTCATTCCTTTTTTCTTGTAATGCAATCAATTGATTAATCCTCCGCTGTATGGCATTTGACTCTTCTTCAAGTCCTTGAATTAATTTCATAACTGGGACACCAAGAGACGTTGGAAAAATAGCTTCTGCTCCATACACAAGTTCATAAGGTGAGGTTCCAATAGATCTTTTAGTGCATATGCGATCAGCCCACAATGCATACTTCAATTTCAAGTGCCAAGTTTTCTTGTTTTCTTGTAGCAATTTTTTGATAATCCTCACAAGACTCTTATTTGAACTTTCAGCTAGACCGTTGCCTTGTGGATAATAGGCTGTTGAGTGACCAAGAGAAATGTGGTATTGGTGGCAAAAGTTTATCATTCTCTTAGACTTAAAAGCCTGAGCATTATCTGTGATAAGCTTGAGTGGACATCCAAACCTTGATAAAATATTGTTCTCTAAGAAGGAAATAATGACTGCATCATTAGCTTGTCTAGTTGGTACTGCCTCTATCCACTTTGTGAAATAATCAGTGGCTGTAAGTATCCACCGATGTTGGCCTGATGAAGAGGGATGTATCTCACCTATAAAATCTAGCCCCCACTGCTGAAAGGGCGCTTCTACATAAATAGGAACTAGAGGCATAGGCATGAGCTTCCTTTTACCTTCAAACAACTGACATTCATGACAGGCTGCAACCTTTTTATAAATATCTTTGAACATGGTGGGCCAAAAATACCCAGCTCTCAATATTTTATTAGCAGTAGCCTTCCAATAATGGTGACCTCCACAATCTCCCTTATGAAATTCCTCAATCACCCTATCAGCTTCCTCTTCAATCAAACAACTTAATAGAATTCCGCCAGCATCCTTCCAAAATAAATTCTGCTCATAAACAAAGAATCTAAGGGATTTCAACTTGATGAAACGAGCTCTAGACTTGGAAAGATTGTCAGGGGCTCTGTTGTGCTGTAGAACAAATGAGACATCCTTATACCATTCAGATATTAGAAATTTTTCATTAATTTGAACCAACTCTTCCTCTCCTTCAAAAATTTCTGATATTTCTGCATTAAAATTAATGTCACTGCAGTCTAGATTTGAGTGAGTTAGCAACTCTGCCAACCCTTGACCCTTCACCAATTTAGTTGGCCTAATTTCAATATCATATTCCAGCAATTTGGCTATCCATTTCCCTCTTTTACCATCCGGGTCTGCTTGTGTGAGAATTTCTTTAATAATAGCACTTGGCACAAATGAAATAATATGAGAATGAAGCACATAGATTCTAAAATCTTTGATTGCCTTTACCAAAGCATATGCTTGCTTTTCTAAAATGTTATACTTTAATTCAGCATTTGCCAATGTTTTACTAAAGAATGAGATAGGCTTCTCAGTACCTTGATTTCCTTTCTGTAAAAGAACTCCAGCAATGGTATCCTCAGAGGCATAGGTGAATATTAAAAATTCCTTGGAAAAATCAGGGCTAATAAGAACCGGCGCTTGAGTGAGTGCTTTTTTAATTTCTTCAAATGACTTTCTTGCCTCAGCTGACCACTTGAAGTCTGCTCCCTTCTTTAGCATTTTTGTGATGTGCTTAACCACCTCTGCAAAGTTGGGAATGAACCTCCTAACAAAATTAACTTTACCAAGAAAAGACTGAACTTCTTTCTTGCTCCTTGGCAAATCCAACTTTGAAATAGCACTAACTCTATTTGGATCTATCTTAATGCCTTCTTGAGAAATGATATGCCCAAGCAACTTACCAGAAGTCAAAGCAAAGATACTTTTAGTTGGATTCAAAGAAATGCCGAACCTTCTACACTTCAATAGTATCTTTTCCAGATGCTTTAAATGATCTTCCTCTCTCTTTGAAAAGACCGTGATATCATCAAGGTATACCACTACTGATTTATCTTTCTCCTCTGCAAAAGCAATGTCCATAGCCCTTTGGAAAGTCGCCCCTGCATTCATGAGGCCAAAAGGCATCTTAGCATACATAAAGGTGCCCCATGGTGTAGTAAAAGCTGTTTTCTCCCGATCCTCTGGATGAAAAAGGATTTGATTGTATCCTGAAAAGCCATCTAACATTGACATTCTTTGAGAGCCTACAATATTCTGCAACATAAGATCCATTTTAGGAAGAGGATAATTGTCTTTCAGTGAAGCCTTGTTCAAATTCCTAAAGTCTATGCAAATCCTTATTTCTCCGTTCTTTTTCCTAACTGGTACCAAGTTGGCTAACCAATTTGAAAATCTGATAGGAACAATAATCTTTGCATCAAACAGCTTCTTGACTTCTTTCTCAATTAATGGCATTAGCAGAGGATTTATTCTTCTCAATTTTTGCTTAAAAGGTTTCTCATTTGGCTTGATGGGGATTGTATGTTGTATAACTGAGGAATCATATTGTTTGAGATCAGTATAATTCCAAGCAAACACATCAATGAACTTCTTCATTAGATCAATGTACTTAACCTTTAGATCAGCTGATAAAAATTTCGAAATTTTGATCAATTTAGGCGCTACTAAATCACCTAGATTGCAATTCTCTATCTCCTCTTCATTTGCTTGCAACCTTGGCGCCTTAAAAACATCATTCTGATCAAAAAGCTTCTCAAGTGGAATCAGACCTTTAGGAATAAGATTATTTTGCAGCTGTAACACCTCAGATTTTTCTTTTGTTTCCACTAACATGTTTTGCTGATCAATTTGACAATGCTCAAATTCTCCTTTCAATTCTATGAAACTTTTCACCTGCTGGTCATCTTCAAAGACTTGCCAATTTAATATATTATCAGGGATTACTGGCCTATGGCGGACTTTGACTTCATAACTATCAGAAGTATGTTTGGGAATGACAAAAAGACTAGCTGCTACAGCAAGAGAATCTGCCATGGAATTCTGCTCTCTGGTTTTGATATTGAAAGTGTATGATTGAAATTTCTCCAACAATTCTAACACCAAGTTCCTATAAGCTCTCATTCTTGCATCTTTTGTTTGATAAGCACCTTGAACTTGCTTTATAACTAGCTCAGAATCTCCATACACAGCAATGTTCTTTGCCTTAAACTCAATCAAATTTTCTAAGCCTAAAACCAAGGACTCATACTTGGCCATGTTATTTGTGCAATCAAAATTGAGCTTATAAGACAGAAACTTACTTTCATCAGCTGGACTCATGATCCAAATTCCAGCGCCAGCACCTTCCTTCCCTGCTGCTCCATCAAAATACAAAGACCAGCAACCAGAAATATCTTCTTCATTACTTTGCTGCATCTCTTCACACTGATTTTCTGCTCTTTCTTTCTGAGATTCTTCTCCCACTGATTCATTAAATAAAATAGCTGATCCCAAGCCTATGTCACAAGAATAGATAGGAAAATTCTGTGGTTTATCCTTGCTACTCACCATATATGCCATCCTTGTTTCCCGGTATAACCTTCTCTGCTCTCCAAATACTGGAATAGTAGCATAAGTCAAATCCATTTGCATGGTACCTTTAATTTTAGCTGCCCATGACCTTGAGAGTAATATTCCAAATTTAGGTGGAACATCAGCCACAACAATATCCATGACAGTGGTTTTAGCTGGGATTTGTGTGAGTGCCACAACCACATCCTTAATTAACCCAATACAATGAACCCTCTTAGAATCAAAAGAAAATAAGTCTTTATAAGGTCTAGTCACTTCCAATCCTAACCTTTCCATAATGACTTTGGGCATAAGATTATGAGATGCTCCTGAGTCCAACATGGCATTATGAAGAGTCATCTCATGTATATTGATGCTTATATAAAAAGGAGGAAATTCATCATTCTGCTCATCTTCAAGCCTTGGGCCTAAAAAAATGATAGGATTGTCTTCTTGCAAATTTAAAATATCAGCTCCTCCTGGGGGAGAATTAAGCATTTCCACAATCTTACTTCTATATTTGTTTACCTTCAAAATTTCATTAAACGGGACGGATATTTTGATTTTAGCAATCTCATTTTCAATATTGAACACAGAATTGGACCTCTCAATTTCCTTAGAAAGAGCAAGAGTTTGATTATATTTCTTCTCAATAGGAGCATCACCTTTTTCTTCAGCTTGTTTGGGCTTTTCTTTTTTATCTTCCACTGCTTTTGAAACATTCTTCTTAGGCTGACCTTTATTTGCTGTAATGGGGACATCTCTATTTCTGAGGTTATATTGCTTTTGAATTTCAAATATGGCATGCTGATAACCCTTTAAGAAATCTGAAGGTTCTTCCTCGGCTTTTTGTTGGCTAGACTCATCATGTTCCTCTTTTTTTAGAAAGATCTCTAAATCTTCTTCACCAAGACAATGAATAGATTCTTCAGGTTCCTCAGATTCTTCTTCTCCATCTACCATATTTTGCTGAAACGGAGGTCTTACAGGAGGATCAGCTTGTTGATTTCTATTCTCCCTTGGCCTTGGTTGATTTTGTGGCCTTCTAAACTGAGGATTTCTAAACCGAGGTTCTTGTTGTGCTTGAGGAGCAGCAGTATTCCCAAGTGCTAATTGGTCCATCAATTTCTCCATAGTCTTCATCATGGTTTCAAATTTATCCTCTTGAGCAGAAGTAGAAGGCCTTTCCTCTTCCTTTATCTTGGTCTTAGCCATCTTGGACTTTTTAGCAGCAAGTATATTCACCTCTACTTTGATAGCATCATTTTGCATGTCAGCCAATGTAGCAGACTCTCTTTCTCTGAGTAAAAGAGAGAAGTCAGAATCAAAGGACTCAGCATATCTTAATTGTGCCAAAGCTCCAGGAGGTTTCAAGTGAGCTGGAATAGAATTATAAATCTTGTTAAACCTCTTAGAAAAATTTTGAATAGTCTCATCTGGAGTTCTTCTTAAATTATTGTATTCAGTGAGGGCCTGAACTGGATTAGTTCTATTTCCCCATTTCCTCAGAAAACTATCTTCAAACTCAGCCCAACTGTGAATGCTACCAGCTCCCAAGGCCTTGAACCATTTCCTGACCTCTCCAATGAAAGACTGAGCAAACAATCTCAATTTGACATCTTCATCATCCACTTCATACCTATCAATAAAGTCATTGAATCTATCCACATGCTCTTCAGCTGTAATGTCCTCATCTCCTCCCCATGTTGGGATCCTAGCAGCATATTTATTTGGTAAATCATGCAGAATAGCAGGAAGAGCCAAAGGAGCATACCTAGCAGGTACGGCCATAATGAAAGGAGGAAGAGTGACAATAGGTATGTTATGACCAGAACTAGTATGAAATGTGGCTTGAGGGCTATTTGGACTTGCAGAGGCAGAGGACAAAATATGAGTACGAAAAGGACTATTAGGACTTTGTAGACCACTAACAAAAGAACTCCAATTTGGGAGAGGTAAACCAATCTTTGAGTTGAGCAGAATTTCGAAAGGGTCAAGCTCCTTGAGCTGTTTTAAATCTTCTTTCTCTAATAGTAGCTCAGAAGAAACAATTTCCCAAAACTCCTCTTTATCTTTATGTGAAATTAAAGAAGAAGTATCAATACCTCTCTTTTGTAAATCCAAAATAATACCAATTAACTCTTCTTCATTTTCAGACCTTAATATGACCTCCTGAACTTTATCATCAACAAGTTTATTCTCAGGACTTCTAGAAAACTCAGTAAATAATGACTTTGAAATACTTGAAGTACCTGGTATATCAGAGAATCTTTGTTTACTCCTTGAGATGATATTAGGATTTTCCACAGGACTAGGTGGATTTGGATCAGGGTTACTCCTTGTGTACCTTCCTTTCGAAGCCGCCTTTAAACTTTTAAATAACAAATGGAGTCACCAAGGTAGAATGCAGCCTCGAAAATCATTTGAACTCCTGCTACCTTCAGAAATTCAATCTTAAGCTCCCGGCAGACGCACCAAAATGTTATCACAAAATCACTACTGAGGGCTGCAACCAAGCAAGATTTCATGTAACTCTTTCAAACCTAACTTTAGATCAAAGATTAGCCTCTTTGATCAGAGAGGTCTCTCTCACAAACTCTTGATAAAATCCTTCAAACACTAGATGGCTAACTCTTTATTCACTTATGAAAGCATAACTGGTTGGAAACACATCAAACTGGTTCTCATTGGGCTATGGAGTCTATAATATTAAGTAAACAAGGAAAACACAGTGATCTCATGGAAATCAAGGCTCTTAGCATTACATGTCAAACATTCTCCACCAAAACATAGCTTGCTGAACACACAGGAAGTCAGAGCATATGATTATGAATTCTGAGTGATTGCATTACAACAAGACTATAAAAGAACATAAAGTATAAAACACCATCATTATATTTGAACATGACAATCCATCGAGAATCTTGAGAAGAGAATAACTCTGTTTTACTATTACTGTCAAAAAAGGTCTTACAATGGCCCAAAACAACTCTGTTTTTCTATAAAGTATCCAACCTTTTTTACATAAGAGTTATTCCTATATATAGCCAATCAAAACACTACTATCTGAGACTCCTCAACAAGCATGAAGGGAGCTCGGAATTCTGTCATTAATGACCTTAACTATATCATAAACAAACTAATTGATTACAAGAGATATGGTGCTACGAAAACAGAGGATTCCATCACATTGGCACTTTAAGTCTATCTCCTCGTATACTTTGCTGCGTTCTTGGAGCTTGCCACCTGTAGCATTACAATAATAACCAAACCAAACTGAAAGCAGATTCAATGTATGAACAGCTTCGGATGCCTGATGCAAAGATGATTCATCAACCAATAAGAATATGAAGCCTATATTCACGGTTGCTGCCTCCCATCAATGTTCATGTATTAATGATCAAGTTTCAAGCCATTTAATCCTTGGATAGTCCTGTGTAACTGAAGAAAACTAATGATCTGGCCATCCCTTAACTAGGCAGGTGTACCACTTAACACCTCGGCAGCTCTATCATAACCCTAAAAACTCGGACATAAAGTGAAACTTTCAACAAAAGACAAAACTTCACCTTTTCTTCGAATATTTACACCTGGCATCCTTTTTTAAACATCTGACTGACTTTCTATAGTCTCCATGCTGGCATTAAGTCATCTCTTTAAATATTTGCTGACCTCAGCATTCAAACTCAAGTTTTCAACATAACCAGTCATCTACAGCAGTTTCGTAGTGCGCTACGAAACTGCTGTAGGTCATCAAAATTAAACACATGAACCTTAAAGCAACAATAACTCAAGTCTGTGATTTCTTCAGTCATTCTATACAGGTGTAAGGACATCAAAAAGTCTCAAAAAGCTTTAAAAAGATGATGGCCAAAATATATCAAAATTTGGAAAACACATTCCTCCTTGAATCATTTAGCTAGTTTGTCTAGCTTCCCTTTCAGGCTGATGACTTCTTCCTTTAACTTCTTGTTCTCTGCTCTTAGACTTGCATTCATTTGTTTCATAATCTTTGCCTGCTTCAGAGCTGGCACTGTCCACACATAGGCATCAGATACCGAGCTAGCTTGACTGATCAAACTTGTTTTACCTTTCATTACAGCTTTCTTATAACTTGTATATCTTACTGCCTTTTCTTTAAAAACATTTTGAACCTGAGGTATTTCCTTAGTTGCTCCAGCTTGTTTCTTAATGGCAATCACATTTCCACTTTGACTGATAACAACCTTATTATCCTTGTTCTTGTTTTTAGCTGCTTGGACTATTTCAGAGAAGATTTCAAGTGCCTCTGTCCTAGGCATCTCCGAAGGTGCTTTCTCTTTCTGAGTTTTCTCCACTTCTTTCATTTGCCTTCTAGTCATTGGTCTGCGTGGTTTAAAGGCATACTCTTCACTTGGTTCTTCAAACTTTAACCTTTTAGAAGCCTTTGACTTCTTAGAACTTTCAGGTGAAGATTGTGTTAGATCAATATGCATTGGTGATACCAATTGATCTTGCTCAAGTTCAAGTGGTTCAATTTGGATTGGATGATCTTGCTCTAGTTCAATGGCTTCAAGTAAGTCATTTAAACTACCCTTTGAAATAGGACTTTCTTCCACAGGGACTGACTTTCCTTTTTCTTTGCTTAGTTGGCCTCTAGTTCTCACCCTAGAAACCCTTTCAACTTCACTGGATTTAGCTTCATCTTTTCTTTTGTGAGTCTTCTGTTTTGATGACTGAGGTGTTTCCTTAGGAGATGACTTAGAGGTTTCCTTTTCAGATACTCTAGATGATTTTGAAGTTTTATCTACTGATGCTTCAGGTGTTTCTTTAACTGTTACAGACCTCTCTGATTTCTTTGTTTTAGCTTTGGGCTTCTTATGGTCTGTTATTTCTCTCCTAATTTCAGCCAGAGTAGTTTCCTCACTCCTTTCTTCTCTTTCTCTTACAGGTAATGGAGTGAGGCCTGTTTTACTTGGAAAACCGGCCATAAACACAAATGAATCCCAGTCTTTACCAATTTTATGTAAGCTATCCAACACCAGCAATTTTACTAGACCATGATGAAAAAGAGATGTTTCATAAGCATCTTTATTTAACTGAATCTTATCACACATTTTGCTCATACTCCTGAACAAGTAAAAAGGTATGTCTATTGAACTCTTACCAGTGAAGTGTAACAGCAGCTTGAAGTGGTATGAGTAAACTTTGTTGTACCTACCCTCACATGTCAGGTACTTCTGGATACATGTCAATAGCATAGCATAATTCTCCTTTAGATAGCTCCTTGGGACAGCTTTAGTGAGATCTTCATCTACATAAGGTGCCTTTAAGAACTCCTTACATGGACCCATATCAAACTTGAAGTTCTTGAACCATTCCTGGCCACCTCTCGGGATTTCTTTGACAGTAGAAATGACTTCAGGGGACACCGGAAACTCCAACATGGCCACATTCGAATTCAGTCCAGTGAAGTTTAATGCAAATGCCTTGGTCACTTCTGCATGTCCACCCTTCAATTTTTCACAAAATCGCCAGCAACCAACATTTCGAAATGCCTTTGCTACCTCCTCATCCCTGAGAGTTACATCTAACCCCTCCGGCTCTGTTCTCACACATTTACCAGAACAGTGTTCCTTTCTTTCCATGCTTCTTTGAGTATTTTTACACAAGGGAATGATGGTGGTTTGCAGCACGAAAACAATCTTTAGCTGTGGAGAGCAGGCTCGCTTGCAGTAGTCCGTTTAAAACAAAGCTCAGGCTTTTCATATAGCAAAAACATTCATATGATATAAAGAACTCATTATGACATGATCACCTCCTATAACGTCCTCCAAACTGACACACAACTACATGACTTCGGGGCTTATGGCAAAATAATGGCTAATCATGACATAGAGACGGTGTGAAAAGACAATCATGACCGGACTTGTGACTCACTACCCTCAGATTAGACATTCAAAGAAAAACGCTGCAAAAAACCCTGAAACCCCGATTTCGTAGCGCGGGCAGTTCAAATTTAAGAGGATGCGCTACGAAATCGCTGACAAACAGAGCGCTACGAAAACACGAAAACATTATTTCGCAGCAAAACTGACCAATCACACCCGCGCTGCGAAACTGCGCAAGTACCAAAGACATCATACCCGCGCTGCGAAACTGCGCAAAGTACCAATGACATGACATGCTTTAACTAACAATGATGGAGGGTGTCTAATAATCTTTCCTTTACACGAATTCTCATCAACAACTCTTGAATTTCAAATTTGAAATTGACATATACTAATAAATCTATTTACAAGACCTCAAGACTTTATAAAAACTTATGGACAATCTTATATACATGAACTATAGTTCCTAGTGATAACAGGAAGAATGACGAAGCAGGGTGTGAACTCATTCAAAAGGGTGAGAATATCCTAGTTCAAACAATACTGTGGGAACTTGATAAGGAAGGAAAAACAATATTGGAACTTGAAGCAGTCATAGAACTGAGAAATCAACAGCTATGAAATCGACCAATTTCAGAGTATCTCATCAAGTGGAATAACTTACCCACTGAAGATTCCACATGGAAGGATGATAATTTTATACAGAAGCATCTAGAACTACTCAAGCATTGAGGACAACACTTTTTGAAGGAGAGGGGCATGTTAGGTCCCTATACTACTAGTGTAACCCCTTATTGTTATTAGTGCAAACCCCTTATTATATTTTTGTACCTGTGTTGTCCCAATATTGTTATTATTGTGCCCCATAGAAGCCCACTATTGTTATTGTTGTACCTTTACATTATTATTGTTATGTCGGCTCTTATTATATTATGACCCCATATACTCTTATATATAGAAAGGAGGTCTTGTCATTTGTATCATCCAAGAATTGTTCATTTGTGTATTGTAAAGGAGGTTTACCCCTCAAAGAGGCTTGTTTCTAAGGCGTTTATCTATGTTTTCTATCTTTTGGTGAGATGGTTTCATAACAACTTTCGCGAACTGGCGAGTGATGGGATGGAAAGAGCGAAGGTGTTGATATGAAATCTTGTGATCAATTTTGGGAGGTGAGGAATAACCAACTACCGAGTCATGAGAGAGGGAGTGCGAGTTACTACCTTGACCAGATGGTTGATGAGTGAGTGTGAGGGAAATTTCAGCCATGTACAACTAACTGCCCTCCTTTTAGCGCCAGAAATGTTGACGGTGCTGGACCTGCCAACATTCAGGGGATCACCCCGGTATGAAGTCCCAACTAGACCTCACACCATTTGGTGTGGGAGTCCCATCCGGTATGATGGCCTGGTTGCCATTGTCTTAAGGATTTGCCTCAACTCTTGCTTGTTAGCACAGGAGAGTGGTTCTTTTTATCTTCGAGAAGTGAGGTTCGCGTGCCTGGTGAGTGTAAGTGTACTTGTGTCAATGGTTCTTTCACTATGAGGGGAAGAGAGTGAAGGTGAGTTCTAGGTTGAAAGGGATCAATCCTAACTTGGCTAGGAACACACAACACAAAAGGACATACACAACTTCTAGTGGAGCAGTCCACTCGGATGCGGCAGTCACAGCGTACAAGGTAAGATAACACATACAACACTCATGGATTAGTCTGAACGAGTTCAAAGGTTGTTACAACAAGTTTCATGTGAAAGTTCCGCCGGATGTCTCGTAGAGAAGTTGACATAGACGAGACATCACTAACAGCATATACAACACATTTCCATTAATATATTATGAATTACAACAAATGAATCAATTCAAATGTAGAAAACAAGTTAAAGCAACATGAATTACAAGTGTTAAAGATCAGTCTTACAACAAATACAATACATGTGTGAAAATGTGTTGGCCTGTTAACAAGCTTCTAAATTAAGCGAAAGTTCCAAGACATATCATTGCACCATACATCACTAACCCCATCAGTGAGGCGTTGGAGCCACTACTTATCCTCAAAGAAAATATTACAGAGTCTCTTGGCTATGTGGGAGGTGCTGAGTTGAAAAGTCCTTTCATGTACAAATGAGGGGGGTATTTATAGCCAAGGGTGAAACTGACCCTTGTGGTTGTTCGATTACCCTCATGACCATTCGACTTCCATGAATTTCTGACTTCCATGACTCTATGTTCAACAAGTGGGTCTCTTGGACTTCCACGTTACATCACATTGATTGACAACAAACCCATAGTGGAGATGTGGGCAACATGACTCATGACTTGACTCGACATGACAATGCTGGTACATTCATGCTGCTGCTGGAGTGCATGTCGAGCTACAGTGCTGCTGAGTGATGGATGTCTTCATGGTGTATCATAGTTTCACCTCTGCATGGCGAAGTGCGTGGAGCCTTCAATGGTCCTTGGTTCACTTGATGAAGCTCTAGCATGTTGTTCCTTGCTTTCATGTTGGAAGGTTTGACAGGCTCACTTGTTCGTGAAGGTGCATGTTCATCGTGTTCGTCTACTTTGCATGCTTCATTTTTTCATCCATCGGTGAACCTATCAATCTGCATGTGCTCCCTTCGTTCATCCCGTTCGTCATCTTGACATGTTTGTTGGTGTACCTATACCTGTAATCACTCATGAAGAGATGACATCAAATCCAAAACCTCCTAGTCTACCATGACATATGATCATTCGAATGTAGGTGATCAGGAGCTGCAACATGGCTATGATGCAGGATGATGGCTCCGGGCAACTGCTGATGAAAGCTATGCAAGAGTCACTGAGGGATGGAGACAGATAATCTGAGTCGACAATGACTATTTGCAAGGTCTAGCTTGGCTAGGAGGAAAAAAATGCACAAATTTTGGGAGGGACAGTCTAGGCTGCAGGAGGTCAAGGCATGCATGTTCTACACATTTTCCAGAACGAACAGTCAGCAGGGACTGGACAACCAGATTTGCACAATTTTCCAGAGGAATGGGTTGAGCTGCATGAAGGGTTAACAGGCAGGGATTGCACATTTTTTCTAGGGAACTTCCTGGGATATCGGCAGCCAAAACTGCGTAATTCCCAGAGGGAACTACTGGTTGGCTATTGGGGTCACTGGTAGCCAGAACTGCGCAATTCCAAGATGGCACTGCCAATTGGCTGCTGGGATCACTGGCAGCCAGAACTGTGCAATTCCTAGAGGGAATTGCCAGTTGGTTGTTGGGGTCACTGGCAGCCAGACTTATGCATTTCACAGACGGAACTACCAGTTGGTTGCTAGGGTCACTGGCATCCAGACTTGCACAATTCCCAATGGGAACTGTCAGTTGGTTGATGAGGTCACTGGCAGCATAAATTGCACAATTCCTGGAGGGGACACGCAATCTACTGCTGGGAGATGCTGGTTGGGAAAACTACACTAAGGCTAGAAGGCCATCTTGCTGATCATCTCTAAGGAATTTCTAAGTTGAGTTGACTAATGGGCAGCGGGAGGCCTGCTCATGAGCCTTGCACAATTTCTGAGATGAACATTCGGTCGACTATCTGGGTGGCCAACATGAGTGCTGCTTGAGTTACTTGCAGGAAACGCTGCTTGAAGGAACTAGCTTCTGCACTGTTCTGGTTGACAGTCGATCAAGTCGAAAGCAGGGTGATGGCTTGGTTGTTAGTGAGGAGTCTGGTCATCAGAACTTTAGCAAAAATGAATAAGTGTGTGAACAGTAGAAAGATGCATAGGTGATCATATGAACACACACTCGCATGACTTGACGATGAAATGACTGAACCATCCAGACACACATGTTCAACATGACTAACTGACGGTGCAAGTGACAAGCGCGACACTTGTGATTGATCATTCATGATCGAGACGATGCTTGCGCGACAATGAATGTGACTCCGTGTGTGAGTGCGTCAGATGCTTTCATGGTGAACACAACAAACACATACGAAACAAAGACTTTCAGCATAACCAGAACATGGTCACAGTCATGACTTAGACATCAACATGCAGAGACTTGAGTGCAATAAACGAGCAAGGTGAATGTAAAGACTCACACGAGCTCACAGAGTGAACCGGGGTGTGTGTAGTCATCAAGTGAAACTCTTCAAGGGAGGCTCTGAAATTTTTGCAGGCCAAAATTTTGGAGGTGGTTGTCGCTGCTACAACACATTCCTATGGTGTCCTTCCTTCCTACATAATGTGCAGCATTATTTCTCGTTATTTTCTTTACACATAGCAAGTCCTATAATTGGATTGTTAGTGCAGCTAGCTATCACTGAACTTGAGCCATGCCACTATTACCTCCACTTCTTGCTATAGATGCTTCTAATTTTAGTGTAATCTCTAAGGTTTCTGATTTTAATATAATTTTTTTAGGCCAATGGTACTCATATATGGGGGATTGGTCTAGCAATGAACCACTCCTTGTGCTATGCATCTAGAATCTCAAATTTCTATCTATCCAACAAGATCTTAACCTTTGACAATAGTCCCAGATAAACTCACTTTGACCATACTTAATCCCCTTCAAATCTATAATGCATTGTAACACAGATTTGGGTTTTTGAATTTCTTTCATCAATTCTTACTTTATATCTGTGAAAGTTATCTACTATCTAGCTAGGGTAGTACTCTTATACTTCATGATGTACCATGTCATTGTGTGGTCTCTAATGGTATTTTATAGTCACACAATATTAGTAGGTTCATCTTGGAATTGGTTCATAGTCCATACTACCTCACATACAAAAAAATGTTGATTAGGATCCTTAGTCCCAGAACCATGAAATGCAGGCATCCTCAAAGTAGAATCTGCCATTGTATTCTGCACACTAGTCTGCGATAAAGGATTGTTACGTGTAATCACTATTTTTTTAGGAATACTTTGCATAACATTCTTTAATAGAGAATTATTCGACACACTTCTATTCAAATTACCAATCTCACTACTACTTATATTATGACTACTCCCACTTTCTTTATTAAATAAAGTATGCAAAAATCTACTACATGAACTTACCTCTTGATCAACTGATGCATGTAGGGTAATGGGTTTGACATAGGGTGTGGTCTAAGAAAGGTTAATAGGATTCAAAATTTCTAATATTTTCATACTATACTATGAGGGTCCTCCATGCTCTCCTCCTTTGCGTGGTATGCCAAGTTGCACATTTTCGGGACTTATTTGATCTTCAATGCTCTTTCTTCTCCTATGAACTCTTCTCACCACCTTCATTAGAAGTCTATTAGTTGCAAGTACTGATGCATATATCTATCCTATATCATTACCATGTTGAAACTATATTCTATTCTATAATACTCCACCCTCAAAATATACCATCATTTTCTACCACATACTTCCTTTCTTGGGTTCCTCCTTTCATGTTGTCAATTTTTTGGCATCTTGGCATACCTTTTGATAATTAAATCGGAGTTCTCAGTAGTTCATCCACTCTCTTCCTTATTCTTTCTTTGCACTTGAGGCCCTATCCCCTCAGGTCATTCCCTAGTCATCCCCTATATTTCCCTTTGTGTATAAGAGGTTGATTTGCTCATAGTATCTAATTCCATCTTTAGGGCTACCTTGTTGCACAATGGAATTTTAAAGGTAGTTGGAAACAATCTAGTATACCTTCCATGTAGTCATTTCAAGAACTTCCACTCTATTGTGCTATATGATACTATAAATTTATCAAGAAACTCTACAATGTATCTTTCCAATACAACTTTGAACCAATAGCCTACCATGTGAGAGATATTTAATAACTAAACTAATTTAGGTGTCCATATTTTTGGCTTAATAGGTCACCAATTCCTATGCTCATCATTCAACCTTTGTAGCCATTGTATTAATAGATTTGGGAATTTAACAAAGAAAACCTCACGGAACTCAGTGAATACATACCTTTGTAATCATTCTTCTTTATTGATCCACCAATCTCCAATCTAACATATTCTCACTCTTTTTCTTTGATCCACTAAGTTATCTCCTCCTTAGTGGGATTCCACATTCCCTTCAATAATAGATCCCTATCATAGCAATAGAACCATTTGTTGGCACTAGGGCACGTCTAACCCAAGTTAATATGTAAATTCTAGCCAACAAATCCCCACTAGACACTAGCCCTTTTAGCATTACCTGTAAAACAGGTGAAGTCTCACCCGAGGCACCTATGGGGATTGTAGGAACTAGGATTCTATAGTGATGAATGTAATTGAAATATACAAGAAAGATACCCTATTCGACATTCAATACACATTCATACATTAAATCCAATTGTATTCATCCATAATAGCCATTACATGTATCAAAATATTAACAAAATTTAAAAGGGGTGCTTCACTTCTATGCATAATGCAATATCAGACATTAATACATTTGACGCACTCAGGACTACTTATAACATTACTATAACATGCTAAAAATAAGCATAATTTAAAGGAATCATACAACCATCACATGAAATACGTAAAATGGGACAATCCATCCATCAACCATTTACTATGAATATCCATAAAGGGTGCTAAGCATATCATTACAAAATCACCTCTTTTACCCTAGATTGGGTTACTATCCTATTTGGAAACAAATTACAATAAAAATACCTTGAGTTCCTGTTATAGACATATTTGGGCACTGCAACCCCAATCATATATGTCCATAAACCAAGGGCTTCTGAGTCCCTAAAAGTGTTGTTTCACACCCTAAAGGAACAAGGTCAGCTGATTACATCATCTCCCAGAAGTTCTCCATGGAAAACTGCTCAGAACTGGTCAAAACTGGACCATACAGACTGCTCAGTGCTAAGGGTGCGATGCATCTCACCTGCCACATGCAAAAAGTGCGATGCATACTGAAAAGCCCTTTTGTAGGGTGCGATGGGCGAGAGTAGACAAATGGCAGAGATAGTTTGCAAGGTGGATGATCATGGAATCTTCCAGAAACTTCTCCTGTGACACTTGCCTCTCTGAATTCGCCCAGGGATGAGTAAGAGATCATGAATCTCCAAGTGGAACCAAGAACTATTAGAGAGAGGACACTAATCAAAATCCCAGAAGCTGACTCACCCTCTTGCAAACATCTATATATGGATCCCTCATCCCAGAGATCCAGAGGCTGGAATCTTGTATCTTGTAAGGAAGTGCTGTTGGTTTCTTGGTGGAACATCATAGTGTTGGGTGATCTAAGCTTTTCATGAGGTGAAGAAGGGCTTTCATGCTGGGAGGATGATGTTGGGTCAGATCAATGGGTTGTAATCCTCTCTTCTACTCTTTCTATCAATAAAGCTATTTGAGTTTTCCTCCACATTCTTGTATGTTTGAGTTGATATATGCATTTGTGTGGTCAATATATATCTGGTCCTATATTGTTTATGATTGTAGATCTCTGTGCTTTGATGGTATTATGCTACTTTGACTTTACAGGTGCTCTTTGAAGCGGGGCAAGCAAGGAAGGAGTGGCAAAGATCTGTCAGAGGGGAGAGGAAACAAGCAAGGAGCCAAGCGAAAGACTGAGGTTGGTACTCTCTGCTTCTCTCTCATCTACTTCTCATAAAGGAAAACAAAAGTAACTTTAGTTTGTTTGTTTCTAAGATAGCTACCCGTCTTAGTGGGACTAGCAGCTTTGAATGGACACTAGATTTCCTGATAACAAAATGGTGACTCCATTGGGGAGCAAATAACTTGTTTTCTTTTTGAATTGAGGCTTCTGTGATCCATATCAAGTTTAAGAGAAATTCTTCGTCGTAAATCACAAGATAAATCATTTCTCAGCACATTTCAAACCAACAAGTGTGGTCCTGACGATGAACCACACTTGTTGGTTTGAAACACGTCGACAAATGATTTATCTTGTGATTTACGCCGAAGAATTTCTCTTAAGCTTGTTTTCTTGTTTATATTTTTTTGCTTTATAAACAACAGATGGAGCCTGAAGTTAAGCCAGCTAGCCTTCGAACTGCATTTGCTATGCAAGTGAAAAGTAGATCATTGCTGCTTCAGTCCATCTCCAGGTTTTGTATATAAATTGAACAATTGACTTGTAAACATCCTAATTGCCCTGGTGGTGGCTCAAGTAACCTCATTAGATAAGCCCTTATGATTTGTATTTACTGACTATCATTAGCTCAGCCTAAATCCCTGAACTAAGCTGCAAACTGTGACCAAAAACCAAGTTAAAGTCTCGTCCCTGGACCATCGTACCTTCTCCTCTAGGAAATCGGGATGCATCGCACCTCCCATGTGCAGTAGGTGAGATGCATCCCTGTTTCCCTATGTTACAGGTGTGATGATCAGATAAGACTGTTTCTGCCTCCAGATTTTTGTTTTTTCTTCACTCTCTTTAGCTTTATTCAGGAGTTTTGCTGTCTATGATCAGTATACCACTGTGGAAACTCCCTTCCTTTGCATTATTCAGCCTCCATTGTACAAATAATTGTGAATGTTTTTATGTATTGTTCGCCATTTACAGTTCTCCTTTACAAAGAAGTAGCTTAATTGAACTGTCGTCTTTTGATTTGGAAGTGTCGCAAGTGTCATTTTCAGTCGAAGAGAAGAATCCTACTCTTATTTATGGTTGATTACACTGTTACTCTTGTATTGGATTTGAATTAATAGTATTTCAAGTGTCGAAAGCAATTTTCAATTCAAAATCGAAAAGTGTCATCATTGTCTTCCTTTCATTTTTTGAAGAGAAAATTGTTAGTACTGTCACTTTGAAAAGATAATTCAGATTTGTACTTAGCATTCTTTTTGTCATTCACACATTAAGAAAGCGGAAAACAAATACATGCATGTGCATTTGCATTTAGACTGCTTGTTGATTTTGATTTAGGGTAGTGCACCCAGTGTGTGTTCTCTGCTCTATGTTGAAAGAATATCGTTTCTCTTTCCTTAGTAGCTAGGATTTTCATTGCAAAAAGAAGAATAGACGACTGTTTATCATCTTAGATTGCATTTTAGGAATTGTATATCTCCATCACACGGTGAACCTTAAAGTAAAACTTCTTAAGAAAGATCAACTGTAAAATAAATTCAATGAACATAAAAACACTTTGGAACCTAACACACAACATTTAGAAGTCTAGGCTAGAGGTGTATTCTGGCATCATAAAGCCTAGTAACTATCACTTTCATCATAGGTTGGGTGATTCCTCTTCTTTGAGACGACAAGTGCCAGTACGGACCTGTGCTCCCACATACTGTCGAGTATATATTGGGAGACCGCAATAGGCTATATCCTTTATCCTTAGGAAGTTGTGTCTGCCACCCTATCGATCGCAATGCACTGAACACAACATTCGGGAAGATTGACTGTCGTACCATAAAAAGTATTCTGCAGTTTTACGATTGGTTTGGTAATCCCTCTATCTAGATTTCAAGAGTAGTCTCTTTCATTTCTTTTCAGAATCCTTAAAGGAAAAGGTCCATCTAAGCACTTGTCACTTTAGGTTCATTAAAAATCGAAGGCGACTAGAGTCATCTTTAGATTTTTCTCGACTCTTAAAAATTGAAAAAGCAGGTTGTGTCAAAGCGTCATAAAATTTATTTTAATCGAAATAACGTCACTGTTCCCTCGTTGATCTTAGGTTGAGAAAGTGGAGTCCACCAACCAAGGATTTCCCCTTGGGGGAAATCCTAGTCCTTTCTCCTCTTGGGGGATGTTGGTGCACCTCATATGGCCACATGGTCCCTTCCAGGACTGAAAATTGGCCTACCAGTATGGCTCTTCTCAACCTCTGTCGTTCAAAGCACTGTGATTCCTGAGCAATCAAATCAGCAAATAGATGATACTAGAGTTACCCCCCAACCTTTTGCTTCATTTGTTTCTCCCTCCCCTTCTTCCTCTTCGCTTGGTGAAGCTAGTAAAGCTAAAAACCAAGTAACTGAGAAGAAGAAGAAAGGGAAGGAGAAGAAGAAGAAGGAGCCAACAGCAAAAAGGGGCAGCCATACATTGTCTAGCAAAAATCGGCACACTGCATCGTCCAAACCTAAATCTCCATGTGTCATTTGCAATGGAGACCACTATCATCGAGATTGTCCTTGCATCCCACGGATCTTAGGGACTGGTCTCCCCGTTTGCATAATCCGGTGTTGTCAACCTCTGACGATCATGTTGAAAGCACACCGTCAACTAGTGAAAACGAAGTCACTAGACAAAAAGGAAGATCGAAAATTCCTTGTAGACTGTGTGAAGGCGATCATGCCATCCACCGTTGTCCCTTCCTAGATGAAGCTAAAAGAGTCTTGAATAACCGTCCTGCTTCACTGCTACAACTTCCTCCTGGATACAAGAAACTCTTGCCGAGTACATCGCTAGTTGAAAATCCAACTGAAACACCTTTGTCATCGGTCGAAGCATCTATCGTTGAAGATAAACGCTCCGAGTCCACATCGGACCAAAGACAACAGGTCGAGACAACAGTCGACCTAGTCTTGTCTTCGGAAGGTCTACCTTCAGATGATACAGTCACCGAAGAGAATGAGAACGACACCGTTCAAATAATTTTCGTAAACACAGACTCCGATGAACATGGGGGCAACCTACCCGTTCCTTTACCATAGGAAGGAAGTTCGTTGGAGTCATATATGGCCATTTATTGGGTCCCACCTCCAAGCAACCTAGTCGTTTCCTTCAACTGGAATCTACTAGGCAGACCCCATCTACCGTCTAATGTACCATTCCGAATTATTGTACAAGCTTACAGAATGGTCATGGTCGGTACCATCATAGATGGCGGGGCTTCTGTGAGTATCCTTTCCTCAACTTCTTGGGAAGCGCTTGGTTTGCCATCGCTTCTGCCTGAGATGCGAAATCTGACAGGCTTCGACAAAGGAACCAGTCGACCGTTAGGGATCCTTCCAAGTTTGCCTATAACTTTGAGAAGGAAAACCATCTACCTGAATGTAATGGTAGTCCAAGGACCTTTAGATTACAATCTACTCCTTGGGCGTGACTATATTTATAGCATGGGAGCCATTGTCTCCTCGCTCTTTCGAGTGATGTGTTTTCCGCATGAAGGCAGAGTGGTCCAGCTCGTAGACCAGCTTTCATTCCCCGGCTCACACAGAGCTAATAGTCAAATGCCATCCTCGACTGGTATTTTCATGCAAGGAATGTCTCATCAATCTCCAGTCTGTCCACCTAATGAGCACGAGTGATTTGGTGATTGTGACTGAAACCTAGGGGGCATGCACCCTAGTCTGCTTCAGTAGGAAAACCTCAGGTATAGGGTGGATTTTCACAGAGGATATATGACTAGTTTGATGTGCCCGTCCATTTAGGAAAATGGGGTTAGACTGGAATAAGATACCTCCGTTAGAAGGTAGGTCTTTCCCGATAGAACAAATGTTTTGTCTGCAAATTGAAGGGTAACCTGGAAACTCTACTTCGCTATACCTAGGGGCATGCAAACCTTTTTGTATGAAAGCGAAGAGCGACCATTTATTTTCTTAGTTTGTAGGTTCTTAACCCTTTAAATTCATAGGATTGGTCGTTCCTAGCTTAGATAAAGAAAGAATCCGGAGCAAAGTTTCGAACAGTGCAAGCTCCCTAAAAATTGAACCTATCGATGAGACATCCCTATTATACGACTGGCACGAGCAGTTTTACGTGAAGTTAAAGCTCGTAAAAAATAAACCTAGCAATGAGAAAATGTTCCACCAAAGTTTAAGCTCATTAAAAAATGAACCCACCTCTAGTAAATAACAATTTCGAACACATTATCATCAGCTTTTGAGCCTTGGTTGTGTTCTTACCATCACCTCCACTCTGTTTTAGCCGATCATACACCTCCATTTGATTGTTTACCCTCTTGAGGAACAGCTGCGACGAGTGATTCTGTTAGCCATCCTCTTGACACTGCCGTGATTGGAAAGTTCCAAACCTTACCTGGAAATAGCTGCTACCCAAAAATATCACTTGTTCCTCAAAAAACGAGTCTCCTTTAAGATATTTTCATCTGACTCATAAAATATGAAAAGATTGCCGAGCAATTGGCCTCTCCAGCTCATTAAAACGATCGGAAGTGTTATCCCTCCTCTAGATTTTAATCTTTTTGGACCTGAGGGATCATTACACAAAACGATCGAGCGCATGTCTTATTTGGCTCGTTAAAAATTCATCCCTTTCATTTTATTTTATACTTTTTCGAACTTAAGGGATTATATGAAGAAAAAGGATTACTGGAGTTTCCTTTCCGTCCCTTTTCAGGCTCTCTAAAATTGAAAAAGGACCGAGTTATCTTTGTTTTTAAACTCGTTAAAACCAATAGCGACAAACTTGTCCATGCAAACAAGAATGAGTTTCACTGTCGCTAGGCTCGTTAAAACATAGCGATGGGTTTGCCCGAAGGGAAAATGATAGAACAAGCATATGTTATCCTTCTCAAGCTTGACAAAAATAAAGAGGTACTGGTCAACAATGACTGGGGAAAAATTGGGAAGAAAACTTGAAGAAACTTTATCGGTAGCAAGTCGCTCTTGAACATGACACTTTCACTCCATCACCATGATTGAGTCGGGTTGGGTTATTCCGTTCACTGGTCATATTACCATTGGTCCACTGTACCATCCATTTTTGGGGTTAATGCTACCAATCCATTTCAGTGTCGCCAATATGTTCAAGAGAAGTCGCTAAGAGAATTCACTGACCCAGCTTGTGTCTCATCCACTGCAATACCTTCATTCTTTCATGACCGCCACCCTGAACCCTGTATCATCAGATCATTTTCACCTCCACAAAATCATTTGCTCTGTTCCGTGTCGTAGATGTGGGATTCATTAAGGCCCTCCTACGACGGGTCACTTCTTGTCGATGTCATCTCATTATCCAAGAAGTCCACCTAGGAACAACCCTTTCATTACTTTGAAGCTTGCATGCTTCAATGGCAAGTTTCTCACTTCCGATGACAGGTTTACATTAATGGCCTTCGATCGAGATATTTTACGTGGTGTTCGACGCCAAGTCCATTTTTCACACCACGTAAATTGTATTGTCGTACCTTGAGGGTCATTATAATTATCGGTGATTCCTCTCACGCCTGTTAACAGCTTCCATCATTGGCTGGTAATCAGGCGATGTCTTTCCATGTTCGACTCCAGAACATCTTTTCACATGGATCGACTTGTACATCGGGCGAAGATTGAATGAGTTTGAAGACCCCGGATCTAGTTTCATCCATCCGAGCTGCGATATATTCAGGAAAATAAAGACATCAAATGTACATCATTGCTGCACAGATAATCATCCAAACCAAAGGATGATGGCTCTACCAGAATCATCAGTCTGCCACACAGACGGTTGTCTGTCCTATGAACATGAAAATGAATTTATAAAGCTGAGCATGGGAATTCCCGCCTCAGCTAGATCATGAAAATATTATGAAGATAATGTATTGTATTGTATCTTATTACAGGTCACCTTCCAGTTCGAAAAACCTCGGATCCTCATGATAAAGCATTTCACTCGACATCAAAAAGATTTACGACCTCATGCTTTAGGGGGAAACTGTTATAGACATATTTTGGCACTGCAACCCTAATCATATATGTCCATAAACCAAGGGTGTTATGAAACCAACTCAAGAAAAGATAGAAAAGATAGATCAACACCTTAGAATTCAGCCTCTTCGAGGGGGCAACCTCCTTTACATTACATAAATGAACAATTCTTGGATGATTCAAATGACAAAACCTCCTTTTATATATAGGAGTCTAAGGAGTCACAATATAATCCAGCCGACCTAACAATAATAATATAAAGCCACAAAAATAACAATAGAGGGATTCTATGGGGCACAGTAATAACAATATGGGGGCAATAGGGGCACAAAAATATTAATAAGGGGTATAACTACAATAGTAATGGGGTAATCACTAGTATTATAGGGACCCAACATGCCCCTCTCCTTCAAAAAAGTGTTGTCCTCAACGCTTGAGTAGTTCTGGATACTTCTGCATAAAATTCTCATCCTCCCATGTGGAATCTTCAGCGGATAAGTTCTTCCACTTGATAAGATACTCTGAAATTGATCGATTTCGTAGCTGTCGAGTTCTTGTTTCTGTGACTGCTTCCGGTTCCAATATAATTTTTCCTTCCTCGTCAAGTTCTGGCAATATTGTTTGAACTGGGAGCTTGTCACCTATAACCTTCTTTAAACATGAAACATGGAAAACTGGGTGCAATCGAGAAGCTGCAGGAAGCTCCAATTTGTATGCCATAGTACCAATCTTTTGCAACACCTTGTACGGACCATAATACTTTGGTGATAATTTATTATCCTTCTTAGCTTGCTTGAGGGACATTTTCTTATATGGTTGTAGCCGTAGGAATACCCAATCACCTACATCAAAACTTCTTTCACTGCGATGTTGATCTGCCTGTTGTTTCATTCTATTCTGTGCCAACACGAGGTTATCCTTTAAGAGTTGGAGGACTTGTTGTTGATGTTCGATGTGATGTTCCACTGCCTGAACCTTAGAATTTTCTCTTAAATATGATGTGATGGATGGTGGTTGATACCCATAAAGTGCCATAAATGGGGTCATTTTTGTTGCTGTATGGAAGGAAGTGTTATACCACCATTCAGCCAGAGGCAACCATTTGACCCATTGTGTCTGTTTATCAGATACAAAGCAACGAAGATATCCTTCCAAACATTTGTTTACTATCTCAGTTTGCCCATCAGATTGAGGATGATAAGATGAGCTATGAGCTAACTGAGTACCAAGACAAGAAAATAATTCTGTCCAAAAATTTCCAGTGAAAATGGGATCTCTGTCACTTACAATAATCTTTGGGTTTCCATGTAGCTTTTGAATTGTTTCCATAAATGCAGTAGAAACTGTACTGGCTTTAAATGGATGTGATAATGCACAAAAGTGTGCATACTTGGTAAGTCTGTCAACTACCACCATGATGACACTCTTTCCCTCAGACTTGGGTAAACCTGTGATAAAATCCATTGAAACCTCCTCCCAACGTTGGCTTGGAATGGATAAAGGTTGTAATAGACCCGGTGTCTTAATTGTTTCAACTTTATTTTGTTGGCAAACCAAACATTCCGCCACAAACTTTTGAATATCTGATTTAAGGCCATCCCAAAAAAATTCCTTCTTAACCCTGTGGTAAGTTTTTAAAAATCCTGAGTGCCCTCCTAAGGGAGAAGTGTGCAATTCCATAAGAATCTTTTGTTTTAGCTGGGAATTCTTACAGAGGTATAAGCGATCTTTGTACCATAACGAATCATTTTTCCAGCTAAATGTATCAGATGTACTGGAATCTTGTTGTAGCTTTCGAATAAGTGCCCACACTTCTTCGTCATTCTTCCATTCCTCCCTTGCTTCGTTTATCCAATCTGGTTGGATAATAGAAATGGCACACAACAATGCTTCCACATCCTCATCCTTTCTTGAGAGTGCATCTGCCACCACATTTTGCTTCCCTTTTTTGTAGATGATTTCAAAGTCATAACCCAACATCTTTGTGACCCACTTTTGTTGCTCTTCAGAGGATAATCTTTGTTCTAAAAAGTATTTAAGGCTATCATGATCCGTTTTTACCTTGAAGTGTCTTCCCATTAGGTAGGGTCGCCATTTCTTAAGTGCATGGAGTATTGCCAACATTTCCTTCTCATAAATAGCTTTGCTTAAAAACTTTCCCTTGATTGGACGACTTTCAAAAGCAATGGGTCTTTCATCTTGCATTAGAACAGCACCAATTCCATTTCCTGAAGCATCACATTCCACAATAAAGGTTTTTGTGAAGTCCGGTGTAGCTAAGACCGGTGCTTGGCACATTGCCTCTTTAAGATGTTCAAAGGCCTTTGTTGCTTCCGGAGTCCATGAAAATGCATCTTTCTTCAATAATGTTGTTAGAGGTGCTGCTATTCTCCCATAATTCTTAACAAACTTGCGATAATACCCTGTCAACCCAAGAAATCCTCGCAGATGCTTTATGGATGTGGGGATTTTCCATTCCTTAATGGCTTTAATTTTGCTAGGGTCTACCTTAACTCCTTCATGAGATACAATATGACCCAAATATTCCACCTCCTGGACTCCAAAGAAACATTTGGATCTTTTTGCATATAATTGTTTCTCCTCCAATAGTTGTAGCACCCTGTCAACATGTTCAACATGATCCTTCCAAGACTTGTTGTAGATTAGTATATCATCAAAAAATACTAACACAAATTTTCTAAGGAATGGTTTGAAAATTGAATTCATCAAACCTTGAAATGTTGAAGGTGCATTGGTAAGGCCAAAAGGCATGACCAAAAATTCATAATGACCCTCATGAGTTCTAAATGTTGTTTTCGGAATGTCTTCAATCTTCATTCTGATTTGATGATATCCTGAACGAAGATCCAACTTGGTGAAGTAAATTGATCCATGCAATTCATCCAGTAATTCATCAATGACAGGAATGGGGAACTTATCTTTAATAGTGAGCTTGTTGAGCTCCCTATAATCCGGACACATGCGCCATGATCCATCCTTCTTGTGCACCAATACTACTGGAGCAGAGAAAGAACTTTGACTCGGTTGAATTATACCAGCCTCTAGCATTTCTGCAACCATACGTTCAATTTCACTCTTTTGGACATAGGGATATCTGTACGGCCTGATGTTTGGAGGAACACTTCCTGGAATCAGATGAATAGCATGATCATGATCACGCATAGGTGGGAGACCTTTGGGAGTCTCAAATACCTTGGAATGATTGTCCAAGACTTTTTGGAGATCTGGAGAAATAGATGATTCCAATGTGGAAACATCTAGCGAACATAATTGTGCAATAATTACACCTCTTTGCTCCTTTTTTAGAAGCTTTGTCATACCATTAGAGCTGATTATCTTTCCTGGTTTCCCTGCAATACCCCTTAATTCAACTTCCTTTCCTTCCGCAGAAAATTTGATGAAAAGTTCTTGAAAATTAAAAGCTATTGTACCCAAGGATTGTAGCCATTGGACTCCTAGTACAACATCAGCACCTCCCATTGGAATGGAAAGCATTGGGCTAGTCAATACATATTCTCCCATGGATAGCTTGATATTATGGCACTTTCCAGAGCAATTTATTGTTCCTCCATTTGCAATCATCACTTGACACTCTGGTGCTGGATATAGGAAGCAATTCAATTCTTTTGCTACCCTACAATGAATAAAATTGTGGGTGCTTCCTGAATCAATCAACACTATTACCTTTTTCTTCTTGATTTGTCCTTCTATCTTGATGGTTTGAGGAGTGGTAATTCCCGCCAATGCATTACAAGATATGGTCGGATTTATTTGTTCTTCATCTAGGCTTTGTTCCTGGAGTATATCCTCTTCTTTTGACCTTTCTTGCTCCTTTTCTTCTTCCTCTTCACAATCTATGTAGAATAATTTCTTCTCAGCACACTTATGACCTTTAGTGTATTTGCTATCACAACTGTAACAAAGCCCTTTTGCTCTTTTTTCTTCCAATTGTTGTGGTGTCAACCTTATAGGTTGTGGAAGACTAGGGGCAACAACACTTCCGTCTTTATAGTTGTGAGTGGTATGCTTCCTGGTTGCCATAATTTTGCTTTCCATTTTTCTTGCTAACCTGAATGCCTTCTCTAATGAATCAGGTTCCCAAAGGCGAACATCATGTTGGATATTATCCTTTAAAGACCCTATGAACACATCAATCCTATGCTCCTCTGGAATATCTTTTACCCTTATGTTCAATTTTTGGAACTCCTCAATGTGCTCCATTATTGAACCCTTTTGTTTGAGACTTATCAATTGGCTAAAAAAAGTGTTGCTTTTTGTATCCTCATAATGTGCTATCAATTCTTCCGTAAAAATTTCCCAAGTGATAAATTGTTTACGAGAGCAAAGCCATTGATACCATACAAACTGATTTGGTTCCAAATATAAAGTTGCCATACGTACCTTTTGTGTGTTTTGCACATTATTGAGATCGAAAAATTGCTCCATCTGTAATATCCATGTTGCGGGATCCTTGCCATCAAACTTCCTCATATCGATTTTTGGAATATGGTGGGTCTTCGATCCAACATTAGAGTCTATGATATCATGATTAACATTTCTTTTGTTCGCATCATGAGTTTCCTTTACTACCTTTTCACCATTAGTAAGTATTTCTTGTAGAAAATTTGTCAAATCTGTCTTCATATCTGTCATGCCTGCCTTCAAGTTTGTGTTCAAATCTATCTTCAATTCTTCCATGTCTGTCTTCAATGTCTTCCAATCATCCATCTTATAGCTTCCACGCCCTTTATCTTAGATTCCATGCCATTTATCTTAGCTTCTGTTAGCTTTTGTGAGCGTGACATTTGTTGCACTTGTTCTTGTAATTTTGATATATCATGTAGCATTTCTTCCTCTTCTTCATGAGTCATGCTAGAGCTTTCAGGTTCCTTACTAGGTGTTTGCATTTTCTTTCCTCAGGGCATCAGTTACCGATAATAATTCCTTCAAAATAATTTTCAAACCGACCTTAAGCAAAAATTTAAGAAAATCTACACACCTTTTTTCACTTTGTAGGAGCTTGATATTGCTTCTGATGTATCTCTGTACTTTTCGATCATCTAGTTCTTAATTTGTGACCTGCAGTAGCCCTCTGTGTCCTCTTTCCAATGCCACAAGTCTGACCCAAATTGGATTCTCCACGCAAGAGTTATGCGAAATCTCCCAAGGTGACTTGATTATAGACTAGTTCAGTAGAGCTAACTTGTACGACGTGGAACGAGTCACTATTTTGACCTATGGATCTTCAAAATGCCTACAAGAAATTAGAGTCTGTCCTCTTTCTATAACTTCTTACGAAATTTCAATCCGATCCCCAGAGAGAAAGTTATGACGATTTTCCCCAGGTCACCTATTTGGAATGTAATTCAGGAGTCTGCAAAAAGACCAACTTCCTCAGATCATATCTCTGCAAATATAGCGCAACAAGCTCTAAAATTCGGACCCAAGGTTCAACGTGATTTATTCTCAAATGGGTTTTTTTTTCAACTTTTGAAACGACGCAGAAAAAAATTTATAGTTAAAATTCCACGATGACTTGTTTGGAGCAGCGAAACCCTAGAATCCAAAGCTCTGATACCAAATGTTATGAAACCAACTCAAGAAAAGATAGAAAAGATAGATCAACACCTTAGAATTCACCCTCTGCGAGGGGGAAACCTCCTTTACATTACATAAATGAAAAATTCTTGGATGATTCAAATGACAAAACCTCCTTTCTATATATAGGAGTCTAAGGAGTCACAATATAATCCAGCTGACCTAACAATAATAATATAAAGCCACAAAAATAACAATAGAGGGATTCTATGGGGCACAGTAATAACAATATGGGGGCAATAGGGGCACAATAATATTAATAAGGGGTATAACTACAATAGTAATGGGGCAATCACTAGTATTATAGGGACCCAACAAAGGGCTTTTGAGTCCCTAAAAGTTTTGTTTCACACCCTAAAGGAACAAGGTCAGCTGATTACATCATCTCCCAAAAGTTATCCATGGAAAACTACTCAGAACTGGTCAAAACTGGACCATACAGACTGCTCAATGCTAAGGGTGCGATGCATCTCACCTGCCACATGCAAAAAGTGCGATGCATACTGAAAATCCCTTTTGTAGGGTGTGATGGGTGAGAGTAGACAAATGGCAGAGACAGTTCACAAGGTGGATGATCATGGAATCTTCTAGAAACTTCTCCTGTGACACTTGCCTCTCTGAATTCACCCAGGGATGAGTAAGAGATCATGAATCTCCAAGTGGAACCAAGAACTATCAGAGAGAGGACACTAATCAAAATCCCAGAAGCTGACTCACCCTCCTGTAAACATCTATATATGGATCCCTCATCCCAGAGATCCAGAGGCTGGAATCTTGTATTTTGTAAGGAAGTGTTGTTGGTTTCTTGGTGGAACATCATAGTGTTGGGTGATCTAAGCTTTTCATGAGGTGAAGAAGGGCTCTCATGCTGGGAGGATGATGTTGGGTCAGATCAATGGGTTGTAATCCTCTCTTCTACTCTTTCTATTAATAAAGCTATTTGAGTTTTCCTCCACATTCTTGTATGTTTGAGTTGATATATGCATTTGTGTGGTCAATATATATCTGGTCCTATATTTTTTATGATTGTATATCTCTGTGCTTTGATGGTATTATGTTGCTTTGACTTTACAGGTGCTCTTTGAAGCGGGGTAAGCAAGGAAGGAGCGACAAATATCTATCAGAGGGGAGAGGAAACAAGCAAGGAGCCAAGCAAAAGACTGAGGTTGGCACTCTCTGCTTCTTTCTCATCTACTTCTCATAAAGTAAAACGAAAGTAACTTTAGTTAGTTTGTTTCTAAGATAGCTACCCATCTTAGTGGGACTAGTAGCTCTGAATGGACACTAGATTTCCCGATAACAGTTCCCCCCACTGTAACATAAATTAACCAACAATAAGTTACCCCTCGAGCTATCCAACCCAAATCCTTTCATCTTCCACCTATTTATAGATCATCATGTGGATCCATGTTGACCTTACCATTGAAAATATTTACCATAGGTAGGAATATTACAATTTATATTCTCGAGCTAATTAGAATTGGTCCAAAAGATGTATTCAAAGTTAACAACTTCACCTTGATTACCTCATGTGCTTCTCCTCTCTACACACTCTTTTCCTTCTGCTACACTTCTGCATATTGGTACTTTTGCAAAAATTATGCATGTTGATCTTTCCATGACAATTATGTGTGTTGTTTCCTTCTCTTCACTTCCATGTGCAATTTCTCCACAACTATCAAAATGACATCAAAATTCTAAGTGTTCCACCTAAAACTGGCCCCAAGAGCTCCTATTACTAGTCATATGTTTATAACACCCACTATCTAGATACCATTGGCTACCTTGGCTTTAGGAATATAAGAACATTCTTCAATCCTTTATCCCTTTTTCTTCTTCCAAGTCTTTGATTCCTCTTTAGTTTTATTGATTTGATGAGTTGATTTAAATTTACTGGTTCTACACTCAACTGCTTTATATCCATAGTTATGAAAAATATATCATTCATTATAATCAAATAAGGGACCAAAAGGATTGTTGTCCCTAGGATTATTTCTACGCGAATTTACAAATATGCTATCTTGGTTTGTCTGATCGTTTCCAATATGTGCTCTACAATTTACAATTTTATGTCTAAATTTTGTACATGAATAATAGTAACCATCGAAAAGTTTTGGTACTTGGGAGCCATTTTCCTTTGAGGATATTATTTACTAATTCTTTGATGGCTTCCTCTTTGAAGGAAGCAAGATATTTATTAATTTCTCACTTGATCTTTGTGTTTGTTCAAATAGTTGTAACTTGCTCTCCTTCATTGCTACTAAGTTGTATAGTTGTCTTTTTATTGTCCTTTAACTACTTCAACATAACTCAATGGTTATTTTTTTCAAATCTGTTTGTGCTTGTATCTCCTTCATAACCTAAACCAACCATGATGAGGTGATACATCTGTACACTTAGAATCTCATATAATTTTTTAGATCCTTTAATAAACTTTATATTTTGGTTGAGTCGTACCTAATCCTTTTCTATTTCTTTTCTAAGGGAGACTACTTCTTTTCTAAGTCTTTTCTAATTTTTTTCACACATAGTTCCCTTCTCTTTCAATTGTTACAATATACTGTCTTAAATCTTCTTTTATTCCTCCAACTCCACTTTAAAAATGAAGAAGTGATGAATATTCAAAGTTAACCTTTTCTCTTTCAAATTTTTCTAGCATCTCTTTTTGCTTCTTATTCTTCTTCCTGGGCCTTTGAATTTTTTCCAATGCACTAATAAATTCACCTTCTAGATCTACTTTATCTTCTTCTTCTTCATCAAACTTGACTTGTCCTTCATCTAGAGTTTCGAAGGCCATGAGCATGAATTCATTCATTCTTTATTCATCAGAGGATTGTTCATCTTCACCTTTTTATGAATTGTTCTCTTCTTGGGTATAGAAAATCTTCTTATTAAAGTTCTTTCCATATTTACTTTCCTATATTTATCTTTCTCTTTATGATCATATTCATTATTTTCTTTCTTATGTGGACCTTTGTACTTTCCATATCCTCTCTTCAATATTTTGACAAAATTTTCCTCTTCTTCATCGAATCCATAGCTCAAGTCCTATTTATCTTCTTTCCTCTTCGTATCATATTTGAAGGTTGGCTCCTTTGATGTAGATCTTCCTTTTGATGTTCTCATTTCATAGATTGTCATTGTTCCATGCAATTGATCCAATATTAATGTGTTGAGATCTTGCTTCTCCTTAATGGCTAATAAATTGGTATTGAATCGCATAGGAAGAATATTACCAGCTTTTGAACTAAAAAGGAATCACCCACAAGTTCATTAAATTCTCTAATGGTGTTGACTATTACATCCAATTGAAGGAAACATTTGGCAATGTCCTCATCCTCATTCATCTTTGATGATTCAAATTGCATTCAATAGACTTGGATTTTGGATTTCTTTACCCTATTATCTCCTTCATAAAAAATCATCAACTTATCTGATATTTCTTTGGATGTTTTTTAGTGCATGACTAACTAACTTAGATTCAGGTAACCACCTAGACTTGCATTCGTTGCTTTAGAATTGTAAGTGAATTCAAGCTTATAATTTATGTCAATCAATACATATAGATTTTTCCAACAATTTTGTACTATATCCTAGACATATGCACTAAGATACATTACATAAGTTCCCATTCTTAACTTCGAAAATTCATATTTCGTTCATGTGAACATAGGAGCCTTGTTGGTGAAATTTCCATCTTGGTTGGCAATGTCTCATATCTATATTATAGCTCAAAAATCCACCCCTAGGATCAAGAAGATAAGAACATCCTTTGAAAAGTTAGAGGATCAATTTGTGATTAGTGACACATCAAAAAACAAGTGTTTTGAGGGATCAAAGCTCCTTCCTAGTTGTGGGAACTGAACTAGAAGGCACAACAATGATCCTACTTAGTGGTGGGGACAGAAATAGAAGGCCATCAAAGCCCTCTCTGCACAAGGAATCTAACTGGATAAGCTTATATTTAGTCCAATTTTAAAAATTTGTTTAAAATAATCATTGTTGATTAAAATAATGATTGATTTGGTCTACCTTAATCATCGCCCCGTTACAATAAAAAAAGTGTCTTGTTGAAATCAAGGCTACTCATAAGGAAATATATATAAACAATGTTCTATTCACAGGGAGAAGAGAGAAACTTATGTGGGAATGTTTCTAGAGATGTACCCACACTAACCATGATAAACTTGTGCATTCATGCCAATGAGCATAGAGATTAGGAAATAGATCAAGGGAAGAGGCTTGTAGAACTCATTGATGTACTCTAGTTCAATCAAAGAGAAATAGTAATGAAGATTTTCCCCATATACATACTTTTTTTTCTTTGATATGTTATATGATTGATGTATTATGTTAAACTAATAATGTTTTGTAATAATATTGGATTGGGTTCTTTCTCAGTGTGCAGGTGATCTAGGAAATCTATGAGCGAATATCTTGGGGAGATCTTCCTATAGCTTGCATCATCAAATATAGCTAAGGATATAGCGTTTAGAGGTATGTTCTCTAACTTCCTCCCTGTAATATGAAGTGTTTGGGATTGCCTAATTTAATTTGCTCCACTTCTTCATTCACACACATTGTTTAGGAAAAAATTAGGCAAAGCTTAGTGGGATTAAAGTAAACTATTATTGTAGGTGAAATTCTCTCTTAAACTGAAATGGTGACCATATTGGGGATCATCCAATAAGTCGATTCTATTTTTCCTGTTGTACTTCACTTTTCTTGGAGATTTTTGGATTCCTTGGTGTTTTATGGTGGTCATTAGTCATCTACAAAGTTTTTCTTTGAAGCCTAGGCCCAAAAACCTCCTAGATCCAAGTTTTCTCCCTCCAATTTAGACCAAGGCATTGATAGCCCTCTATTGAAATCTACATAACTATTGGGGAGCATTGATAAACTCTTTGTTTTGGCTAGTCCTTCTATGAGAATTAAAGGAAATTTTCATTAGAAATTGAGGGGTTAAGCTCAAATTTATCACGGGATTTTTGCATCTTTGCAAACCCTGTTGGGTGGTGTTTCAAATTTGAAGTTTTTGGATTTGATTATTATTTTTTTTTAGTTTACATTAAACTTTTTGGACATAGTTATCTGATTAGGGTTTGATCCTTCTTCTTGGATTTTAATTTTTTTTCCATGAACATTAGTGTTTAGATGCCTCTCTAGAATCATTGTATTGATATCCTTGCACTGATTGTGTACATGTAGTTTGATTGCTTGATTGAACTAATTTTTCAAATCTTATTTCATTCTTCTAGGTAGAACTAGGGTTTTTGTTTTGGGTAGAATCTTTATTGTTTCCTTTTTCTTCTGCTGTTGCCATTTTTGCAGTTGATTTCTTGTTTTTCTTGATAGGATCAAAGTGTTAAATGAGAGAGACGTGAGGGATATGTGCATGGTTTCATTCTAAAAAGAAAACATCTCTTCCTTAATCTAGGTAAAATTCATCAAAATTAAACTCTTCCATTTGCATATCTTTGCATTGTTTATTTGAATCAATTGAGTCATAACATTGTCATAGTTTCATCCATCACCATTGACTTAATGAACAACCATTAAAATCAACACACTTAATAAAATTAATTAAAAAAAATTATATTTCCTTGGTAGCACACCAACATTAGATAGCCTAGGTCTTGGGATGCAAAAGTGAAGTTAACCTACCCAAGGCAATAAAGCAAACATAGAATCTTGAGATAGGGTGTGTAAATCCACTTTTAGTGCACAGTTTGGGAATACGTTCTAACACAAAGGTTAAACGCTGGGCTACATTTGAATCTTCAGAGTGACCTCCCAACTTTTTTTGGAATTGGTGGCAATTATATCTGAGAACTATATTGTACTCATAGGGGTATCCTTTGGGAGGATTTGGGCCTGATACTCTACCCTTACATGTAGTTCTAGTTGAAAATTTTCCTCCTAAGATGTGTTGTTGTTGGTGGTGACCTTAGTGGCCTTTATTAGGATACTATCACAGGTGATGGTGAGGGGGCCAGTCCTTGTGGTACCCGGGGTGAATTTCAGGAAAACTCACTCAGTCCTCCTAGGGTAGGTGCTCCATGACTTATAAGAGCACTTGATCCTAGGTTGGATCATTAGGAAGATACCTATTGTAATAATCCCAACGATTTCCTCATTATTGAACCGTGCATTGATTAAGTGGGCTCTAGTGGTGGGAGCGTGAGGATCCCTTTCCCACTCTGGTTTACTTGGTTTGTAGCTTTAGGATCCTTTTAGTGCGTGTAGTTTTCTCTCTTGTATATAGTGGCCTTAGGACTTTTATTCAATCATGCTTTTGTAAGCTTTGACCACCAATGTGGCATATTTTTTTTTGTGTTGTTCTCGTAGACTTGTGGCCCTTTCCCCCTATGAGGTGGGTCCACCTTTGCATAGACATAGAATTAATTCCAACATAGGTACATTTGTGTATAGGGACACTTTCGGTGTTACTCAAAGGCCTGAACCTTTTCTTCATAGAGTGGTTGACCAATATTTTCCACCTCATCATCCTATTTTTGAACCCAACTCTTTAGGTGGAGATATCGACTTATCTAGATCTTTACATAGTCCCTTACTCGAGTCATTCATGGATAGCATTAATGCTTTTGTGTTGGAACTCATTGTGTCTAGACCTACAGTGACTAATGGTCTTCCATGGGTCACATCTATATCTATTCCTTTGGCCACAGATTCCTTCTAAACGAGATCTTCTAATGACTCTTTCTCCCCATTATGGTAGAACCTTAGTGGAGTTCCACCATTTAACACACCCAATATTGGTACCTCTGCATCAACGACCTTTACATCTCTATTCACGATGAGTGGAAGTTCTAGTTCCATTTCATCCAATATCCCTATGTCCATTGTTGGAGGGTCTAACTTCTCTTTCACATCTGGGTTCACGGGCCCCACTATGGCTTCATGTATCTCAGTAGGAAGTATGGAAATTCCAAATAATGAATTTCCCTTTGGTTGGAATCCTTTCAGTGTATCCATATCATCCTTTAGTAGAGTTAGAGGTGCATTCATTTTTAGTGGGTTCACTAATCCTCTTGGGAGTCAATCAATTGGAGGATCTACATTCTAGAGTCATATATCTGATCCTTGGAATGCCTCTAGGGGGAGGGGAAATTTTCTCATTTATAATCGATGGGGTCTTAATCCTTTCAATAACCCCTTTGGCTCCCCTTATAGTATAGGAGCTCAACAACCTCTTGGGAATCCTTTTTCCAAAAGGACAACTTACCCTAGGGGAATTAACTAATCACAAGTTTACATGGGCATTGGAACTAGCGACTATAGCCAAACCACTCCCATGACCATCCCTTATACTAGAAACAATTTTATGGGAGGAGAACCTCCTCCACTAGGGTCACAAGGGGCCTCTAACCCCACCCCCAAGCTTTGTTCACATATGCTTTCTTGGAAACTCTAGATTTTCCTAATCTTTATAAGTTGATGCATGAACCCATACGGCATAATTCTTCATGACCACATGTTCCACATAAACTGCTACCAAACATTCCCAAATTCAATGGTAATCCTGGAGAAGACCTTGTATCTCATATCACCACTTATCATCTATGGTGTTCATCCAACTATTTTATGGATGATAGTATTAGATTGTGCCTTTTTTTAACAGACTCTCATATGTGGTGCTGCGAAGTGGTATATTGATCTCGAATTTGTCTCTTATGAAAATTTCCTATCTTTGGCATAAACATTTGTTAATTACTATCAATTTTTTGCTATATATGAGGCTAGTACAGATATCCTCAATAAATTCCATCAGGATAACTCTACACTCATTTCTGATCATATTCATGAGCATGGAAAATTTTAGGGGCTAATATTCACAAGTGGGCTAATTTACATGCTTTTTGCAAAAAAAACATTCAGTAATTTCCATTTTATCTAAAAATGATTCACCCAAATTTTATAGTATAAAACTATTTTACTTTAAAAATCGCCAAAATTTTATATTTAAACTATATAAAATTATTAAAAATTTGAATATTTTTATAAAAGTATCATCAAACATTTTATTGATTTCATATTATGAAGTAGTGAGATTCACCAACTTCTCTAAACTTTAATATAAATTTTCATCCTTAAAATTTTCTTTGTTCATGAGTGGAGGAGACGATGAGCCTTTCTCCAAACCAAACTTCCCAATGAAGTACTTTGTGAGTGGTTTATTAAATATTTATCTCTTGAAATTATTGAAGATGCAGAAAATGGTGGAGCACAAACCGAAGAGCAAGCAATCTTACATGAACACCAAGTTGACTTGATCTATTCTTTGTTGGGCAACTTGTATCAATGCATTCCAAATGCTCCTCAGCCATTGACTAGTCTGTCAACCTAAAATCTCAAAGCACATGAAGATGGATTCATGGGCTCTGTATATTCTAGAAACATAAGACAACTAGCCTCTCAGATGGCTCAACTAAACATCTCTTCTAGTGCTTTGGTTGGTCATCATAATACACAAACTCTTCATGTCCATGTTCCCACCTCCAAGGTAAATTTTGTTCAATTCACCTTGAATATGAATCCTTAACAACCAAGAGGTAAAAGGAAAAATAATAAGTCAAATAATTCATTTAAGGAACAAGGGGCATAGAAAACCCAATATAAAACTGAGATTGGTATGATAGAGAAGAATAAGAAGAATCACTTTCCCTGTAAGATTTGTGGAAATTATCATCTTACTCATGAGTTCCATAGTTGGATAAGATTCACCAATATTTCTCGCAAAAACCTTCTCATCAACAAGTTGTCTTAAGGAATCCTTTTCAAACCAAACAACAAAACATGGTTGCAAATACTCCACCACCTTAGAAAAAGGATAGCAGGGGAAACTCTTCTAATGCTTCACCTTCAATGCAAGATATATTTATGTTTAAGTTAGGCGTCCATTTACAAAACATAGCCCATAATTACAAGAATTCTCAGAGCAATACGTTTGCCTCTGATCCCATGAACCAACCTAGATAGGATGGTCAACTTCATTTCAATAAGCCACCACTGAACATTGTGTCACACCTTCTTAAGGGTGTCCTTTGAAATATTGGACACTATCCTAATGGAAAACTTGCTCACAATTATAGTATTGTTGAGGATATGGTCCAAACTCCAACTCCTATGTATATAATAGAAGTGTTGTGATTTTCCCAACACAACACAAGGTGATTTTATTTGCTATTGGTGGGGTGGATCCCTTAGACTCAAATATTATGACCATTGATCTATCTCTTTGGAAACCCCATCTTCCAAATCACCTAGCTTTCCAAATAATGGTCCACGTTTTTGGACAATGTGTTCATAGGACAGTCTTGGATGAGGGGCCATCAAATTCTATAATGTCTTCGAAGTGTTGAAAAGATCAAAGTTCTCCCACTTTGTCTACAACTAGATCAGAATTGAAGGCCTTCGGTGTGCACACCTTGCATCCTCAAGGGGTGTTTTCAGCTTTTCCTATTGAGTTAGGAGGAAAGATAATATTTGTTGAGGTTGAGGTCATCAATGCACCATTAGATTATAACCTCCTCCTTGGGAAATGTTGGTTCTACGTTATGACCATTGTCATTTCATCATTCTTCCATGTCATGATGTTTCCACATGAGGGTAAAATAGTCACTATCAACCAGCTAGACTTTTCTAAGCCCAATCTTCAATTTCAGGATAGTATGTCAATCCCCTTTGTAGGTTACCCTTCCACTCTTGAAGAGGGTATTAGAGGAGGAATGTTCAAAGACTCCTCATTGATGGCCACATTTCCCCTTGCCCCATCGTACCCATGTCCATTTATTTCCACATTTAACATGATCTCTTTTGTCACTAGTGAATCCCTTGGACCTCTTGATCCTTATGAAATTCCTATAGAAGATGAATCTCGTGGTGACAGAATGCCACCTTTTGTGGAAGTAATCACATCTTCAATGGTGCCACCACCACTTGATGACATTGGTTAAAAAATCCATCCTAATATGGAATATGATCAGGATCCTCTGCCATATAGGCCATCATTCAATAATTTCCACATGATTCCCTTGATATTGAGCTCTTTTAGATAAGGAAATCTTGGAGGTCATGGCTTCACAATATAAGCTAAGGGATATTATTCCTCATGATGGCTCTACTCTCCCACAATTGGAAATGATGGAGATTGTCACTGAAAATATTGAACCGATCCAAGGGGAATTTCCCACATCATCTAATGAAACACCAAACTTGAATTGAATCAAGTTGATATTTATAGTAGTGAAATTGCCATTAGATCATCAACTTTACCTTCTCCCATTGACGAGTGTCTCATACCCTCTTCATGTCTTGATCATTGCTATCAAGGATTTGTCTTAGCTCATGAGATAATTCATTCTTTATGTCCCTGGGCCATTCTTGATCATGCTATGGTTTTTATCTTCAGACAAATACCTCGGAAGAAACTCCTCAGAGATTTTTCCGATAGGAACTTTGAGCTATCATCATGATGTGTAGAGGTGAGTAACAGAGATAAGGAAACAACAAGGTGACTTGGACCAATACCTCTTCTCTCTCTGTACTCTTGGACACATGGAAAAATTGAATAAAGAGATGATGTAGGAGACATAGTGGCATGATGTCATCCACGATGATGTGGCACCAATGAGAAGGTGAGACATGGAATGTAGATTTGGCATTTTCAGGTACCTAAGTGGACCAAAAATGGGTGACACATGTCACAACTCAACAAGTGACATGTGGCATCCTTGTAATGGTGGCATACATGTTGGAGTATAGGTGGCATCATAAAAAACAGTTCTCAGAAGAAAACTATATCAAAGGTTATTAAAAAGTGCATAGGAATTAAAGTCCAAGAAGTAAAATTGGAGAAATAAAAATTATCTACAAGACACGATGGCACTGAGGTGGCATCTCGGCAAAACATTTACTGGTCCATGTGTTAGGAAGGTGGTCCTCAAAGACTTGTCCTCTATGAGGAAACTCACCTCGAAAGAAACCTCCTTGGAAGAAATAATCTCAGAAGTTTTATCGAGAGTCTTTAGTGGGAAGTTCCAAGAAGAGGAAGCTGAGAAATAATTTTCGACGAAAAGCAAAAGTGCTTCACTAAGCTTTTGCTAAGAGATTAAGGCGTGGAACTTAAGTATCGACCAACACTAAGTTCTAAATAGATGGAATACCAAGGGCGTGGAAGGCTGAATAAATGGTGGTTAAGGCCCTCGGGACTGGGAATAAAGGGACCCAATGGAGGTTATATGTGGCAATTCTATGTTAAAAGTGTTCGGGCCGATATGATGTGTGAACAGGTCTGTAGCTTGGTCATATTTGGTGATTATGCCATATTTAGAGGTTTGGAACCAAACAATAAGTGCATTAAAAACAAAGACATGGATGAGTTGGTAGCCACGGTGGTGGAATGAACATATTTAGAGGTAGGTTTAGAAAATTCGCAAAATTTGGAGTGAGCCAAATTTAAAAGAAACACTATTAAAACCTGTAAAATTTCAAAATGGTGGAAAACAATAGTTAAACTCAGTTTTTCTAACAGAGAAAATAAATTAGAGATTGAAAACTTATAGTGCACATCAAGAGGACATTCCAAAATTAGAAAAATGAGAAGTTAATGAGATCAACACCTAAAAATATTATTCAAAATTCTTTATAAATAGAATTCATTTGGTGTGTTGTTTTAGATTTTATGGTTTAGAGGTGGATGGTGGTTGATTGGTGAGTAATCAAAGATTGTTGAAGTTGAATTGATGGTTTTTGTGGTGAGTGTTTGAAGTGAGAAATTTAATTGTTTATGAAAAGAAGTGGTATTCATGATTTGAGTTTGAAAATTGTATGAAAGATCAATCATTAAGGTCAAGCAAGTGGTAGCTTGCTAATTAGGGGTTGTAGCTCCTTCCAGTAGTGGTTCGTAAATAGTTAGGGGTTGTAGCTACTTTCAGTGTTAACTGATAAATTAGGGAGTAGTAGCTTCTTTCTGGTTGTAGCCAAAGAGATTTTTAGCAGCAAGTAGAAGCTTTCCCTTGGGAAGTATATCGAATAAATTTTTTGAAGAATCTATGTGTACTATTTGTGCTTCTGGTATTGATTCTTTTGATATTTATGAGTTTTTGTTGAAGTATTGAATTGGATTCCTAGTATTTTGCACACAGAGAGAGAAGTATTGATTGGAGTCCTAGTATTAGTATTTTGCAGAGAGAGAGAGAGAGAGAGAGAGAGAGAGAGAGAGAGAGAGAGAGAGAGAGAGAGAGAGAGAGAGAGAGAGAGAGAGAGAGAGAGAGAGAGAGAGAGAGAGAGAGAGAGAGAGAGAGAGAGAGAGAGAGAGAGAGAGAGAGAGAGAGAGAGAGAGAGAGAGAGAGAGAGAGAGAGAGAGAGAGAGAGAGAGAGAGAGAGAGAGAGAGAGAGAGAGAGAGAGAGAGAGAGAGAGAGAGAGAGAGAGAGAGAGAGAGAGAGAGAGAGAGAGAGAGAGCATTCTAGCTTTAAAAATAGTATAAACTTAAGCACTAGTGATCCCATCAATAATGAGTACAAATTTCCTATCCAACCATATTTAGCAAAAACAGAGAGAGCATTCTAGCTTTAAAAATAGTATAAACTTAAGCACTAGTGATCCCATCAATAATGAGTACAAATTTCCTATCCAACCATATTTAGCAAAAACAACCCTTTTACACTGAGTAAAAACCTAATAACTACCTAATTAGAAATATTCAAAATAGGTGGCCTTGTAGATTAATTAAATAACTACTAAGTACTAGGACTTTTACATGCCCTCCACCTTCAAAAGAAATGTTTTCCTCAATGTTGTAGTTGTGGAAATTTTTTTAAAACCATTATTGGTTCCTAGGTGGTGTCATCCAACTATGTATCCTTCCACTATATTATGACTTCTCAATTTCTACATTAGTGTAATCAATCTTCTCTTATGACCAGTATTAGATCCCATTGTAAACAAATGGAACCATCTTCATTAAGTTCTAAAAGGATAATTTAAACTCAAATTTTTTGACTCATAACCTTATTCCAATAGGAAACATGAAAACCTAAGTGAATTTGGAGTGATCCAAAAGATCCAATGAATATGTAATTTGTCCCATGTGTTGGATAATTTGATAGGGCCCATAAAATGTGGGTGCAATCTTCTAGGAGTGCATGTCTTTAACTACTTATTGGGATAGGCTTGAAGGAACACATAGTGTGGTTCTTCAATATAATTCTTAGAGTGATGTTGATTTTCCTATTGCTTCATTCAATTTTTACCCCAAACCATATTTCGCTTAGGTGTGGATAGAATGTTTCTGTAATATTAAGTAGATGATCAACACCTTGAATCTTAGACGTCCCCGTAAATAAGAATCAAATGAAGGAAGTATTTGGCCATAAATGGCTTCATATGATGACATTTTCGTGGCACTACGATAGTGGTATTATATAATAAACAAGGTGTAACAATTAAACCCATTGGTGTCATTAATCACTACAAAACATTGTATGTTCCAATCATTTTTTCACCACCTTGAAAGACCATATTTTTATGGATGATAAGAAATGTTCATGTTCAACTATGTTCCTTGTAGTTTAACAACTTTTCCCAAAAATTTTCTAGTGAAGGTGGGATCACAATCCCACACAATGAAGGTGGGCATGCCATGTAGCTTAGAAAATGGATTCCTAACGACTTGGGAAACTATGGAGCACATCAAAGGGTGTGGTGAGCCACAAAGGTGGTTATGTTTAGAGAGTTAGTTAATTACCATCATGATGGATAATTTGTTGTTTGCTTTTTGTTAGTCCCATTATAAAATACAAGGGAATGTCCAAATAGATGTTGAAGCTAGTAGTGGTTGTAATGCTTGGGTATTTTTCATTATTTCACTTATTTTCTTATTTGAAGCTTCACATTTAGTGAAATAAATTATGGATGTTTATGGATGACCTTTTCATGCCTTCCTAAAGAAATAATGCTCATTTAAAAGGTTTTCTAGAATAATCACAACTAGGTTTTAATTTCAACATGTCAAACCAACTAATCTCATCCATCACCACAAATGAATGAATTTGTTAAAAATGTTATGTTTTAAATTCTTATTAATATGAATTTATCCCTAAAATCATAAACATATCTAAAATAAGCATGTAAACCCTAATTTTTTAAATTAGTTATAACTTGTACTTTTTATTATAGTTTTAAAGTTCATTTAGAATAGTCGTAGTCTATATGTTTTCTATCCTATTTTCTAATTTAACTTGCGCAAAATCTAGGAGATATTTGTTGGAATTACAAGTTTAAGTTGCAAACTCTCCGCAATCCGAGTTCCTTGGATTTTTTTCAGGGTGTTGAATCCATATATGCAATCAAAAACCAATTTTAAACAATAAATATCAAGATCTAACCAAAACAAAAATTGTCGAATTATGCTCAAAAACTTTTCAGGATGTTGAATCCTATGTCACAAGGTTCATCGAACTTTAACCTTGAGGTTCGAAGTTTGGCGAACCTTAAAAAAATTGAGGCTTGGCGAACCTCATCGAACCTCATAGCCATCGATCAAGTCTGTAGATAAAAGCTCATAACTTCGTGTCACAACTCGAGCTTGTAATTTATCCTTGTAGTTTCCATGTTCGTGATAACATTTTTGATGTTTACTAATGTTTATTTCTTACTATTTTATCCTATAATTCATTTGAAATTAATATATGTATATATATATAGATGAACCTAATGGTGAATCTCATCCGAACCTCAGCAAAAAATTCGAACTCAAATCGAACCTAATCATTGTATAACCCAAACCATGTGAAATTAATATATGTATATATATGGTTTAATCCATATATGCAATCAAAAACCAATTTTAAACAATAAATGTCAAGATCTAACCAAAACAAAAATTGTCGAATTATGTCCAAAAACGCCAAAACGTATATTGTTTAGACAATGCCATTCGAATATATTTATTTTAAGATAATAATATTTATTTGTACTATTGATAGGCATGTTTATTTTGGAATTAGAATTCCAAAATTTTAATTATAAATCATTATAAAGTGGATGGTAGGGATTCAAACCCCACAGCATATTCTAGGATATTCTTAGTAGTGTACGCAAAACAAAAGTTGAGATTTATCTCCAAAGTAGTTATGTCATTTTTTCCTTTTTAATTAAGTTGATTAATTTAAAAAATGTCTTATGAACAAGTATCATATGGAATGAGTTATGGTTTTTTTAGCATGAGGTATTGATAAGCCATGGTATTCACCCATGGTATTGTAACAAATCTTATTTAAGATTAAGAATCTTCATGGTAAAGTGAGGGTGAATATTCATGGTTAACAATCTTGTTACATGTTTTTTAAAATATATAAACGCTTTATTTTTATTTTTCCCAAGGAAAAAGACCATAATTTCTCTCATTAATAGAAATGATAAAATTACATTTTTTATATGCACGCTATGAGCACATTCATATAAAAAGAGTTGGTTTGATACCAATATCCATATTAAAACAAAATACAAAAAGGTGTATTTCCGTAATTATATAGTATGTGGAGGGTAAACAACAATGCTTCCTATAATTATGTGTTGACTAAGAACTATGAACATAATAAAAGTGATCAAAACTGTTTGAAAACCCATTTCATAAAATCAAGTCTTTTCAGCCCCTAAAGTTAAATCCTTGTAGGGCCTATGGTAGAAAGTTGTAGTAGTAATACCTCTCACTATTCCATTATCCCCCAATGTCCTTCTTCCATTAACAGGCCTTCTTTGGAGAAGGGGTATGCTTATTCCTTTCCTTATAGATGTATGAACATGGGAAGAAATTAAAATAAATTTTAAGCCAAATTGTTTCTTCCAAAATAAGCACGAGTAAAATATTTTTGTATTCTTGAATGTTACTGAGCCATTTTATTATCAACATGGAGTCCCCATATACTTGGATCTGAGTACATCCCTTAGCTAAAGTGAAAAGAAGAAAAATTTTATAGGCTAATATTTCTAACATATTATTAGATCCTAAACCAAAACTCATTTTTACATGAGAAATTGTGAATCAGAGAGGAAAAGAATGAATCCCCTTCCACTATTATGCCTATACTTATAAGATGCAAAATCAAAAAATCCCATGGTATAGAGTGATCATGATTTTCTGTAATAATTACCCTTAGCGAGGAAATACCTTTATCTTGATGGAAGTGTTCTAAGATAGCTAACGCTTCAACAACAAAATCCTTAGGGATAAAAGGTTTATCATGCAATATGCCTTTGTTCCAGGCCAACCATACCCTCGAGCATATGATTAATGAAAGAGATTTGAAATCACAACAAGATAGGTTGGAGATCCAAACTCTCCATGCCCCCTCCAAATATTGTTCAACCCATACCCCAGAGTGACCTATGACTTGTTAGAAAACATGCCATACCTACTGATCAAATGGACAAGTCATGAAGAAGTGCTTTGTATTTTATTTTCCATTTTCACATAAGGAACACCAACTAAGTCCGATAAAAAAATATTTTCGGAATAATATCCCTAGTGGGGACTTTATTTTCCAACAAGAACCGCATGAAAAGTTTTCATTTTGCATGGCACTTAGCTTTCCATAATTCCTTCCATTGCCACTTGGTAACAACATCATCTTTGACTACCATAGAAGAGATTTATCTGAGCTTAGGGGTATAAGATCCAAACAAAGATATGATCCAATAAAATTCATCGTATTTATCTATCAAGTAAATGTGCTCAGTTGATATGACATTTATGCATTCATTCCATACCTCTTTAAAGTCCCCTTCTAGTCCCTAATCCTTATATGAAATCCATCCTTGGCTCCATATCATTTTAAGAGTTGGATTAGTAATGTGGGAGATTTCATAGATACCTTTGTCTCTCAAGTGGTCAATTAAAGGGGGGAAGGAGGTGGCCTTGACCACTTCCTGGACATGGATCAAGAAAAATTCTCACCCAATCCCCTCTACCAACTTTCCATGCCAACCCTCCAAATCATGAATATATTTTCTCGCAACTTGTCCACCCTCCTAATCCAATCTTCAAATGAACTTGGAGCAAAGTATTTTTTAGTGACAATGGTTGACTAAAAGCTCTGAGTTGAATTTAATCTCCACCCATAATTAACAACTAGGGCTTTAGAGAACAATAATATATTCTTTAAGCCCCATCCTCCTAAGATCTTAGGGATAACTAATTTTCCCCATTTAACCCAAGGAAGTACACCATTATCTTGCTTCCCCAACCAAAGAAAATTGAAATATGTTCTTCTAATTTTTCTAGGACACCTTTTGGAATCCATGCAAGTGACATTTAATCGACAGGGATAGCTTCTAAAACTTATTTTATCATCACTAAGTGGTTAGCCTGAGGTAGCCGCTGAAAGGACCACCTTTTCAGAGTTTTCTCAATCTTAACGATGAGCTAAAACCAATCCTCCTTGTTGTAACGATTTGGCTTGAGATTGAATCCAAGGTACCTCAGGTCCTCATCTAGTGGTATAGATGCAAAATGGAGCATCTATATAAGATGACGAGTTCCCCTATCGTCCAATTTTTGCATGGAAATAGTGAATTTCCTATTTTTTATTGCCATACCGGTGCCTTTCCCATACAAAGAGAGAATGCATGAAAATAATCTCACCTCTCTAAGAGAACTATTACAAAATATGAGGATGTAATTAATGAATAGAAGATGTGTGATGGCCATAGCTTGAGTAGTAAGAGTACCATGGAAGTCACATCACCTCTTTTCCTTTACTTATAGGTGACTGATCCCTTTAGCTACCAACAAAATAGTAGTGGGGAGAGAGGACATCCATGGCACAAAACTCTTTGTGCATGAAAAAAGGGGAGGTTGATCCATTAATTAACAATGAAAATTAAACAGTCTGAATACAACTCATCCCCTAGGAAATGAAGTCTAGGTTGAAGCCCACATGTGTTATAAAGAGCCTTATGTAGACCCAGTTTACTCTGTCATAAGATTTAGATAGATCAATTTTGACAACATCCCTTTCTAAATTCATGATTTCTAGACTATGTAAGCCATCCCGAGTAGCAAAAATTGCTTCATGAAACTATATCTCCTTCAAAAAATCAAATTATTCTTTAGAAATAGATCAAGAGATAATGGGTTTGATTCTTAACGAGATTATGTTTTCTATGACCTTATATATGGCATTTCATAGAGAGATAGGTCAAAAAAATTCTAGAGAAGATGTATGGTCCATTTTGGGAATAAGGGAGATGAAAGTTGTATTGAATGTTGGAAACATATGATTTTCCATTCTAGATTCTCTAGTCACCATTAGGAGATCATTACTGATAGTGTCAAATAGATCAAGAAAGAATTACAAAGACCAACCATCAAGACCTAGGCTTTTGTCTCTCTGAAAATTTTGTAAACCATTTTTTAATTCAACTTCAGAACTTCATCCGTGATGGCCCTATTCTCAACTTCATTGACCAACTTGGCGAAAAGCTAAGCAATTCTAATTATTTTGTGATTGAGGCTCTAGTTTTGACATGAAATAGGATTTCAAAATGACTCTTTCCCATGAATCTTAGGCCTTAAAAATGTGTAACTTTTGTGCCATTAGGACCCTAAAGACTCCATATGGTATTGTGCATTTTCCTTTCCTTAGCACAAGCTTGGAAAAAAATTGTTTTCTTATCCCCACTAGCCAACCAGATGGCTCAGTTTTTTAATCGTCACTCTTTCTCTCATTCTCCTAATAGCATATTTTCCCATTTTTTCAAGGTCATAAGAGCCTCTCTAGATTTAGGAGAGATTAATACTTCCCCATATTGATCAATGAAGTTCACTAGTTGTTCTTTAATCTCCCTCAAATCCTAGACCTTATTCAACTTATTATTTTTAGCCCATTCTTTAGTTTTCAATTTAATAAGACTAATATTATCCTCAAATTAGTTGGCCACATGGGAGCTGAGATGAGGATCAAAATTTTTCCACTAACAATTAATAAGGGATAAAACCTCCTCCTCTTTTAAGGAGTAATTCATCTTGAAAGGGATGCCTAGTTTCAAGGAGGCCCCTCTAATTTCCAAAAAGGTGGGGGAGTGGTTTGAATCACCCCCAACCCCTATCCATTATTTAATCAGAGGGAAAATTCCCACTAAAGCCTCTAATAATAAGAAACAATCAATCCTCTTGACCACTTTTTCAATCCATGTACGATGATTCCTCCAAATAGGAGCTAATTTCACTTGTTCCACATCCACCAAATTCCAACCTTCAATTTTATTCAAAATCCAATCAATAAAAGGCTTTGTCCTAGCATTGGGACCCCGTATCTTAGATATGCCCAGGGAGAAGTTCAAGTCACCACCAAGGAGGCCTTACTTTATCTCTCTTTAATAGACTATGTATTCTGAGGTATAATATATATAGCCTTAGAATCCCTTTAGAGAGCCCCATAAGAGAGCCTATCTATAGTAGGGCGTAGATAATGGAGGGCCCGTTCAGGTTCGTACACAGCATCTTAGCCCAACAACACCCTACTAGTCAGGGGCTAACGTGACTATCGCGGTTGCTGCTGGTGCTTCTTCAATTGCTTCTGGGCGGGGCTTCATGAGGCTCATAGAATTGATAAAATATTTTTCAAAGAGGTTATCCTAGAACTCCTTGCAGTTGAGAGAAGGACCATATATATTTAACAAAGTGAATGAAGATCCAAGGCCCTCTAAAAAGGCCTTAAAACCCAACCTAGAATCCATACACTAAAAATTTGAGACTTAACTATTCTTGACATTCCAACTCACTGCAACCCCTCGATATCTTCCATTAGCATACAATGCCAAGAATCCCCAACTCTTTAATAGATATTATAAACACCTGAAAATGGCATCACCATGACCCAAGGTCTCTTGAAGGAAAATCACATTTAGGAAATTTTCTTCAACTAGTATACCTAGAGCATGCTTTTTTGGGGGACATGTTGGAGCCATATAGTTAAAGGAAAGGAGTTTCATTGGGAAAACCCTATAGGGGATGAAATAACCCTAAGCCCCCCCTGAATAGAAATTTTTTTCCTCGCAGCTAGGTCTAAGAGAGATTTTTCTTTCAATATTTTTCTTTCATCTTTGTCAAGTGATATTTTCAACCTCTTCCTCTGTCCTACGCAATTGAAAGGAACACATTACCAAGTCCCCATGTAATTCTATCCTAACAAGGAAGAGCTGACCTCAAACAAAGATTGTATACCTCCACTTGGGGTATTGAGGCTTGAGATAGGCCCAGAGAGGGAGAGGATGCAAGCGAGGAGTGATCTCTCATCATAGATGGACAAGGGCACAGGGCCTAAACAGGAGTGGGAATCCCAAGAAGGGGAAAACAAGGGGGAGGGGTTTCATCCATGGCAGGGAAGCCAAGACATCTATTGCATGTAAATGAGGGCTAGGATGAACTAGAGAAACAATGGAATATGCATAGGGGATGGGATCTAGGGAAGAAAAGGGAGAGTGTGGGGATACCTCGGGCTCCAAATGAACCCCAAGACTATTATCACATGACATGAAAGTAGAACATACATCACATACTAGGGAAATAATTTGGCAAGGAGAAAATGGGGCAGTACCTACAATTGATGTTGCCATAATGTCAACCTATGAGATTGGAGTTGTATGCTCCTCCTTAATCCTTTTATTATCTATTCCAGCAACCTCTTGGACCCTAGTCTCTTCTATGGTAAATAAAGAATGCAAGACAGGTGTGAGAACCTTTCCTAAATTTCCATGGTCATGTTTCTTTCTTTTGGAAAAATGTGATTTCTTTGAAAGTGACATCTTGCAGTCCTTAACCAAATGACCATGCATGCGACGTGATCTTCACTTGAATAGGATACCTGCATAATCCAATGTATAAATTATTTCCTCCTTGATCCCTATGTCCATATCCTCTATATACCCTTCCCTAACATCAAAATTAACCTGGACATAAGCTAGAGCCATATTGTGAATCAAAAAATATAGAGTCATGGTTCAAATAGGTGCCCAAGGAGTCTCCTATGTCTTGGAAGATTAGTGCATCCTAGTAATGAGGGTGAAGACCTGGTAGGCACACCAAAATCGACATTTTATCCATTCTCTCCAATTTTGCATCAAAGAATAGAGTGCGAAAATTAAAGAGAATAAGAGTTGATCCAATCATCCATACCTTTTGTTTAACCTTTTGGGCATTGGTCACTTCCTTGAAAATTAGGTGGATCCATCCTTTGGTCAGTAGAACCACCTCCCAAGGACTATTAACAATGGGTGGATTTCCTTGCTCATCCATGATTTTAAGGTTGATACCCCAAATTTTTTGACCCCTCGCCCATCTAACCAGATATTTCTCAGACATTTCCTTCACCTTGTGCATGAAGATGTCTACTACCAAAACAATGGATAATTGGCCTCTATGTGTCTTCTTGACACAATGAATCTTTTTCCTCTTATTGACTTTCTCAAGTTCAACCTCCTAGTTCTCTTTTCCTTCTAAGGTTGGTGAGGGTTTCTTCCCTGGTGCCATAGCTTCATGGGATACTTAATTCAACTCTTCTTCTACCTTCAAAATGAGGATTTCCCATAAGAATCTACTCAAATATTGTGAGGTCAAAGGAACCTAGGGAGAGAAAGAGACGAGAAAGGCCTTTGTAATCCTTCATTGCATTTAATTCCTTTTGTGAACCCTAAAGACACTGAAAAGTGTTGAAATTTTGGCCTACTATTCATGATGGGTGAAGGAAGGAAAGAATACATATATCAAGTGACTTCTAATGAAGTCCATGATAGATCTCAAAAACCTTGACTCCATACTATTGGTCCTAAATTCACCAATCCTTGTAATCTCATTCCTTATGATTTTGAGGCTAAGGTTAGGACCTCTAAACCTCTAGACGACATAAATTTATCAACTTCATGCTGGAATAGAGCTATTAAGGTGATGACCAACCCACTCTGAGCCTCTAAGTTATCTCCCTCTTGTACGTGGGTGAATTCTGGGGTACTCACCAAAATTTGTTCGAAACCACTCTCTTTTAGATCATAGTCATCCTATTCTTCCTCCTCAATGTGAGACCTTGAGCTAGAAACCGATAGATCAACCACTATACCTATTAGGGAACCACAGACACATTTTACGAACCTTCCAAATATGGAGATAACCAGTAGATGTGGGGTTGACAAAGAGGGACAAGTGATATTAGCCAATGGTGAGGATTGTGGTAGGGAGCATTGTTCTTACAAGCATAGTCCACACCTATTCCTAGTGGTTTTAACTTTCTGCAATTTTCGAGCTGAAAGTCCTAGGTTCTTCCACATCCCCATGCCGTATAAATATTTAATTTATATATTAAATCTTCTTATAATTAATAATAATAATAAAGAAACAATTTAGTTATTTTTTATGATTTTTATTTTTATTTTAGCAACATGAGATTTATCATAAGAGTTTTAATGTTTGTCATGGATTGATGTCTATCGATATTTACAAGTCATTTAATTTATATGGTTGCACTAGGTAAGTTATAATCATAATTTATTTTTACATTCCAATAAATTATCCTTTTTATAATTCATGATATATATATATATATATATATCATATTATTATTATTATTATTAAGTTGAATAGTAATAATAATAACAACAACAACAACAACATTTATATAATAAAATGGTAATGCATCTCTATTAAAAATAATAAATAAAGATAGCCACATTTCATAATAGATAAATAAAGTCAACATTTATAATTTATAAATTATAAAAGGTTTGATCTTGAGGGTTAGCTCAATTGGTCGACATCCTGTTGCTAAAGCACCTTTCCATTGGGAGGTCATGGGGTCAATTCTCACCTTTCTATTGGGAGGTCACAGGGTCAATTCTCCTCGATGCCCTCAAGGTTAGGTTTTGATTTAAATGGTTAAATCATTTGAAAATGTAAAATAAATTATGATTATAACTTTAAAATGAATATTTCTTAAGATGGGGTGCTAGAGAGGGGAAATGTCGGGGTGCATTGTTAAAAAAATTATCAAGAGAAATTAGCTACGAAAGTTAAATTTACCAATAACAAAAAACACCCATAAGCACAATGGTCATCCTAAAAAAGCTCACTCCAACAAAAACGCAACTAATAGAATTCTCTATTAGCCTCCCTTAGCCAAAACTAACCAAGCTGGCTAAGTGAGCCTTCACTCCTGGAACATTCCAATAAAGTATCCCAGTTTGTGTTTGTGGTTTGCATGTAATGAAGCCTTCTGAAGGCTTCATTACATGCAAACCACAAACACAAACTATGGGCAACAAAACCATGTGCTCAAAACCACCATGACGCTTTCACTTAGTTCTAACTCCAAACTTTACAAGTAATTTCCCAAGGTATGCATGTCTTACTAAGTCTTACAATCGTATGCCCATTTACATGTAAAAATTTTCTAACTCCATAGTAATATTATTATTGTTGTTTTTGTTATTTTCGTTGTTTATAATACACAACCAACATCTCCCTCTTCCATAGGTTACTTGTTTCACCATTGAAAATCTACAATCTTAAGCAAACAAACCATGATAAATCATCTCTTTGAAGCATTCCATCAAACACTTTGAGTGCAACCTTGATATGAATATAATTTGAGGAAGAGACTTGACATGGGTTTTATTGTACACCTTCTTGCACATATCCATGCCTCTTGTCATTCTAACACCTACTAATCAAAACAAAATAATATTCTCTCTCAACTTTGACCTCACCCCATGGCTTTGATACCATGTTAAAAGAATATTGAGAGAATTTAATCGAGAAAATTAAATTTACCAACGACAAAAAAAACACATAAAACATAATGTTTACCCTAGAAAACCCCAATCCATGGAAAAACCAACTAGAAAAATATTTTATTAGTGTCCCTTGGCCAAACTTAACCAAGATGATCAAGTGATCTTTAAGCACTAACCTCACGGGCACATTACAATAAAGTATTCCCAATCCTTTTAAAGGCTTCATTATGTGTAATCCACAAGTACAAAACTTAGTGTAGTCAAACTTAGAGATTTATTCTAGCCTCCTCCATCTAATTCTAATTTAAAATATAATTGAGATATTGGAATTCAAACTATTCATGGATTAAGTGGGTATGCATATGGACAGTAGCCTAGTCTAGTCACCCTCATGAATGGAAGTGACATGATCCCTTGATTTACTCATATGTTCCCATATTGAAGTTTCGTTAGAGCTTTAAAGGTGGAACATCTATTCAATGATTGAGCCTCTCTTTGGTGTGACACCATGGGATCACTCCAATATGAAGACCAACCTATGCACTAAACCACATTTTACTAATCAAGATTAATGCAAATAATATCAATTAATATAATCAACTCAAATTACTAAGACACAATGCATTCATCATATCCTCTTGAAAATAAGTTAAAAAATGTCAACAATATATCAATTTTAAATCTCTTATATCACTTGATTCTAATACAAATTCCTATTTTCTTTTTACAACACATATATATTTGAATCCCTTCCCCTACTTCGAGAGTAGGCTAGTTATAGAATAAATTACTACATTTTGCAACATTTGCTTTTTTCCCACACATATATATATAGAAACATTAAGTCATTTATTTTTTAATAGTATAAAATAAAAATAAAAACAAACTACGGTTTATTCATTAGCAATTAAATTGAGAAAAATATAATAAATAAATAAATATAATAAGTAACTAATTATATTTAAACTCAACATTCCATTTGCCTTTCTCCTATTGTGTAAAAAATATTAACTCTCATAATTATGACTATATTTTCTTTAGTGAAGATATTTTCTACAACTTTGAACATTAAGAACTAAAAGACAAATACAAGAAAGTTTCCAAATAAATCATTATCCGTGCCCACATCTTCATCTTGACTTTTATCATTGAGGAGGTTACGACTGGATTTTATTTATATTTTGTACAATTTAATGAGGCACATCAAATAATGCCTCAACACCTTCAATACCATAATTCCACATTACTAAAGTGCATACAAGCTCTAATGATATAAAAGAATTCCAAACTTGTTAGGCTCTGCATTGAATGATTGAGAGGAATTGATAAAAAAAACACATTGGGAAATACACATGGTTGCTTGCCTGGGAAATACGAAATGCTTCCAAATTTTTTCATCCTTGTGCGACAGTGATACCGACACCTCACCATATTTAAAGGAACGCATCTCATTAATCATCTACATTACATTTTAGTTTTATTAGTTAATATTAAAAACAACACTTCATATCATTTGTATTATGGTTGGGTAAGTTTGAGTAAAGAAAGAATTATATATTAATTAATAATTTGAATTAAATTATATGTTAATGATTTTCAATTAAACAGTTTTCCAGAAAATGGTTCGTACTGTGGATTCTTCGATAACTGAGTCAAGAGATATAAACCACAGATGTCTTAAATCCAGAAGAAAATAATTTATTTAATTTAATAATGTAAATGATAAATTAATATTATTTATTAATTTGTTATGTTCATTAAATTTTTTTATAAATTAAATATATTATTAATATATTTATTTTATATTAATATTATAAAATATGCATTTGTACTATTAGAAATAATAATGAAACCTTTTTATTAATATGAATTTGATATATATTTATAATAATAATAAATAAATTACTATCAATTTTTTCTAATTTATTTTTTTAAATATTGTAACATCCCTAAGTAAGTCGGTGTAAAACTATACAGTTGAGTAATTCTTTTAAAAGATTACGAATTAGTTTAAAAAAACTAATTCTTGTTGTTGATAAAACTAATTGAGAGGAATATTTTAGCGAATTGCGCGTGGAACCCATTTGTCCTCTATACCGGTAATAACTGATTCTTGATATTGGAAACGAGATGAGATCGAATGGTTGGAGGTTCTTCATCTCACGATTGCTAGCCATGATGACGGTTAACAGTTACACCTTCATTTTCAACGGAAGATAAGTGTGTTCTTATGGTAATCACCACGGGGGATGAGGGAGGAAGGATCGAATCCTCGGATTCATGGCTCTGTTTACAACAGCTATGGGTGACGCCAAAAAGGAACGCATTGTCGAAATCTCTCCATTTTCACAGCATCCCTGCGTATGCTGTTTTCAAGAAACCCAAGTTCGAACCCAATGACTAACCATATATAATGAATGAATGCATAATGACATATCTCGAATGACGTAATTACGTATATAATGAATGACTGGAATCACTGGTCGAAATGAACCAAGGTCCCGGAGGGGCTTGCGCTTCCTCTCCCTCTCCCTTATGGTCGAGTACCTAAAGGTGATGGCGGCCCTATGGTCGAGCCTGCTTACGCATCCTAATGGTCGAGCCCCCTAAAGGGTCCTAGTGCAAGGAGAGAGATTTATGACTGATCATTATATATGTCATTTCATACATGACCAGAGAGATGTGAGTGAGAGAAGGTCCGGATGGAAGAAGTTCACAATTCGATCTCTCAAAATAGCATAATGACATATATAATATATGCATGATCTGCTAAAGCGTAATTACCTATCTCATTCAGGCAGAGAGATCGTCAAACCCATATTCCAGCTCAAGGCACTGGTTGTTCTGAAATCTTGAAATTGAGCTGCTTGAGTCCCCTGTGTCTTCCAAATAGGTTTGGAATCAAATTGGGATGCCGAGGTCGGTGACGTGGTTATGAAGGATGTGGCAGAAGAAATTAAGGAGGATAAAGAATTGGAAATCGACGCCCAAACTGGAGGTTGCGATCAAGGAAATGTCTTACGCGGCTGTTAAAGAGCTTCACTCTCAAACAATTCATGGGACGGATCTGTGCCCTGCTTGTGAGGCTGGTTCCCAAGCCAATATCTCCAGCGATACCATGGCAGCAGAGTGTACGTGCCAAGTGTTTGATGAAAGGTCTACATGCAAAGTGTTTGATGGAATTCCTGTACAAGGCAGTGTTAAATCAAACGACTCTGATAATGCCTGTCCTGTGTTTGAAGAAAGACATGCTTTCATTTGGTGTTCAAATTGCTCTTAAAGAAAACTTTGATGCTCTTGGTGTACTCCAAATATTCTGTGGCCTGATCTAAAACCAGAGCTGGAGCACGTGCAATATATTCCAGCAGATCAGCAGATGCTTCTATTTGCAGGATACAAACTCAGAATCATGCTTATTTCTCTAGCTACAACGCATACGAGGGTTCACGTCTTTATTTGTTTTTTACAAGTACATGGAAACATAGTGCGCAAAGGCGTGGTTTCATTCACTAAACCTTATAATAAAGATACGGTCAGGAATAAATCATTCCTACCCTGTTCTCCGAGCCTTCGTATTCCTAATGCATACATCATGGAAAAATCAGAAATGGTGTTGCTGTCAGAATTCGCAGCGTAAGAGGCCATAATCCGCTCAATGTTTCAACCAGAAGCAGTCATTTACATATTCAATGGTGGCTGGCTTCCTTCAAATTTGCACAAGTGGATATACTAAACGCAAGGCATGCCTTCCGAGCTCACATTATCGATCATCTCCGTCGATGTTGGCTGGGTCGTGCGCGGGAACGATGGCGGTTGGTGCCAAAAGGGGAGTGATGTTTAACATTATGGCAGGAAAATGATTATTGGTCCATGTAGATGAGTAGATGTTCAAAGATCTCTTTTAGAGGTTGTTTATTGATTGATTAATATGATATCTAATCTTGTTGCCAAGTTTGTTGACAACTTCATTGACAGGAAACGATGGTGGATGATGCCAAAGGAAAGTGATGTTTGACCTTGTGGCAGGAAAATGATTAATGGACCATGCAGATGAGTTTGAGTAGCAGGATCGTACATTGCTAGAACAATCATGCCACAAGGGATGTTGTATGTGGCGGTATGTAAGTAAAAGATTACATGAAAACTGTATTAGCTTTTAGCTAGTTATGTGACAACTTAATGATAACTCATTGTAATGATTTTATGACAATGGTTAAGGGATGGAATCCCTTATAAGCCATTGAGTGAGGGGTGAAATCCCTCACGAGCGTTTAATAATAAGATTAAACGTTTGCTGGTTTTCACCCTACGGGGTTTCCAGGGTAAATTGGTGTTCAAATGGTGTGATTGCCTTTTGTGTCCGTTCGATAATGATGAGTCCTTGATGTTGATGGTTATTTATTTGATGTGACAACCATAATGTCCTATTACATGATTATTTAATATGGTTAAGGATATCAAGAAATGGATGCAGGGATTCATGAGACAGTTTATGTCATTACACAGTTTATGTCATTACACCACCACAGTGGGGTTAAAGGTTATGCAATGGTTATGCAACTTACTGTCTTGATGGCAATTTACTTGATGTACTAATGAATATTATATCTAATGGTAATGATGATTTGTGGAGTTGTGAATTGGTTATTTACTTGTGGTAATTTGTAAAAAAAAAATCTAACTCCCTACTTTTACATGCGAGGTTATCGGGGGATGTGACAAGTGGTATCAGAGCTAAAGGTTGCAGCACTGGCGCCTTTGGGAATTAGTAAGCGGAAAATAAATTGAGGTATGCCACCAATGAGCATTAACTCAGGTATGGGTTTAATCACTCACATATTGATTTACATAGTACACTGTTTTGGTATGATAAGTGTGATTCGTGTTCAAACTGCTTTGAGTAGTAAGTAATAAAGTTGCTGCATAGCTATGTTCATGACATTATATTCCTGATGAGGATGAAATACATTGAAACTTTTGTCACACTTAGAACAATATTGAACACTCATTGAGGAAAGTGACAATCAACTACCAACTTTTACTTTGCAAATATGGCAATAACAATGATTCATTTACTAAACGAAATTGAAGCTACAATGAACAAAACTTAATGAGTCAATGCATGAATATAAATTATGGGGAACATCCTTGAATAGGATGACCAATTGTTTTAAAAGGACATTAGAAGAACCCTTAGATATTGGAAAACATGCAATGAGTCAAGCAGTGAGACTTGATTGTCATAACTAACTTTTGATTCAGTCTTGTCATGGATGTATGAAGACGATTGGTAGTTGAGATTGGTTAGTGTTGTATGACTAACCCATAGAACTTATATGCATTAATTGAATTGGACTTAAGATTATTACAATTCGAAAACAAGTGAAGGTTGAATGATGTCACATGCATGGAATGTGTGTATGAAGATTTTTACTCTCTTTGTGCTTTAGTTCCAGTTGTTTATGAGAAGAGTTATTAATTTTATTCACCATGAGAATGCATGATGAATAGTATATGCTTATGTCTTAATAGATTAAATGATGATTACCCTCTAATTAATGGAAATCCATTAGCATGGTATGTGTTTATGTTAATCATTACTTGTTGGGAGATAAAAACCATTGGAGCCTCGATTTAATGATGGTTAAATTTATCTCTACTATGGGAATGATGGATTTCTTATGCATGTTGCATTCCAGGGTGAAGTTAATTGTAGAGGCATGTTCAGTGGGTAACATTTCTAGAACCCATTCATGGTATAATTACATGTGATAATTATTCATAAATAGACTACCTGTGTTAATACAGTTGTCAGTAAACTCTAACTACCTTCCCCAACTATAGATGCTTCCAAGGAAAAGGAAGCAAGGAGAAGGAAGAAGACCGTACTGTAGGGACAGACGGAGATGGAAAAAGAAATCGCTAAGTTTGGTGATGACCAGATAGCACAAGCTTTGAGTGTCAGAATCTTGCAGAAGACGCTAAGTCTGGGGATGACTAGATAGCACTCGATGTGAATGTGAGTATTCCCTTGACCATGCTTAAGGAGTTGGAAAATGATAACTATAGTGTGTTGATGTTAATGATTTTCGTAATGTCTCCTTGAACTCATTATTCTGAAATGGTCACATAGTAGTGTTATGATAGTTGTTGCATCTAGCATCAAGTGCTAACTCTGGTGCATGTGTGACACTTAGGAGGTCATGCTTCTAATTGCATAAGTAGAGCAATTGCTTCCGGTAAGGGTGGTTTAATTTGCTAGTTATGCATATTGAACCAAGGAAAAGATAGGTAACTCTATTCTTTATAGATAATAATCAGTTGCGTTTTACTAAACAGTTGGAAATATCATGGGGTTAATTTCTACAGTAAAGATTGATTGTTTATATGTTTTCTTGGTAGAGAAAATATGATAATACTTGCAGTAAAAGATTGGTTATTTTATATGTTTTCTTAGTAAAGAAAATAGGTAGTTCCTCCAAGTAAGACTACATGTGAGTCTTGTGAGAGAAATGTTTGTCTCTTGTTGTTTTTCTTGGAATAAAATCCTTGCTAAATATAGCCAAAGTATCTTCTTGAGAAAAGAAGATGATGCATATCAACGCCCTGAGGACATAGCATGAAGGGTGGCCAAGTTTTCTTGAATTAAAATATGTATTTTTATTTGATAAAAGTTTCTTGGAAAATATATATATACTAATTGCATTATGATACTAGTTAGTTTCTAAGTTCTAGTGAAATGATTATGCATTACATGCATGATAAAGATAGCTAAAGATGTGCTTCTAGGCACATAGCTATTCATTTCTAACTTTTTGAAGAAAGAGTATATTATATATATATATACATAAATATAGTTTCATTCTTAGAGTGTGCATACTTCATGTATGAAGATGAAGGATTTTGTGAGAGTTTTCTTGAAAATAAAAATAGAGGTTCTTTCCTTTAAAGACACATTAGAATAGTGTTCATGCAAGAAACAAAATCCTTGTTTCATGTAAAGAACTATGTGCATTGAAGTAAAATAATTGTGTTAGGAAAAGACATGTTGCATAATGGTAGCTATTGTGACTTTGGAATTATGACTCTGTGTGTACATAGAGAAAGTGATCATGTTAACTTTCTTGAAGACAATAATCTTCTGAAGAGATTGTCTTGCTAGATAAGTTGTGTTGATTTCTTGATTTTGGATGGATAAGTAAATCTTGTTCTGTATTTTGATTTTTATGCATAAAGATGGATATCTTTAATAATTCCCTGAAAGGGAAGATAGAAGAAAGAGGTATGTAGTTTGTTGTATGAAATGATGGTAGTATTCTAGTGAAGGGAATATGTGTTGCATACACTAAAGAAAGGCTTATATGATAAGCAATGGTATGCACAAAGATTAGTCATTGTGACAAGTGGTATATTATATTAATGATGCATGGCCAATGTTGGCCATAGTAAACGTAAGATAATACTCCATTAATGACGATTTGAATTAAGACAACAGACTATGGAAAAATTGGAAATGTTTAGATTATTAAATCAACTGTTGTTGACATTCACATATTAATGAATATTTGCATATGCTTTTATACATGACAATATTATATGCATGAAAATGCTTGGAAATTGAATACGTGTTAACTGATGCATATTTATAACTAACGTTGCTATTGGGATTAAGTAGTGGTAGCTTAATGGCAACAAGAAAACTCATCACGTAAATTGCTGCAATGTGAATTGCAATCATAAATGAGAAAGAATGATGTTATATGATATTCATGAATTATGTTATTTGGGAAATTTGCATGCATACAACGTGTATGATAGATATGTTTCCCATCAATCTAGATGTTGTGGACCCATGATGAGGGATAAGTGTAAATGCATGGTGTACATGCATGTTTATTTTGTTAATGATAATGATTATATGGTTCATTATGTAAATTACTTTGGGAAAGATTGATAACAGAGAAATTTAACATGCCAGACAGTTGCAGATAGATGTGAAAGGCTAGAATGCCTTGGGTTGATGGCAGTTACCTGCCCGGAGGGGCTGATGGTACTTGTCTACCCGGATTGTGAAAGGTTGGAATGCCTTGGGTTGATGGCAATTACCTACCCGGAGGGGTTGATGGTACTTGTCTTCCCAGAGTTGGGTTGATGGCAATTACCTGCCCGGAGGGGTTGATGGTACTTGTCTGCCCGGAGTTGGGTTGATGGAAGCTACCTGCCCGGAGGGGTTGATGGTACTTGTCTGCCCAGATTTCCTCTCTCTGGAATTCTTGAGCTGGTTGGCCAGTGGAATTCCATGTTAGACCTGGTAAGGTCTCTATCAAAGAAACTGTCTGGATGTGAAAATGACTCGGTTTGGTTGTGGAAACCAGTTCCCATGGGTTGGGAATTCTTTAGTCTATTGTGATTTTCATGGCTAAAGAAATAAACTAATCAGTTGTGTGTGATGTTAAAAATAAATTCTATATATAGTTGTGTGAAATGTGTTATGCACATTTAACATGAAATGAGTTTAATTTTCAATAAGGAGTTATTGGAAATTTTAATTCCTGTATCATTTTATTAATCTTGTGAAAGTCTTAGTAGGGGCTAAGACCATTTCCAAATGATGCAGTGATTGACAGTTTTGATAATTAGAGAGCTAGGTGCTCTTTTGGTACTTCTAGAAGTACTTTGTGGATGTCTTTAGTGAGAGTAATTCAGTGTGCATGTGGAGCAGTGATGAGCTCTTAAGAACTTGTAAAAGTACTATGAATTAAATATCATCTAACATGGCACAATTGATTGATAGTCAAACGTATTTCATTTGACTCAAAATATAGTGACTAATGTGATTGAATTTGTTAGTCATATATTACAGGAATAACTTACCATGGAGGGTTGAAGAGTTGTCCAACCACTATTAAAATGCTTACATGAAAGTATTCATGATTTCAAGAATAGATGGTAAGTAATGGTAAGTTGACACAGAGAATTGTTTATTATGAATGAATAAGGGCCAAGTGGTGGCGATTAGAAGTTGCATATTTTTTGCAATTACGAACGCTTATGACTATTGATGCTTATAACTAAAGATCTTTCTTATGATTATAGCATTACTATTTTGTTTGTTGTCATTTCTTGGAATGAAATAGTTGATTTTAAAGAGGAATGACCACTTTTTGTGTGGTTTGTATGGTTATTTCTTGAGAAAAATCTAAAGTTCCAACGAGTGACAAACACCGAGGACGGTGTTCCTGTTAAGGGGGGGAGTATGTAACATCCCTAAGTAAGTCGGTGTAAAACTATACAGTTGAGTAATTCTTTTAAAAGATTACGAATTAGTTTAAAAACTAATTCTTGTTGTTGATAAAACTAATTGAGAGGAATTTTTTAACGAATTGCCCGTGGAACCCATTTGTCCTCTATACCGGTAATAACTGATTCTTGATATTGGAAACGAGATGAGATCGAATGGTTGGAGGTTCTTCATCTCACGATTGCTAGCCATGATGACGGTTAACAGTTACACCTTCATTTTCAACGGAAGATAAGTGTGTTCTTATGGTAATCACCACGGGGGATGAGGGAGGAAGGATCGAATCCTCGGATTCATGGCTCTGTTTACAACAGCTATGGGTGACGCCAAAAAGGAACGCATTGTCGAAATCTCTCCATTTTCACAGCATCCCTGCGTATGCTGTTTTCAAGCAACCCAAGTTCGAACCCAATGACTAACCCAGTGGCTTTCTCAAACCCATATTCCAGCTCAAGGCACTGGTTGTTCCGAAATCTTGAAATTGAGCTGCTTGAGTCCCCTGTGCCTTCCAAATAGGTTTGGAATCAAATTTGGATGCTGAGGTCGGTGACGTGGTTATGAAGGATGTGGCAGAAGAAATTAAGGAGGTTAAAGACTTGGAAATCGACGCCCAAACTGGAGGTTGCGATCAAGAAAACGTCTTACGCGGCTGTTAAAGAGCTTCGCTCTCAAATAAGTCATGGGACGGATCTGTGCCCTGCTTGTGAGGCTGGTTCCCAAGCCAATATCTCCAGCGATACCATGGCAGCAGAGTGTGCGTGCCAAGTGTTTGATGAAAGGTCTGCATGCAAAGTGTAAGATGGAATTCCTGTACAAGGTAATGTTAAATCAAACGACGCTGATAATGCCTGTCCTGTGTTTGAAGAAAGACATGCTTTCAATTGGTGTTCAAATTGCTCTTAAAGAAAACTTTGATGCTCTTGGTGTACTCCAAATATTCTGTGGCCTGATCTAAAACCAGAGCTGGAGCACGTGCAATATATTCCAGCAGATCAGCAGATGCTTCTATTTGCAGGATACAAACTCGGAATCATGCTTATTTCTCCAGCTACAACGCGTACGAGGGTTCACGTCTTTATTTGGTTTTTACAAGTACATGGAAACATAGTGCGCAAAGGCGTGGTTTCATTCACTAAACCGTATAATAAAGATACGGTCAGGAATAAATCATTCCTACCCTGTTCTCCGAGCCTTCGTATTCCTAATGCATACATCATGGAAAAATCAGAAGTGGTGTTGCTGTCAGAATTCGCAGCGTAAGAGGCCATAATCCGCTCAATGTTTCAACCAGAAGCAGTCATTTACATATTCAATGGTGGCTGGCTTCCTTCAGATTTGCACAAGTGGATATACTAAACGCAAGGCATGCCTTCCGAGCTCACATTATCGATCATCTCCGCCGATGCTGGCTGGGTCGTGCGCGGGAACGATGGCGGTTGGTGCCAAAGGGGGAGTGATGTTTAACATTATGGCAGGAAAATGATTATTGGTCCATGTAGATGAGTAGATGTTCAAAGATCTCTTTTAGAGGTTGTTTATTGATTGATTAATATGATATCTAATCTTGTTGCCAAGTTTGTTGACAACTTCATTGACAGGAAACGATGGCGGATGGTGCCAAAGGAAAGTAATGTTTGACCTTGTGGCGGGAAAATGATTAATGGACCATGAAGATGAGTTTGAGTAGCAAGATCGTACTTTGCTAGAACAATCATGCCACAAGGGATGTTGTATGTGGCGGTATGTAAATAAAAGATTACATGAAAACTGTATTAGCTTGTAGCTAGTTATGTGATAACTTAATGATAACTTATTGTAATGATTTTATAACAATGGTTAAGGGATGGAACCCCTTATAAGCCATTGAGTGAGGGGTGAAATCCCTCACGAGCGTTTAATAATAAGATTAAACGTTTGTTGGTTTTCACCCTACGGGGTTTCCAGGGTAAATTGGTGTTCAAATGGTGTGATTGCCTTTTGTGTCCGTTCGATAATGATGAGTCCTTGATGTTGATTGTTATTTATTTGATGTGACAACCATAATGTCCTATTACATGATTATTTAATATGGTTAAGGATATCAAGAAATGGATGCAGGGATTCATGAGACAGTTTATGTCATTACACAGTTTATTTCATTACACCACCATAGTGGGGTTAAAGGTTATGCAATGGTTATGCAACTTACTGTCTTGATGGCAATTTACTTGATGTACTAATGACTATTATATCTAATGGTAATGATTATTTGTGGAGTTGTGAATTGGTTATTTACTTGTGGTAATTTGTAAAAAAAAATTCTAACTCCCTACTTTTACATGTGAGGTTACCGGGGGATGTGACAAGTATATTAAAAGCTTTTTTTATGTGTTGTTTGAATTTTTGTTGTTGTTGTGATTAATAATTTTTCTTTTTCTAATAATGTTTCTGGTAAATATTAAAAGTTATTTTCTAGATATGTAGATAAATGATATATATGAAACATTTTTTTGTAGACTAATGTAGCACCTTAAATGCTTCATGACAATAGGTAGATAGTTCCTTGAGATATTTTTTACTCAAGAAAAACTTTGTAGGGGAAATCAAGATATGGTTTCCCACATTTGTGCCAATCATAATTGTGCTTACTAACTATCTAATAACACGAACAAGGTAAATAACATGGACAAAAAGAAGCTTCTTAAAATAGCTTCAAACTCCAACCAAAAAAAACACATTGACATAATTATGCCAAGACATGGCTAAGTCATTGAAGAATAAAAAGAAGGCATTCTACAAAATAATGTTAATTAACATTCATGACAATAGGTAAATAACTCCTTGAGATTTATTTACGCAAGAAAACCCTTGTAGGGGGAATTAAGATATGGTTTCCCACATTTGTGCCAATCATAATTGTTCTCACTAGGTATCTAATAACAAGAACAGGGTAAATACCACTAACAACAAGAAGCATTGACATAATTATGCTAAGACATGGCTAAGTAATTGAGCAATAAAAAAAGTCATTCCACAAAATAATGATAATATTAAAAATGTAATTACAACTAAATCTAAAAATATTATGATGTGATAAAAATTAGAGCAAAAGATAAATTAATGTACACTAGGGAAGTGGTCAACCCTAATCTAGAAGATAAAAAATATCTAACTATTTTGATTAATGAAGAAAAGAAAATCAACATTGCTAAAATAAGAACATGCTTTTATCTTTGCATTTACAACCCTAAGAACTTCTTATTATTATGAATTAGATATGTTAGATATATACTTATAATGATAAAAAATTAAATTACGATGATATTTTTTTTTTAATATATTAAAAAAAGTATTTTATGTTTGATAAGCCTTTTCAAAATTTAATTTTCTAAATTTTTCTTTTTCTTTTTTTGTATTGTGATTAATATTTTTTTTTTAATACTTTTTTTTTTCAAATAAAATTTCTTAGTAACTTTTAAAAGTTCTTCTCCACACATATACAGATAGATGACATCGATAGTAAACATTCTTAGGAAATATTTCTTTGTCGACTAATATAGAGCATCAAATGCTTGATAACATTTATGACATTATGTAAAGTACTTGTTGATATTTTTTCAACCCAAGAAAAAATGTTAGGGGAAATTAAGATATGGTTTCCCACATTTGTGATATGGTTCCCCATATTTATTGATGCTATGATTAGTAAATTTGTAAACTTGGAATATAATTCTTCTTCCAAGTTGGTTAGAATGTAATCCCTGCCAACACAAAACCAGTCAAATATTTAACCACATTGACAATATCCTATTGAAATAAGAGTTTCATTAAGTTATTTAATATACTTAAAGTTGAAATGGATTTATATTATCATGAAAATTTAATTTTGTATAAATATAAGCATTTAGATATTGAATGTAAGGACATGTCTTTGTAAATTCCTTGTTATTTAAAATTCATTGGATAGTGAGAAGAAATAAAATAAGATTAATTACTAGTCAAATATTTAACCACATTGACAATATCCTATTGAAATAAGAATTTCATTAAGTTATTTAATATACTTAAAATTGAAATGGATTTATATTATCATGAAAATTTAATTTTGTATAAATATAAGCATTTAGATATTGAATGTAAGGACATGTCTTTGTAAATTCCTTGTTATTTAAAATTCATTGGATAGTGAGAAGAAATAAAATAAGATCACTTGATTAAAGTTGGATCACATATAAATTTTCTTAACTTAAATGAATCAAAAATATAATGAGAATAAGATTAATTTTATCAAAATAAATTTAGATACAACAAATTTCAAGTTGAAGTCATTTTTATAGGGTATAATGTGTCTCTAAAAATTTTGTGTGAGAGTAGTTGAGAGTGAGAAGAAATAAAATAAGATCAAATGATTAAATTTGAATCACATATAAATTTTCTTAACTTAAATGAATAAAAAATATAATGAGAATAAGATTAATACTATTATAATAAATTTAAATACAACAAATTTTATGTTGAAGTCATTTTTCTAGGGTATAATGTGTCTCCAAAAAGTTTGTGTGAGAGTAGGAGAGAGAGAGTGGAGGTCAATTGCAGTCTTCCTCACTTGACATAAAGTCATTTTTCTAGGGTATAATGTGTCTCCAAAAACTTTGTGTGTGTGTGTGTGTGTGTGTGTGTGTGTGTGTGTGTGAGAGAGAGAGAGAGAGAGAGAGAGAGAGAGAGAGAGAGAGAGAGAGAGAGAGAGAGAGAGATGTCAATTGGGATCTTCCCCACTTGACATGATGAGCTATAAGGCCTTGATAAATGTTGTTGTAATGACTTTCTGCCTATGAATATTGATGTATTGCCTTCAACCCTATGAACTATTAAGTGAGTATGCCTATGGGTTGGTCTAGTGCCAACAACTTCACTTTAAAAGAAAAGAAGTGCATCTCTTGAAATCATATGACAAATTGAGTTATCAACCCACTGTAAAACCTCTCAAAAAAATTTGTGTGAACATAATACAAACTACTTTTCAATATAGATAAGAGGTTAAAATACAACATGTTAATAAAATTAGAGAAAGGTTATTTTTGATGATAAGAAACACATAGATGAACACGAATATCCATGGAATAAGTTATGATTAAAATTATTGTGATAATTTGAACAATATGTAAATTTTCCCTAGTTACAAAAATTTTACAACCTTTTGCAAATTGGTTATGATGCCATATATTGGTTCCCACCAATGCATATATTTCTAACCCCATCAATGTCATTGAAAAGACACACTATATGGTTATCGAAATCAAATTTTGAATGTTCTTTGAGACAATAACTACATGCAACCATTGCAAGACAACCATAAATGATGTTGTCACATCTTTATTATTCAAATACAATCGTTATAGCCTGTAATTAGATCCTTGTGATGATAAACAACCCATAGATGAACACTAATATCCATGGAATAAGTTATTTTTACAATTTTTGTGATAATTTGAACAATATGTAAATTTCCAATTGTTACAATAATTCTATGACCTTTTACAAATTGTTTATGATGTCATATATTGGTGCCCACCAATGCATATATTGTTAACCCCATTAATGTCATTGAAAAATAACTTTATATAGTTAAGGAAACCAACTTTTAAATGTTCTTTGAGACAAGAACTAAATGCAACCATTGTGAGTCAACCATAAATGATGTTTTCACATCCTTATTATCCAAATCCAACCATGTAGATAGCGTTGTAATTGAATCCTTCAGTAGATTCAATAAATTGTATATCCAATATAAGAATAGAAATATAAAATGTAGTAATGAAGGAAACATCTCATCCATGTCATTGTCACATGCTCCTCTTCCATTTTTCTCCTTGTGTGAGGATGATTTGAGTCTCCAATTCAAAACCCTAAAATTGCACAAAGGATCCATTTATTCCTCTTCAATATTTATTCTTGAGTGAGAATGATTTGAGTCTCCACTTCAAAACCCTAAAATTTCACAAATGATCCATGCGTTCCAACCATCCATTCTTTCACAACAAGATTTCGTGCATGTGGCTACATATGCATCACTTTATTTCAATATTTTCATTAGATTATTATAATAGATTTAGTAAGAAAAAGTTAACACATGTCACTGGGAATCTAGAGTTGGATTGGTATTGAGCGACAATACAAAAAGGTTGTCTCAAAGGACCAATGAAATGGCTTCCATATCATCTGATAAACAATGACATTGTGATTTCCCCTAATGTAGTTTTGTAACTTTATTTTTTATACGAATGAATTTTCAAATGTCTCCTCTTATCTTTGATCACTTTCTTTGTGTGTTTCACATATTCACAATGTATTTGTAATCAATTTCCCCATAGAAATAAAAAAATAAAAAATTTGTAAGTTCTTGTTCATTAGAAATAGAAGAGGTTACATTTTACTTATGCTCCAATGGAATTTCATAAGTTTTGGGAAGAGGATATTCCACACTTCAAGGTTGTCAAATTCATGGATTATGTTCATCCCCTTGGATGGAGCTTCATTTGTAACTGCCATTTACAAGGTGTTTTTGTCTTCTCTGACCTCATTCATCAACTTTGGACATAAAATGTTCTTCATATTTGGCACTATAGAGTTTTGATTTATATTTTTTTGATCTTCTACATCTTTCGGAATCAATTAGGATCACATTCTTTCCACCTTTTCAATGTAGATTTCTTACCTTCATTCCTTTTTGAAAAGGTGTGTGCATGAGGATAAAAAAATATAGAAATGTATGGTTGTTGACAACACAAACATTAAAATGCAATATTCTCATAACTCAAATAATAATCTCATTAAAAATTACCCCATTGTAATAACATCTACTAACCATTAGGTTCCTATTGATGTCAATATCAACACATTTGAGATATGTGAATAGACCTAGTTTAATATAATCTAGATATGATATGTCGTAACTACACCAAGTACTAATAATATCCTTTAGAATTATTAAATGCCAATAATGAAGGGGAAATTTTAGGAATTGAACCCAATTTGGAACTTTTGTTATAGAGATAGTGAAAGGATTGAAATTAAGGCTCTCCTCTAAAACTATTTGATAATTAACTATATCCTCAAACTTGATAATAAAGAAACTCTTAAAGAAAAGATAAGCCTCACAATGCTTTGCCCATGTTAAAAGAATCTATTTATACAAATTTGAATTGGAAGGCCATAAACCATTAAATATTGGTGAAAATGAAGCAAACTTATAACTTCTAATTTCGAGACCTCTTTAGATTTCTCCACAATGTGTGATATGATTTATTGTGCATATTTCCTATCTTTCGTTAATTTCTCTTTCCTCTAACTATAAGTTTGCCCTTATTTTCTCTTATCATCAAAAACTTAATTAAAAATTTAATTTCCAATTGATAATTAGTCATTACATGATCAAAATTTCAATGTTGTTTTCAACATTATGAAGAAAAATACTAATTTTCTCAATATGCCTATTTGTCACATGAGTATCTTCTTTGTTAAAGAAAGTATTCTAATCCTTCTACAAAATATATTATTTCATTACCAAAATTCTCACAAATGTAACATATTTTACTTAAATTTTATTGGTAGATTCTTCATTTATTAATTATGCCTTTGACTAAATTTTAGTTAAGAATTACTCACTTTTTTATGATAATAATAGTTCATGTTCATTGAGTCCATAATCATTCTATTGGACCTTAATAAAGGTAAGAGATTACTTGGATTTCTTTAGAATTTTATATATGTGCTCAAAGAACATTAAGAGAAGCATTCCAAGGTCACAAAAGTGTGATGACTTACAAGGTTAAGAAGCTTAGCACCATGATGAATATTTTGGAATTGTGATATAATTTGGACATATGAAAGACATTCTAAGAGAAAATGGGAAGTCTCATCTTGAACCCTCTTAGTGTGAAGGTGATAGAAGAATGTTGTTGTGGGAATTGTCCAACACCAATTTCACTATGCAAGAGATGAAAGCTTTTTATTTTAACATTGTTTAATTTCTTCTTTATGTTGGTCAAAATAGTTATATTTTTTTGATCTTCTAGACTAGGGTTGACCACCTCCTTAGTGAACCTTAATTTCTTTTTTGCTATAATTTCTTATCACATCATAATTTTTTTTAAGATTTTGATGTAATTACATTTTTATATTATCATTATTTTGTAAAATGGCTTGTTATTCCCCGATGACTTAGCCATGACTTACATAATTATGCCCTCCTCCTTTGAGCTACATGCTATTTTGGTTACAGTTTGAAGCAATTTTGGGAAGCTTCTTGATATTCATGTTGTTTATATTGTTCTTGTCATTAGATATTTAAGGAGCACAATTATGATTAACACAAATGTGCGAAACCATATCTTAATTTTCCATACAAAGTTTTTCTTGAGTAAGAATCTTTAGTTACTTATTATCATAAATGTTATAAAGCATTTAGATGTATTACATTAATAAATAATTATTTTTTTCCTAAAAATATTTACTAAAGATATTATCTATCTATATATGTGGTGAGAACAACTTATGAATTTTTCAAAAAAAGAGTCATTTGAAAAAGAAAAATTATTAATCACAACCAAAATAAATTAAACTTCTCCAAAAATAAATTTTGAAAACACTTATTCAACAATTTTTTTTTTCATGGTTATAAATATATATCTAACATAACAACCTACAGGTTCTAAACTCCAATTTGCTTCATTCTTGAAGACTTGGTTTGATCTTTTTGGTTAATGATTCAAATGAATAAGAGGTTTTGAGTTGGGGAGCATTTTTGTTTTTAAATCTCTAGTCAGTAAGAAACAATAGGAGCCATTATTATTATTATTCTTTGTATAGTTTTTTGTAGGGAAGAAGAAGAAAGAACTATAGATATGTGTATCTGTATCTATGTATTTTGCTCCACAAGTTACTTGTGAGACCAAGAAATGATTCTCAATATAGTTATATATTTTTATGTAATTTATAGGGCCCTCTGTACAGTTGTTTGAGGAAAAGTGCCTATGGTAGTGGTGAAGAGGCAAAACCCCATTACTGTCTGTGTGGAATAATTATTTTGTTTTCTATTTAAAACCAAACCCGCAGATTGTACTGTAAATATCTGTGAGGCCTTTGGTTGGCTGAATGTTTTACGAGGTTTTGAAGAAAATGATCACGGGATTTTCTTGGCCACTTATATTGTTTGAAGTAAATTATTCTAAAAAGGTCAATTTCTGTGAGCAAATTCCTGCCACAAAAGTTCAATTTCTGTGAGCAAATTGCTGCCTACAAATAGCAATACTGGTTTGATTGATATTTGGATACAGTTCATTCTGTTTTTTCCAAATTAATAATGCATAGAACCAATGGCTGCGCTCTGTTGGTTTTCCTTCGTAAACCTGTTGCAGTGGGAGTTGACCGCCAAGCTTCTATTTCCTGTTTTTTCTTTTCAAGTAAAAATCCGCGAAAGCTATATTTTTTTCGTTTTAAATATTAAAAATCCAACAGGTTCGAAATAGCTGCGTGATCTACATGCCAAACATGAATGGAAGTCGGAGAGACTCGATCCTTCGATGGTCAATTAATTATTCACATTTATTAGTAAATGGCATATTGAAGATCTTAATGTATGTGTGATGTGACCTAGGGTTGATATGGGCAAGTGGTTTGAAGCTGGGTGCCATAGGTATAGATGCTCATACCCCTCCGTGGGAGAATTACGAGCGGTGGTCAAGTAATGGAATAACAAGCACGCCCAATTTCAAAATTTAAAATTCAAATCCTTGATGTATGTATGGTATGGGATGAAGGGATCACATGGATGAAGGAAGACATCACATCAGCTGGAGAGTAGACAGAAGAATGTGCTTTTGGATAACCGGTTTTTCCAAAAAGTCGCATTATATACTACTCTGAAATTTACCTCTGATTTATTCGTCTAATGAAATCAAGTCAACGCACACATTTCTCTTATCGCTTTTTCATTAACATCTGATCGTACTCTGATTTTCTTAAGGCATTAAAATCTTATCGTACTCTGATTTTCTCTGGCAGGACATTGGAATTTGATCAAATTGTGATTTTCATGCGAATGCAGTACCATTTTTCATTATAATTTTAGAATATTGTGATTTTCTCTCCATTGAAAAAGATTTCCACCCACTTTGAGACGGAATGGAAGCTGCGAAGATACATGACGTGTTGTTTTATCGGTCCATCTATTCAAAGAATTATTCCGAGGGCATCTAGCGTATAGTTTTATCAAATATATGCACACATATAGCCGCATGCAAAGAGCCACCAAACCAGAGTTGACACGGTATAAAAACAAGACCAGAGAATAAATGTTGGCCACTAGAAAGTAACGCATTCACTTCTGAAAAATGGCTATACTCACACTGGCGTCACCTCGGGCAAACATATATTCAGGGCATTTATGAGCAGAACAACATGGTGAGTAGTGTGGGCAACAACGAGAGCAGCGAATAGTGAGCAGTGTGAAAGCAGGGTTTTTTATGCAATAGAAGTATTTAGCAGCGAGCAAGCAACAACAAATACACTCAAACATGACAAAGGAACCAGAAATTTCAAAACATGTGGAGACAAATGATTTAGGACAAGTGAAAATTGCCTCATTCGCCAAAGTTGGGAAGTGGGTTTGGGTCAATGCCAAACAATATTGGGGCATTTTAAAACGAAGAATCGCCTATCTAAAATGGGAGAAAACAAGGAAGAAATAGTCTAAAAAGAAAATTAATCGAGTCCTCCGCAAAAAGCACTCAAACAAGTCTCCTCCATAAGCATGTGGCAACAAGAAGTCCAAAGGAAAAGTCATTGATGATTTTGCCTTATATAGTCCCACATCCACACCTCTCACCTGGTCATCTGATCTTTATGTGAAAGAATTGTTAAATGAAAAACAAAGGTTGGAGGTTTTAGAAGCTAAAGGGCAGGAAAGAGATCATAAAATTCATATAATAATGGCTGAGAACAAGGCGTTAGTAGAAAGCAATCAAATTTTAAAAGAAAAAGTGGCATTGCTATAGTAAGCTCTCTTGATAGGGAAGACAGAATGGCAATGCATGAAGGCATATTTGCAAAACATAAAGAATTCTGTAGTGGAAAGTACAAAGGTGGTGAATGTGAAATCATCCTAGGATAAAGGGAAAATGATTGCCCAAATAAACAACCATGAAGAGAGCGCAAGAGAAGAAACGAAAGAAGATTCCACCAAAGTTTCCAAAACTTGGGCTCAAGTTATTAGCAATTCTGCTAATAAGGAAGGAGAAACAAATATTCAAGTTGACAACATGCAAGATAGTGAACGCAAGGAGAGACAAAATAGGGCAGCAAACATAATTATTAAAGGGGTGAAAGATTATGGGAAAAATGAATGTACTCTTGACTTTGCAAGAGACTTCTTGAAAGACAAGTTGCTATGGCAAGGACAAATATGCCAAGCATGGAGGGTGGGTAAGTTTAAAGGGGAGAGAGCCAGGCCCATAAAAGTCATTATCCCTAGCTTGCGTGATAAATATATTATTCTAAGCAAGAAACATCTCTTGAGGGGTTCTTGTTTTTTCCTAGAAGAATATTTAACTGTAAAACAACAGGAGGAAAGAAGGGAGGAAATTTTAAAGGTTAGGGCAGCAAGAGATGAAGGAAAGAGAGCATGGATTTATAAAGGCAAAGCTATGATAGTGCAATTTGGACCTCCTTCCAAAACAGAGCATCAAGATGGTAATAAAGAAGAGGCAACAAACTCTTCAACAGGAAATCAGAAAGCAAGGTCGATATGGGAAAACAGGGACAAAGACTCAAATGTGAGTCTTGCATGTCAAAATAAATAGCAATCAAGTCATACCCAGGTTTCCTTAAGATTAGTTTGTTGGAACTGCAGAGGTTACCCATGGAGATGAGGACCTGGGTTAGGGCCTATTGCAGAAAATAGAGACATAATTTGCCTCATAGAAACACATGATCATGAAGGGTGCAAGACACCTTTGTTTGAAGGATACTGGAAGATGGTATTGTGGAACAAGGCAGCAGGAAATGGCAAAGGGAACGGGGGTATCATGGTTTTATTAAGGGAGAAAGAAGGTCATCTCATTCAGTTAGAAAACGAAGACTCAAATAAGCAATTCAGTTGGTTTAAAATATCATAAAATTGAAACCACATCATAATTGCAGCATGCTATTTTGCACCACAGGTTTCAAAAATCTACAAAGGTAGAGGGCTTGACCACAAAGATCCATTTGCAGCTTTAAAAGCGGATATTGCAACATATTCTCAGCTAGGTGAAGTCATTATAGTGGGTGATTTCAATGCTAGGACTGCAAGTGAGCAAGCTAGTATTCTTTGTTGTAAAGATGATTGTGACCCTATTTGGCTTACAAAAGAAAGTAATCATCAGTGGGAAAGAATTTCAGAGGAAAAGGGTTGCAATCTCTTTGGTGAACAATTGCTTACTCTATGTGGGGCCTTTGATTTAGTCATTTGTAATGGCTTGACTAGATGGAAAAAGTCTGATAATTTCACTTGCAATATTTACAATGGAGCAAGTGTGGTAGATTATGTAATTTTCTCGCATGGTTTGTGTGAGAAAATGGAAGAAGTTTTGGTTGGAGATCAGTTGTCGGATTTGAAATTATATCACAAGCCAATTTATTTATGTTTCTCTTGGATTGGAAAGAAACAATTAGAGTCAAAAATTCAGCATTTCCAACAAAATCTCCCACGGGGCAGAATTCTTTTGACCCCAGAAAATTGTAATACCTTCAAAATGACGCTAGAGGGGCTCTTTGAGAAGGAGAAAATTACAATTCACAGCCTTCATAGTCATGAATTAACACATTTAATTCAATGCGCACTTACAAAGTGCAAAAGAACAAAAATTAAGAAGCCTGAAACAAATTGATTTCTAGTTAATGCTTGGTTTGACGAGGAATGCAAAAAGGCAAGGAGAATGTGGAAAGAGTCAAACAAGGATAACATAAAGCTCAAATCTTACAAGCAGTTATTAAGCAATAAAAAGGCTAATTTCATGGTTTCAAGGAGGGAAGAACTAATCTTCCTTGGGAAAAATAATCCCAAATTATTTTGGAAGGATCTCCAACTGAAAAAGATACAAACTGGAAATAATATTATAGCTTCTAAATGGTTTGACTATGCAAGACAACTCTATGAGCAGGTTCCCAAGGTTGATCCTCCCCCCTTGGTCAATGTAATGCCCCATTTAAATCTTATCCTGCAAATTTTGCTAATGTTTACATTATCTGAAAATATTGAAAAATATTGGTCTAATATAAAATTCATGATTTCCATTATTCAAATTCCCCACTTACCTTTGCAAATTGAATATTAGCTAGGATATGGTCTCCTTCCATTATTTCAAATAATACATGTATTCATCTCACATTCCCCAATGTACCCTCACATTTACTTAGGAGAAGACATGGTCCTCTCGAACTCATTATATATATATATATATATATATATATATTCATTTCACATTCCCCAATGTACCCTCACATTTACTTGGGAGAAGACATAGTCCTCTCCATTTAATTATCAATATATATATTCATCTCACATTCCCAAATGTACTTTTCAGATTTACTTGGGAGAAGACATGGTCCTTTCCCATTAAATTCCCAATTTTATATTCATGTCACATTTCCAAATGTACTCCCAGCTTTACTTGGGAGAAGAGAAGTCAATTGTAAGGATGGATGAGAAGTTAATGACATTAATGAGAGGTGGTTGAGATGGAGAAGGGAAGGAGGGTATAAAAAGGGAAGGGGGAAGGGAGAAAAAGGGGGAGGTGGGGTCTTGCTTATGATTGTGGGGTTGGTTGTGATTTTTTGGACTTGTTGTGTTTTTGGAGACCTTAGGAACCTGTGGAGGTTTCTTGGGTTGTTGAGAGGAGGGAAGTATTGTTATCTTGGTCTAGATCATTCATCCTGGACACACACACACTACATCTGGTTGGACTTGGGCTCAGAGGGCTAGGGAACCTATGGAGGTTTCTTGGGCTAGGGATTATTTCCTAGTTGGCTGAGAGGTAAATCCAGTCGGGTCCGTCAAGAGGAGCGTTCAACAGGAGCAGCAGGACAAATGTATCTCCATCAGCCACCGGTACAAGTATTCCTCCATGGGCTACTCTTGTAAATTTTATCAGAATGAAATATTCACCTTAATTTATGCTGATTAGAATGAAACGATAAAAAAATTATTTGTTTAAAAGCCGTGTAAGTAAGTAAGTTATCGCTTCGGATCACATTTAATTTCAGAAGAAAGTATATCTATTAGTAGACCCTAGGGTAGGTCTCTTACACATGGTATCAGAGCTTTGGTTCAAAATCTGGACCCAAGGCCCTCTAAACCCACAATTTATACTTTCAACAAGTCTCCACTGCTCATTTGCCCTCCGCTGCTCCTCATGGCCGAGATCTGCAACTTGGCTCTATTGTTTTGGCATTTCCCCATGTTAACCAGAGAGCGTATAGGCTCCTGTGCATCAAATTCCCGCGCACCATGCCTTTGCCCCTTCTACAAATATAAAGCAAACGGCGTTGCAATAGACGGACACTCTATGCTGGGGACTTGAATTTGGCGAAAGGGAAATTTTGTATTACAGGGGCAAGGACGGCCATTTCAGAGTTTGTGGAGAAGGGCAAATATAAAGATTCGAGTCCTTATTTCCAACAAAGAAAATCCAGGAAGACACCTTATTTTGGACGGACTGGGGATCAAACTCATGGGGCATGTAGCTTTGGGATTTCTGGGCATGAATGCACCGAGAATCAAATGCGGGCTAGTCGTAGTGAATTCCACCTGCCTGTAGCTAGAGCAGCCCATATGAGAAAGCCCATTTTGTATGTATATAATTTAGTACTTAGCTAGTGGTGGAAATCCTGCATGTTTTTGAAAACTAACTTCCTTCATTTCACTCACATTGAAAAGAATAAGCATAATTTAGTAACTCTTCACTGTAAGTATCTCAGCGGTCATGAGATATCCAAGTTTCACTAAATATCCAACTGAAATTCCAATGGCATTACCATCTTTCCGTATCAGCCGAACCAACAATTTGTCCCATAATTTTCTCTCCTAGCCCTATCTTGTGCAGCTTCAGACATCTTTATCAAAATCAAGTATAAATATCCTTCTCTTGCTTTCGTTATATTGAAGTTCAAAAACTATTTAACAAAAAGGCTTAATCAAAAGAGTTGCATGCCTTAGACCTTACAGGGCTAGCGTATTTGCTATTGACCATCAAAGGGTTCATCTTACTAGGGAACACGAGATCCAGTATTATTTGACTTGAACACTAACCTTTAACTTAGATTGATAGTTCCACTAAGGGCAGAGAGATAAATTCCAACAAACAATGTATCACAAGCATGGTTACCATGAGGCCAACTAATCCCACACAGGAACAAGGGGACGCATGATGCCAAGCACAAATCATTCTCTACAACATATTAACTTTGCTTGGGTTTCTACATGAACTACATGCAAGGAGAATTTAGACAGGGGTATTGATTTCCATAAAGAAGTTTTAGCCTTGTCTGTTCGTCCATTCCAAAGAAAGATAACAGTTTCGAGTTTGGAGTTGAAAAATATACAGGGAATCCTTAAAATTAACAAATATATAAATCCGTAAAGGAAATATTGATATTGGAAAAGTTGTACCTTTCTTGAATGATTTTTAAAGTCCCCCTTGTTGCATATGGCAATCCTGTGTCTGGGTCATCATACGTATCTACACTGTGCAGTAAGAACTGGCACATAAAAGATCATTGTGCGAAGGCAGTTAGTAGGAAAGGAAATTCTAATTAGATGGCCAAACTTTAGTCTGGTTATCCAGGAAAGAACTGAAACTTCCCAACACCATATAGCTTTCCAAATGCATCTAGAAAACCTCACTAATTTGAAGAAAACCTGAAATAGTCTAGACTATTTCCACAGGATAAATAATGACATTGGACGAACGATAACATTTACGAAAGATAGTTCTCACATTCTATATAAACAACAAATGGAACTGCATTAATAGAAATGGGATCAGCACAAGAAAGCAAACATCCTAAAATCACAATTGAGTATCCCTAAGCAAGACAAATTCTCCCAAGAATATTCAAGCATACAACAATGTTCAAACTTCAAAGTTCTATCTAATGGGGCATTTGTAACAGAATATTTGGCTATATTTATATTGTTAAAATTTTAGCGAAGATACTACAGGTTGTCAGACTCTTTCTGGTTCGAATTTGAAAACCGTAGAGTTTTTTTTGAGGTTGCAGTTTGTCAACTGCGGATATTCGAAAGATATGGTGGTTGGTTTCTAAAGACGTGGAACTCTTGAAATGTAGTTTTTTTTTTTTTAATTAATACTAACATAAAGAGCCCTTAGGAGGAACTTGTAGAATTTTTACTTTAACCTACAAGGTGGAAGTCAAAATAAAATTTTGGTTTCAAAGATTGTCAGTGGCACTCAATCATGGTGTCGTAGTTGTACCAAAATTTTGAAGAATGACTTGAAAGTTGAAGCTAACTAATTGAGAAAAAGGAACATGCTCTAGGCCATTGGAACTACAAGGGGCTATCATTGTTCAAAACTGGAAGATGAGGAAAGTGAGGATGAAGTATTATACAAGCACACAATTTCTTTTTGTAAAGAATAACTTGCTTTCTGTTGAAGTTCATCTAGTTTTTAATACACTTTTTTCTTGTCCTTATCCAAAACACAAATATGTTGACTTTAAAAGGTTCCATGGCTCCCCCCTGTATTGTAATTATTAATTTTCTCCTTAAGGCTGTAATCATAGTAGTTTTTGTAATATTTTCAGGTCATAGGCTATGGTTCAGTGAGGGGTGTGCCTGTTGTGTTTGGATTATTTGTCAAAGAAGAGGGAATTATGTAATGTCCCCTATGGAGTAATGATTCAAGATTCAAGGGTGGAACAAGTAATCTATCCAACCTCGTAGGCTACCCATTAACCAATGTTTTGTCTCAACATTGGGTAAATTTTGGGGTAACTGGGGATAAAATTCCAAATTGAGGATTTCACATGAACTCCTCACATTAGATGGAGGAGAAACCACATGAAGAATCTATAAATAAGAGAGATATAAAATTGTTTTTCTCATCATTGATTTGGTTTTGATATCTTTGTTTTTCTTGGGCCGAGGCTCTAAGGGTTTCAAGATCCCTTTCCCTTTTACTAGTTTCAGTGGAGGTGATATCCCACCCTAGCTAGTCACCCTCTTTCTCTATTCTTTTATAGTGTGGTGTCTTGGAATAAACTTGCACTTGTTATGGCTAGAAGAAATCCTCCCCTTTATGTGAAAAAAAAATCAGCCCTGTTTTTTTTTCAAATGGTGTCCTTAGATGGGAAATATTGTCATCCTAGCAGCTTTTGATATCAGTATCTCTGGAGGTCTTTGATATTCGTGCTCTTTCTTCCAAACTGGTGTTCAATTTTCCCATAAAGGGAAAGCATGATAATGAATTCTTTATTAAAGGGATAGCATTGGCTATAGATTAGTTTAAAATAAAGTTCCTTTATCCATTGGTTTTTAAATAAATATTTTCATCCACAATTTTATTCTTCCACAAAATAATAATTCAGCTCCGAGTGCCAAATTCATAAATTTCGAAGACTGATGGAGAGCGAGAGATCTCTTTTGGTAGGAGTTGAAAGCACTAGACAGGATGGGGTACTCCTAATGCTTCTCGCGATATTGGTTGATGCCTCTCCCAAAAACAAAGTATTATTTTCAAATTGGGAGTGATTGATGGATACATGGGTACAAAGAAAGATAGTATGCAGTATATACCTTAGCCCTCTCCATACTCAATTCTCAACACAACGTTCTCGTTGTGCCTGATATTTAGGGTTATTACTTATTACCTCACTCTTATCAAGGTGCCTCCATGTTTGTTCATTATCTGGGTGTCTGCAAGATCATGCAACTTCCTATACGTGTCACCCATGCTTCATAGCGTTGCACCAATTTCGTACAACAGTCAGAACTCACCCATGAAGCTTTTCCTCAGCCCTGCACCAACGAAAGCCTTTCCTCAACTCTGCACCCACTACCACTTGGATGCCAGACTCACTAGTGCCTCTACTGATGGTTTTCCAACTGTTTTGTAGGCAGTGTCTCTTAGATATGAATCCTACTTTCTTTGTTTATGCAATGTCTTCCCTTGAGGCATATATTGCTATTGCTATATTGCCTATGCTTCGAGGTGCAAAACACTTCATTGGTTATTTTTCTCAAATAGATGTAAGACTCAAGGCCTTGAATAACAGCTGAGCACCTGCGCTGCTAGTGCTATTGCGAACCAACCAAGAGAGGAAGAAACTAAAAAGCACGAGGACTTGCAAATTCTATGATGGATTTCCACCTTAATGTTACGACAGAGTCCTTGAATCTGACAGTGTCAATGACCTTAGTTACGTTTTGGTTAATGATATTGCACATATTTGCAATCTCACTACTCCACTAGTCAGCGCATTTGTAGCTTCAATGATCTTTTGATACAGTGTTGCAAATATCTTCTTCTTTCTCCTGATGTTTTTGATTTTATTTTTATTTTTTTCTGAATTGTGCTTTATTCTATTGGGTACTTGATTGCATTCTAATTCGGTACTCGGCTTGGTACTTGATAGGTTGCCTGGTAGTGGAAATTACAGTGAGTTGACTTTACTCTTTGTCAATGAAAAATTGAGATGTATGAAATGCAACACTGTCTTTCTAAAACCAGCGGAAACATCATAACATGAACAAGATTATGATAATTGTAAGTGTGGGGAAGCAAATATAAGAGATAATGAGATATACCTGCAGATTATAACCCTTGTGTTGATAAGTCCAAAACAGAGAGCAATATTCACAGGCCTCTCGGAGGGAATAATCTCCTTTGATCAAAGCTTCAATATAATAATATTCCTTGAAGAAAGAGCTAAAGAGAGTGAAGATCAAGCTTCAAATCCAGAAACTAGAAACCTCCTAGATCAAGAAAACATACAAGGATCATGACACTAGAAACAAGAAACCTCCGGGGGGGGATTTACAAGAAAAAAAATGGCTATAGGTGCCAAGGATCAAGAGCATGACCTATCTTCTCCTGTCCAAAAGAAATTGATGAAGGCTTTAACGATTATTCCACCTTTCTCACAACAAAAAGAGTTATCTAACACTCCAAAGAATGCAGAACAATCTTCCTAAAAGAAATCACCCAAATTTAATGAGGGGTGCCACACCCAAAAGGATCTTCCTTGCGATACACAAGGTTTGAAATCTGAATCACATGGAAAGTGAAAAGGTTTGCAACACAGTGTTTTTCACACAACACGTTAAAAGTGGTGCAAAATAGGGATTTCATGAAAGTGTTTTCACACCACATTAAAAGTGGTGAAACACAGGGATTTCATGAGAGATGGATAGGGATAGATATGAAGATGTTGGTTGTGGGTGGGACTGAAAGGTACCTTTCAGCAGATCTAGACTACCACCTGTCAAAAGCAATTAAAAGAAACTGTTCACTTCCAAGGAGATGACTGAAACTGCCACTTGCTATATCTCATTGCTCACATTTACTTTGTTGAAAATGACACCGCCACCTAGCCAATTTGTTGAAACTGAAACTACCACTTGGACACCAATGAGGGGCAATTATTTTGTAAATAATTATAAATATTAGAAAATCCAAGGAGAAAAGGAAGCTTTTGGCTCTTTTATCTTTCAGGTACCATTGCTAGAACTTCTAATGAAGAGAATCCATTTTGACCAAGCCATTTTTTGGAGAACTCTGATTCTTATGTCGCATTCACCATGGACTATTCGGTTGCCTGTGCTAAGCACTAGACTATTCATATGTGTAGTTGCTACATTTTTATTTCTGTACTTCTGAAAATGTTTGTTTGAATATATGAGCATAGGACTGTAAATGGTTGTTTTAATGCTGAACCATTCTGCGTTTACAATCATTTACTCATATTATTGTCTTTATTCTCAGCAAACTACTTCAATGGGTCATTTACAGGAGCATGTGTGGTTCTGTGATTGATTTTTTATTATTGTTAGTTTCATCCATATGGGCTTCCTATTCCAAACGGGACCCTAAGAAATTTTAGTGGAATGGTTGAAAGAGTTTTTCTTTTTCTTTTTTTGAAAAAAAAATCCTCAACTAGACAGTGCATTTTCCTGGACGGTAAATGGCTCCAGCATAGTTCCTAAAATATTTGTAATTCTCCACAATTCTCTTTGAAGCCATTATTTTGATCTAGTTTGGAAAAATATTAACATTTTTTTTTACGAAACCATTATGATATTATTTCTTACCCTCTAGTTCAAGATGTTTGATTTCAGACTCCATCAATGGTATTGTTTTCGCAATATTACTTTACTTCCAGAGAATTTATTCCAAGAGTTTGGTCACTTAAGATTCCTCTTAAGGTTGTTTAACGATTGATCTATAACCCTGAAATTGGCAGCATAAGAACAAATTCTTACTCTATATTTGTTAACCTCATTATAGAATTGCAGGCTGCATATATTACTACTTTGTTGAATTTAGCATGAAATAGTAAGAAACTTCACTCCCATAATAGAATTTCCAGCTGCATCTATTACTGCTTTGTTGATTTTGTATGATATAGTAAGAAACCTTACTTATCACAGGAGATTCTTGCCAAAAATTCAAAATCTGTGTGGTATCCAAGAAGTAATAAGATCTTGATGTTGAAATGAATCAATACTTTTTCTCAGAACACAGTATGCCGTCATATTGTATAATGACCCGTGTGAGACATTTGAGGACTGAAAGCTAGCAAGAGAAATCTTAGTACAACTTTCATTATGATGACACACGTTCAGTCCTAAATTACTGTCTTCAATTAATTAGTCAGTAACATCAATACGTAGCTCAAGATTTTCAGATTTATGTCTCATACCAAGTCACTACTTTTAAAGTAGTATTTTCTTTTGTTAACCAAAGCATGTTCTTTCCTAGGAAATCAACAAAAAGTTAAACCGGAATAGAAAACTTCTTGATGAACCGTACAGTGGGATACAATGCCTATTTATGTCTAGGGAGATAACCTCTTCTATTCTCCCATCTCTTAAACCTATACTCTATAGGTTCTTCTTTTCTTTTTACCTTATCCGCGGCCCTTTTAGTGTAGACTCACATAGTTGGGAAATTTTGTTCCTTGTCACTTCCTACAGAAACAACTTTGTATGTAGGCATCTTGGTCCCATAAGCCAGTTCACCTAATGGACTGTTTGATCATATCTCCATTATATTCCATTCCATTTTGACTCCATCATTTATTATTTTCATATCCACAGGTTTGGATACCTAGCTATGAAATTAATGAACATTGCAATTCATAGATGTAACTGTTTTGGATTTCATCTACATTCAAGTATCAAATTTTTTTGTATATTAATTGATTGATTTCATTCTCCACTATGTTACTTATTATGCATGCAATTTAAGAGAGTGATAACCTCAATTTCATTCTAAAGAAACCATGATTACTATTTCATCATCTTTTTTGAGATATCCATTGGGTAATGTTCAAAAGCTATCCTTATACAAAATCTTATTTCAAGCTTCTCAAGAACAATAGATCACTTCACATCGGTGCCAACATCATGTAGCAAGGTATTCATACTGTATGCTTAGTGACACCCCTACAATTGCACTAGATTGAGTGTGAATTGGATGTGATCCTTAGTAGTGGTGCTTTGTTTCCCTGCACAAATAGATGAAAAATATAACACAACTTTGTTTGGAAACTTTTAAAGCCCACAATATCATGGTGAAATCCTAGAGAAAGGTTTTCTCCATTGTGCTTATACAAATTCTTCAAGATCATCAACACAATGATACTAAAACTACCGTGCACATGTTTAAAAATTCATTTTAACATGAAGACAAATCCATAGCCAAAATTTCTCTCCCTTCCGAGCCTTAAGACTAGGTATACTTATTGCGATATTATCACCATTATTGTGATAACATTACCTAAACCCCAAAGTGTCAATATTATTGCTTGTATTTATCACAATAATTTGAGGTTGTGCCAAAGCTAGAGCAATCTAGTCAGGTAAACATACATGACTGGTAAACTGAACCTTTGCATGACTTTTCTAGTCTCATTGCATATTCTATGAAGCATGGGAATTCAGATTAGGACGTGTTGAAATGTCCTATAAGTCATGTTAATAATTATTCCATTCGTTTAATTATTTCTCATTTGTCTGGTCATATTGTGAGCTACATTATATATCACGAAGTTATTTTAGTACTAGTATAAATTTGAACCTTTGACATTTAGAAGACATTTCTCTCAATTTACAAAAAAAAAATAAAAAATTATGAAAATCATGTTGGAGACAGTTATGAAGTTTTGTGTCTTTCATTTTCAAGATTAACTAATTGGTTTGGGAGATGAAAAACCATTAAATTGGAAGAGTGGGACTTTTATATTCACTAAGGTTTCAAAGAAACTATATGCATGAAACTTATACTAGCACCTTCTAGTGGAATTGATAGTGCACTAATCTATTGCTTGCCATTATTTTGGTTTTGGTACCACCTTATAGCATACTTAGGTTCAAATGATATTTTTGATGACAGACAGTTGAATATGTTTCAACTCTAATTGATTCGAGGAGTTCCACAAGGATGTCACATGAGCGTTTATGATGCCCATTTTAACATAGATAGCCACCTATGTTAATGTTTTATTCTGTAGTTCCATGTTGTTATTTATGAACATTATATACATTTGGTTGGACACGTGAAAATCAATTGATGGATTTGGTATTGATGATGGAAATGTTGGATGGATGACCAAATGTATGACTTACTTGGTTACAATTTATCTAGTGCATGACTTGTCAAAGTTATTGTTGCATCTTATAGGCTTATATAGATATGATTCATCTATTCAATGACTTAGTGAAATTATGATTTATCTAATGTAAGATTTATTTCCGGTATGAACAACAAAAATTGACACATGGATATTGGGATTAACAAACATGATGTTTAAGATCATGTATCTATATCTATTTTGTGGTTATGCATATGCATGGATGATAACTAAACTACAGATTGGAAAGAACCGTATGATAACCAAGATCTACTATTCCAATGGGGAATGTCGAGATGACCAATGAGGAAAGGTACGATGTACATTATTCTATTACATTTGGTATCTGCTTGATATGCACTCATATGACACGAGTAAAATGCAAATGACAGGTGGCAAGACAACCTGACTGGATTATTCGATGACAAATCCAACTAGCTCTGTAGTGTGGTCCATATTCGGGTATTAACCCTAGTTCTGTAGGGGGCTGGAGGCATTTCCCACCGTGTATCCTCTGAAATCTAGAATCGTGGGAGGGCAGTGGTGGACACACTCCCCTCGACGTGTGATGATGATTGCCAGTTGCTTGCTGGGGAAGTTAGGTCGATGTATACGACGCTTCCACCATGTCAGTTTTATCAGTGGTTAGTATGGTCGTTGCCACTGATAAAGCAGCAAAGGATGCATAAGGTGGGAACGGAAGTAGGCCAGGATGGATAGGACGATATAGATCAGTTGGAGACTCTTGATGGGAAGTAATGTCATTGTCTGACTTATCAGATTTTATTGCTATAACTCTCTCTGGTTTGTTATGCTTTCAAACTCCTTGCATCTTTTCATTCTAACTTCGGGACAAAGTTTTCTGAAGGAGGGGTGTATGTAATGCCCCACTTAAATCTTATCCTACAAATTTTGTTAATGTTTACATTATCTGAAAATATTGAGAAATATTGGTCTAATATAAAATTCATGATTTCCATTATTCAAATTCCTCACTTACCTTCTCAAATTGAATATTAGGTAGGATATAGTCCCCTTCCATTATTTCAAATAATATATGTATTCATCTCACATTCCCCAATGTACCCTCACATTTACTAGGGAGAAGACATGGTCCTCTCCATGTAATTACATCTCACATTCCCCAATGTACCCTCACATTTACTTGGGAGAAGACATGGTCCTCTCCAACTCATTATCAATATATATATATATATATATATATATATATATATATATTCATTTCACATTCCCCAATGTACCCTCACATTTACTAGGGTGAAGACATGGTCCTCTCCATGTAATTACATCTCACATTCCCCAATGTACCCTCACATTTACTTGGGAGAATACATAGTCCTCACCATTTAATTATCAATATATATATATATATATTCATCTCACATTCCCAAATGTACTTTTTAGATTTACTTGGGAGAAGACATGGTCCTTTCCCATTAAATTCCCAATTTTATATTCATGTCACATTTCCAAATGTAGTCCCAGCTTTACTTGGGAGAAGAGAAGTCAACTGTAAGGATGGATGAGAAGTTAATGACATTAATGAGAGGTGGTTGAGATGGAGAAGGGAAGGAGGGTATAAAAAGGGAATGGGGAAGGGAGAAAAAGGGGGAGGTGGGGTCTTGCTTATGATTGTGGGGTTGGTTGTGATTGTTTGGACTTGTTGTGTTTTTGGAGACCTTAGGAACCTGTGGAGGTTTCTTGGGTTGTTGAGAGGAGGGAAGTATTGTTATCTTGGTTTGGATCATTCATCCTGGACACACACACACTACATCTAGTTAGACTTGGGCTCAGAGGGCTAGGGAACCTATGGAGGTTTCCTAGGCTAGGGATTATTTCCTAGTTGGTTGGGAGGTAAATCCAGTTGGGTCCATCAAGAGGAGCGTTCAGTAGGAGCAGCAGGACAAACCTATCTCCATCAACCACCGATACAGGTATTCCTCCATGGAATACTCTTGTAAATTTTATCAGAATGAAATATTCACCTTAATTTTTGTTGATTAGAATGAAATGATAAAAATTTTATTTGTTTAAAAGTTGTGTAAGTAAGTAAGTTATTGCTTCGGATCACATTTAATTTCAGAAGAAATTAGATCTGTTAGTAGACGCTAGGGTAGGTCTCTTACAGTCAACACTGATACTAAACTCTTCACAGTACAATAGGTAGAGATGGGTATCAAGAAGTTGGGTGTTGGAAAAGCAAAAGACTTAGCTGAACTCCAAGTAGAATATCTAAAGTGGGGCTCAAAGATTCTTGCACCTCACATTACAAAAATCTTCAACAACATCATACAACAAGGGCTCCCCACAGATTAGACAACTAGTCTAGCAATACCTCTTTTAAAGAGCGGCGATGTCAATAATCCCTCCAATTATAAGACCATCATGATAAACCCTTTGTTTTAGAAAATAAAATTAGCAAGTGGGCAGAAGAAAGAGATAAGCGTGCTAAAGGGAAAGCAGGTTTTAGACCTAAGCATTCCACAGTTGATCATTGCATAACTTTAAGGCACATCATGGAAAAAGTTTGGGAGAAAAAGGAAGAAGTCTTTTGTTGCTTTGTTGATTTCAGAAAAGCGTTTGACTCGGTTCCTAGGGATAAACTTTGGCAGAGAATGGAGGAACTTGGGGTTCCTAAACATTTGAGAGCAACCGTGCATAGGCTGTACGAAGAGGTGAAAGTCAAAATTAGAACTTCAACAGGCATTTCTGAAAGTTTTAGAAGCGATATCGGGTTCAAGCAAGGTTGCCCACTGTCTCCTACCCTTTTTGGTTTATATATCGACAAGCTTGAGAAGTGGTTAAATTCGCAAGGGGGTGATGGTATTTATTTGTGCAAGTTTGTTGTAAGGCTTCTTTTGTATGCAGATGACCTTATTCTGATTGCTAAATCGGCTCTTGGTTTCCAAGAGCACTTACTATCCCTTGAGCATTTTTGTAGAAGTGTGGGGATGCAAGTCAATATCAGCAAAACGAAAGTAGTGGTCTTCTCTAAGAAAATAAAACATAACCAGCATAAGTTCTACTTTGAAGGCAACATTCTAGAAGAATTTGCGGATTACAAATACCTCAGAATTGACTTCAACAAAAATCTAAGCTAATATGGTTGTAGAAAGAAAAGAACTTTGGGGGGTTGGAAAGCATTTTATGCTTTTCAAAATAGGCGTAGAGAGGCAGAGTTATGGGACTGGAAGACCACTAAAACTCTTTTTGGGCTTCTAGTGATTCTGGTGATTCTCTATGGTTGTGAACTGTGGGATAGCAGTACCTTCGACATGGAGTGGAGACAAATTGAGAAAATTCAGAAGCGTTTGATTACAAACAAATTTAAGATTAAAAGTGTAGTTCCTTATGATATTTTGTTAAGTGAAACAGGGACTGCTCCTATTGAAGCAATTTCTATGGTGCGAGTCATAAGGTATTTAAAAAAAATTGAGCAAATGGAAGAGGGTAGATGGCCTAAGGTTGTATTTAATGATAGATTGTGCAAGAGCAAAAAAACTTGGATGCAGCAAAATAACAAATGGTTTAGTAAATGGGGTATTTGCTTGAACACGTATCGCATAAACAACAAAGAGATAAAAGCTTTTGTTATGGAAAAGTTCCACAAACGTACTTGGGATATGGAGCTAGGAAGAAAGAAAAATTACTATATTGAAGTGTTTAATCCCACTCATAATCATCAACCAAAAGCATACATAGAGGCCAATATCTCTTGGAGAGCCAAAAATCTTATTGCTCAGTTAAGGACTAATTCTCATCAATTCCGTTGTGAAACAGGGCATTGGAAAAGGCCAAAGGAAGTGTGGGAGGAAAGGGTATGAATTTTTTGTTCTTCTAGAAAAGTGGAAACAGAAAAACATTTCATTTTAGAATGTGAGGCCTTCAAAGACAATAGGGAAAGTTATGCAGGTATGCTGGCAACTAGCTCTTGGGATAATCTATTTGACAAGGGGTTTGTCGAGAAGCTGCGAGCATTTACTGTGAAGCCTCACAGAAAAAGGGTCGAATACATCAAGCAGATTAAGAAGCAATCTATCCCATAGGTTATCTTTAGCCTCGTGGACGTTAAAATAATTTCTTTCTTTCTTCGTTCTTTATTCAGGTCAAGTCACATCAGCCATTTTTCATTAAAATCTGATCATATTGTGCTTTTCTCTCACCAAATTTGAAGTACAGTACATTGGAATCTCATAATATTGTGGTTTCCATTCTATTACAGAAATTTCCACCCAATTTATTCGCTAAAATTTGGGAATTTCCACCTGTGATTTTTTCGTGTAGCGAAGAAATTTGCAGGCAATTTATTGATCCATATGCCCACTCAATTCAAGTCAATACCAACATTTCTCTTTATCACTTTCCGACCTCAATATGACTATCATTTGGATTAAAGTAGGAGATCATTAGTATTATCATATATTGATTGATAATTTTAATTCTAAAATTATTATTTGCACACTTATTTTTTCATATGGAAATACCTTGAACATTTTAAAATTACGTGTGTGTATATATGTATGGATTAAATACTATCTTTAATTTAACATCCGAAAGGAAGATCTAACTCATAGTAATGGCTAGTGATAAAGGGTGTTCTATAAGCAAAGATCCTTTGTTTACTCGTACTAATTATACTTCTTGGAAAGTTAGAATGAAGATATATTTGATGTCCCTTTGAGTAGATGTTCCAGGTGCAATAGAGTATGGGTATAAGAAACCACCCATCATTGTTAATAATGATGATAAATTAGACCTTTCATGCAATACCAAAGCTGTGAATGCTATCCTAAGTGGGCTAGCTAAATTAGAATTTGTAAAAGTAATGCACTGTAAGGCTACTAAAAAAATGTGGGATAAACTAAAAACATTCATGAAGGAAATGGTAAAGTAAAAATGGCTAAATTACAAGTTACAAAATGCAGTTTGAGTCATTGAGAATGAGTGATGATGAAGATATAGAAAAACTCTTTCTTCGAGTTTGTGAAATAGTAAATGTTATGAGTGATCTTGATGAAACCTTTAAGGAATTCACCACAGTCCAAAAAGTGTTGAGATCACTCCCTGCTAAGTTAAATCCCAAACTATCAATGATTGAAGAAATTTCTAACATTAAAACCCTAACAATGGATGAATTTCTTGGCTCTCTAACATCCTACGAAATGATGATCACAAAAGGAAAATCAACCATAAGGGATGAAACATTCAAAACAAATAATAAATCTACAAAAGTCCAGGAGTGCTCATGTTCAAACTCAGATGAATAAGAAGCAAAATTTGTGAGAAGGCTAAAGAAAGGGACTGGTAAGTATAAATACACGCTTCTTTTTAAGTGCTTTAATTGTGGAAGAGTAGGTAATTACGCCTCAAAATGTCCTTTTAAGAAGTAAGAAATAAATCAAAAGGTAAATAAAAGAACAAATATAATAGAATAAAGAATGAGAATATTTAAAAAGAAATATTGTATACACAAGAAGATAACAATTCCTTCAGTGATATAAATGAATCTTTTGATGAAGAAGGAATTAGTGAATTTATACTTATGGCTCTAAAATCTTAATCTGGAAAACTTACTGATTGTGAGTTGAGTGAAGAATAACAGGGTGAAGTTTACCTTGAAGAAGAGCTAAATAATTCTTTAGAAAAAATTGACAGACTCAAACAAAAGAATAGAAAACAAAAGGAAATTTTGATTAAATATGTTAAAGAAGAGCCTAAGTATGAGAGCTTCTCCAATTAAAGGTTGAGTTAGAAAAGAAAAAAAATGTTGAAGACATCCTACTACAACAATTGAAAGGGAAAGGGAAAGAATATGAGAAACTGGAAGAAGAAATAGTTGTTACGATAAAGAAGTTAGAGAAAGAACAAGTTGAGTTAAATATGAACTTTAAACACATTGGGGGGTCTAAAAAGTTGGATGAGATATTGAATACTCATATATTTTCGCCTATGAAATCTAGTTTGGGCTATGAAGGAGAAACCACTAAGCAAAAGATAGAGGATAAAAACACCGTTAACTTCACTAAAGTATTCATAGGAGATAATGACAACAATTAGCACCTAAAGTATAATGATTTCAACAACACACCTCAGAAATAGCATGGAAACAATGCACCTCAACAAGAACAAAGGAACAACACTACTCAATAATAACAAAAGATAAATCCCACTCAGGAGAAAAAAATGAAAAATCTTACTCGGCTAAAACCCACAAGAATATTTGACAAGCTAGCAATAAGTTACTAGAAGCCTTATTTTTTCAAAAGACAAAACTATAAGATGTCAAAGAGATCATATTCACTAGAACCATCTTTTCCCAAGTATGAAAATTTATTCTATGGATATTGTTTTTTGTGCAAAAAATTGGCCATAATGTTGTGAACTACAAAGCATATATTGTTGAAAATAGCAACAAGAAATGCTAAATATAGAAGTGCTAAAAATAACATTGCTATAAATAGCATTTCAGGATACATTCCAATTTTAGTTAGTCCCTGAACTAAAATTGAGAATTAAAATTAAAATTTGATCTTAGCAGTTGTTTGAAAAATAATTAATTAATTCATCTTGAGTTAATTAGTTGGAGAAAATCAAACATGAAGTCTATGTGAAGACATGCAACAGTTAACCCTTTGATTGAGAAAGTTATCCCTTAATTAAGGAGATTAGGATGAGTTGTACTTTGAGTTGTAATTAGTTAGCTCAGTTAACTGAGTTAAGTCCAGTTAGATTAGTTCCAACAGTTTGTGGAATTGATTGTGAGTTCAGTTAGTTAATGCATGCATGCATGTAACTAGTGTACTTTAGATAATTGAGTATTCTCTCATAAATAACTCATGCATGTCAGTTCAGTCCGAGACCCAGTTGAGATCAGAGGATGGGAAAATGTATTATCAGTTGCAATAATATTCCATTGAGGATATCTCTTGCATGCAGAAGGAATTCATTCCTTGAAGATTGCGCAGTTATTTCTGAGTTTGGTGAGTTGTGTGAGAGGTGAATTCACAAAGGTGGCAGTCAGAGGAACCAGGAGAAACTGTGCAAGGAAATAAGAGGCTTGGAGGACTGAGGAAAGGAATATGTTGTGTCTATTTAGTCTATGAGCAACATTGAGGGATTGTACTGAGAGCTGGATAGCTTTGTTAGCTAAATATTTGTGTAATCCGAAGATATTTCCACTTGTATGATAATATAGATAGCAAGGTTTTTAGTTGAGGATTTCCCCAGATTATTCTTTTGTGTTCATGTGTGATTGATTTATTATTCTCTGTTATATGTGTTCTATTTGAACTTGCTCAAAATCGATTAAGCTTCCGCAAGTTTGTATGTAGAAGTAGATCAAGTATTTTGCTTTAGTATATTGCATTATGAGGTGATCAGCAGTGAGAAATTTTACATGGTATTGGAGCAAAGGTGATCAAAGCAGAGAACAATATACAAAGAAGGGAGAAGTTTGAAGTTTGAAGTTCTTGATTATAGAAATCGAATTCTTATCACATCTCAAATTTCACCAATGGCGTTCAACGATTTGAGACTCGGGTATGCCCTGGATGGCAGCTCGAATTATATAGCCTGGAAGGATTGCATGGAAGCGGTATTAGAGGACAACGGTTTGAAGGACTTCATTGATCAAGAACTCCCTAAGCCAGCCGTTGCTAATGCCCAAGAATTGGCGGAATGGAAGAAATGTGTAGCTAGATCGAGGAGGATCCTTTTGGAGGGAGTTCGAGACCACATTGTCTTGAGTCTCCATGGGAAGGAGACATCATTTTCAATGTGGAAAATATTGAAGGATCTATATCAGAACAACAACAATCAGAGGAAGCTAGTGCTGTAAGACAAGCTTCGGAAAATCAAGTGTGAAAAGGGCGACACTATCTCTACATATCTGAACAAGCTTACCACCTGCAGGGATGAGCTTGGAAGTGTAGGAATCATGACAACCGATGATGACATGGTGAATCTTGCTCTCCTCGGTCTTCCCAAGAGCTGGCATAGCTACTAAGACTCAGTAAATGGAAGAGAGAAACTGCCAGATTGGGAATGACTGTGGTCAGATCTTATGCAGGAGGAGATAAGGAGAAGCACCAGGGATGGATCTTCATCAAAGCATGATGATGAATAAAATATAGCCTTAGCGAGTAAGGTGGGGAAAGGGAAAGGGAAGGTGTCCCATTCCAAATTGAGTTCTTCCCATGGTGGGAAGAAGATTGACAAATCAAAAGTGTGATGCTTTCATTGTCATGAGGTGGGCCATTATGCTACAAATTATCCACAAAAGAAATCCAAGAAGGTATCCTCGAAAGGATCAGATGGTGAGGCACTGCCCTCACAGTTCGAATTGGATTTCACCCTCATTGCATGCATGGTTTCATCGATGGTGGGTTGTGTTTGGTACCTGGAAAATGGAGCCTCATTCGACATGATCGACGACAAGAGTTTATTCAGTACCTTGGAGGAGAAGGACCTCCAGATGTGTATAGAGATGGGCGATGATGGAAAGTACCATGTTTCAGGTGAAGGTACGGTTGTGTTTTAGAGGGAGCATGGAACTCCTCTCACCTTAACTGATGTAAAATTTGTGCCTGGTCTGAAGAAGAACCTAGTGTTCATCTCAATATTGGAAGACAAAGGCTATGATGTAGTCTTTAGTAAAGGAAAGGCATTCTTGAGGCACATTGGCACTGGAAAGACCAAGAGGATTGGGATTCGAGTAAAGATTCTCTACAAGCTAGAGGTAGATGATTGTGCTGCATTGAGTTCTAAAGTAGAGTTGGTGCAAAGCCAAGATATTGGCAAGCTATGGCATAGAAGATTGGGCCACTTGCACCATGGGGCCTTGAAGATCATGCAACAGATTTCTACCGGACTTCCCAAGGGTAAACTGGAGCAAGTGGATACATGCAAAGGTTGTACCTTTGGTAAGTATGCAAAATCCTGCTTTCAGGATCGAGATAGTTGAGCTAGAGCAATCTTGGAGTGAGTTCATACAGATGTGTGTAGACCATTCTCGACAGCCTCCATCGTTAAACAAAGGTACTATGTTATTTTTATTGATGATTTTTCTCGTAGATGTTGGATCTACTTCATGTAGAAGAAGGATCAAACCTTCTCAAGGTTTTGTGAGTTCAAAGCCTTGGTTGAGAAAGAATCTGGAAAGAAAATAAGGGCCTTACAAAGTGACAATGGTGGAGAGTATGTCTCCCAACAATTTAAGGACTTCTATGCAGCAGAAGAAATTAAACGGGAGTTGATGACACCCCATAACCCATAGCAGAATGGGGTGGCCGAAAGGAAGAATAGAACGATTGTGGGAGCAACTCGGGCAATGCATCACGACCAAGGCCTACCACTTCATTTGTGGGATGAGGCATGCAATACAGCAGTATACTTGAAGAATAGAAGCCTGCATCGTATACTGGGGATGAAGACACCAGTGGAGGCTTTATTCGAGAAGGACCAGATGTGAGTCACTTCAAGATATTTGGATCATCAGTTTATTGCCATGTGACCAAAGATGCCTGGAAGAAGCTAGAGCCAATAGCTAAGTTGGGGATACTTGTTGGGTACACTGATACACCCCACAACTATCAAGTGTTCTTGCCTACCAATTAGAGGACAGTGGTACACAGAGATCTGAAGTTCGACGAGCAAAAGGCCATGCGAGTTTCTCTTGAGATGGGAGCTCAAGTTGCATGCAGAGGATGAACTTTTGGTTCCTAATGAGGAGGAGCCTCAGACTGATGCGGAGCAGCCGCATGCAGAGGATCCAGGAGTGGAGACATCCACTCATGCAGAGTCTTCCAAAGATGGGCGAAAATGCTCAAGGGAAGCTAACAGATTGGTGATGGATGCAAGAGAGAATGTGGAACAGCCATCCTCTTAGCACAAACAGAGGAGATCACCTGAGCGGTACACTGGTTACATGGCCCTGGTTGGGGAATGTATAGAGTCCGAACCATCTTCCTTCGAGGAAGCAGTGCAGCAACCATTCTGGGTTGATGCTATGGTGGAGGAGTATGACTCCATAGTTCAGAACAGTGTTTGGGATGTTGTTCCAAGATCATAGAGCAAGTCAGTAGTAAGTTCCTGATGGCTTTACAAGGTAAAGCAAGCAGCTGATGGGAGTGTGGAGAAACATAAGGCAAGGTTCATTGCCTGTGGTTTCTCACAAGTCGAGGGGATTGACTATGATGAGACTTTTTCTCCTGGAGCAAGGTACACATCTATCAGATTGATGTTGGCACTATCAGCACAGATGGGTTGGAAGATCCATCAAATGGATGTGAAGACTGCGTTCCTCAATGGCAAGATTGAGGAAGAGGTGTACATAGAGAAGTCGGAAGGATTTGAGACCTTCGATCATGAGTTGCATGTGTGCCGACTCAAGAGAGCTTTGTATGGGCTGAAGCAAGCATCCCGTGCTTGGTACATCAGGATCAACAACTATTTCACCGGGTTGGGCTTCATAAAGAGTGAAGCAGATGCGAACCTTTACCACATCATGGTAGAAGGTAAGCCATTGATCATTGTTCTTTATGTTGATGATCTAATATTGATAGGTGATGATCAGTTGATCAAATCTTGCAAGGAGCACCTTACAAGAGAGTTCGAGATGAAAGACATGGGTCTCATGCACTACTTTCTAGGCATGTAAGTGTGGCAGAAGGATGGGGAAGTGCTTGTGTCTCAAGGCAAGTATTCCAATGAGATACTCAGGAGATTCCACATGGAGAAGTGCAAGCCCATGCAGACTCCTCTAGCAGGTAACTAGAGGAAGGAGGATGCTACTTCAGGTGAGGTAGTAGCTACTACTGTTTATCAGCAGCTTGTGGGTTCATTGATGTATTTAGTGAGCACATGACCAGATTTGTGCTTTGCAGTGAACCAGCTGAGTCAAGTTATGGTTCAGCCTACCAAGCTATTTTGGAAGGCAGTGAAGCATGTGCTAAGATACCTTAGAGACACATCTCAGTATGGATTATGGTACAGACGGATAGAGGGAGTGAAGCTTTAGGGCTTCATAGATGCAGATTGGGCAGGGAGTCCATTAGATCAAAAGAGCACTTCAGGAGGAATTTTCAACCTTGGTTCAGCTGCAGTTTCTTAGTACAACAGGAAATAGAGGCCAGTTGCACTTAGCTCAGCAAAGGCTGAATACATGGCTGCTAGTCAAGTAGCATGTGAGGCCATTTGGATGCGGAAAATTCTAGTTGGATTGTTTGATCAGAGGATGGATCCAACTGTGATCTATTGCGATAATCAGAGTTGTATCAAACTCTCTGAGAATCCAATATTTCATGCCAGGTCCAAGCACATCGATATCTGATATCATCATCTTCGAGACTGTGTGGTAAAGAGGATAATGTTGCTGTTGTATGTTTCGACCGAGGAACATGATGCAAATATTTTGACTAAGGCATTGTCAAAATACAAATTCGAGTTCCAAAAAGACATGATTGGGGTGATAGATAATCCCTTTCTTGTTGAGAGGGAGTGTTGAAAATAGCAACAAGAAATGCTAAATATAGAAGTGCTAAAAATAACATTGCTATAAATAGCATTTCAAGATACATTCCAATTTTAGTTAGTCCCTGAACTAAAATTGAGAACTAAAATTCGAATTTGATCTTAGCAGCAGTTTGAAAAATAATTAATTAATTCATCTTGAGTTAATTAGTTGGAGAAAATCAAACATGAAGTCTATGTGAAGACATGCAACAGTTATCCCTTTGATTGAGGAAGTTATCCCTTAATTAAGGAGATCAGGATGAGTTGTACTTTGAGTTGTAATTAGTTAGCTCAGTTAACTGAGTTAAGTCCAGTTAGATTAGTTCCAACAATTTGTGGAACTAATTGTGAGTTCAGTTAGTTAATGCATGCATGCATGTAACTAGTGTACTTCAGATAACTAAATATTCTCTCATAAATAACTCATGCATGTCAGTTCAGTTAGAGACCCAGTTGAGATCAGAGGATGGGACAATGTACTATCAGTAGCAGGAATATTCCATTGAGGATATATCTTGCAAATAGAAGGAATTCATTCCTTGAGGATTGCGTAGTTATTTCTGAGTTTGGTGAGTTGTGTGAGAGGTGAATTCACACAGGCGACAGCTAGAGGACCCAGGAGAAACTGCGTAAGAAAATAGGAGGCTTGGAGGACTAAGGGAAGGCATATGTTGTGTTTATTCAGTCTATGAGCAGCATTGAGGGATTGTACTGAGAGCTGGATAGCTTGTGAGCTAAAGCTTTGTGTAATTCGAAGATATTTCCACTTGTATGATAATACAGATAGCGGGGTTTTTAGCTGAGTCTTTCCCCAGAGTATTCTTCTGTGTTCATGTGTGATTGATTTCTCATTCTCTGTTATATGTGTTCTATTTGATCTTGCTCAAAATCGATTAAGCTTTCGCAAGTTTGTTTGTAGAAGTATATCAAGTATTTTGCTTTAGTATATTGCATTATCAGGTGATCTACGGTGAGAAATTCTACATATATAAGAAGGAATGAAACAAGAAGTTAGAAAATAAATTAAGTCAGCAACGAATTTGTAAATGCAAGGACAAACATAAATAAGAACAATAATCCATTTTCCCTACTTTTTGATGTCACTAAATATTGTTGTTGCCACAATTTTGGACATAAGTATTATGAATTCCAACTCATAAAATTCAAACCATAGTCTTAGGAAAATCATAGGATAGAAGAATCCATGTTGTGGAAAAATAAAAAGGAGGAGAAGGAAACCAATAAGTGTAGTCTAGTTCTTGATGTTCATAATTAGAACAATTAGCGACATGTGAACAGTGGTTACTCCAAACATATGACTAGAGACAAGAGCAAGTTTCTGACTCTAAATGGAAACAAATTTGGCAATGTCACCTTTGATAGTGATGCACTAGGGAAAATAATGGGAAAAGGTAGAGTAAGCTTGAACAATGGCAGAGGCAAAGCACATGATGTATTATTTGTGGTTGAACTAAAACATAAATTGCTGAGCATGAGCCAGGTGTGCATCGGAGGATATGATGTCATCTTTAAGGCTCAAGAATGTGAAACAGAGTTAGCTAAAACATGAAAGATACTAGCCAATGGAATTTGAATAGAAACCATTGTATATGTTTTTAAGGAATATAGTAAAGAATGTCATTCAGGGAAACAAGATGAGTGTTGGTTGTGGCATAGAAGAATAGGGCATTTAAACCTCAACCATATCATTAGAATCAATAAAAAGAGAGCTATGAGAGACCTGCCCAAAATCACAAAGCCATAAAATCGTATATGCAATTCATGTCAAATGGAGAAACAAGTTCATGTTTCTTTCAAGATTAAAGATCAACTATCAACTAGCAAGCCTTTTTAGCTAGTACATATGGACCTATGTGGACCTTCTATAACAAAATAACTTGGAGGTGAGTATTACTTCATGTTAGCCATTGACTAATTTTCCAAACTAACACAGCTATCCTTCTTTATATATAGATAAGAAGCATTGAGAAATTCAAGTTATTCAAAGCACAAGCAAATGTAGAATTTTTCTACAAATCAGCTAGCTCTGATACCATGTAGAAATTCCTACTTGTAGATCACCTGATAATGCAATATACTAAAGCAAAATACAAGATCTACTTCTACCATAAACTTTGCGGAAGCTTAATCACATATGAGCACGATCAATGAGAACGCATATAACTAAGAATGAGAAGCAATCACACATAACACAGAAGAAATAACCTGGGGAAAGCCTCAGCCTAAAACCCCAACTCTGTATTATCCTACAAGTGGAAATATAGTCCAGATTACAAAAGAATCAACTCACAAGCTATCCTTCTCTCTCTGCAATCCCTTTGCTGCTCATAGATAGTCAAAGGCCTGTTTCAAACCTTCTCCTCTGCCCTCCAAGCCTCCTATTTCTTTGCACATTTTTTCTTGGGGTCCAGTGAAGCCACATGTGTGAATTGGCCTCTTCACACACTCACTAACCTCTATTCTAACTGCACAGTCTTGAAGGAGATAAATCCTCATCATGGATGCGCTTCCTTTATAGGAAAAATATTCATCCAACTGATAGTACACTATCCCTTCTCTGATCTCAACTAGGTCTCTGTCTAAACTGACATGCATGAGTTATCCATGAGTGAATACTTAGTTATCTGAAATACAGTAGTGACATGCATGCAAGCATTAACTAACTGAACTCTCATTAATTTAACAAACTGTTAAATTAATCTAACTGGACTTGACTGAGTTAATTGAGCCAGCTAATTACAACTCATCCTTATCTCTTTAACTGATGGATAAATTCCTCAATTAATAGATAAATTGTCGCATGTCCTCACATAGACTTCAAGTTTGTTTTTTTCCTTAACTAATTAACTCAAGATGAATTAATTAATTAATTTACAAACTGTTGTTAATATCATAGTCAAATTTTACTTCATATTTCTAGTCCAGGGACTGATTAAAATAGGAATCCATACTGAACTACTAAAAATAGAATGTTATTTTTAGCACTTCCATTTTTCATTCCCTGCTGCCCAATCCAGCACTGGTACCCAAACTGCTATTTTTAGCACTTCTATTTTTAGCATTTCTTGTTGCCATTTTTCAATAGCAAAGAACCAAACATGCTATGAGTTAAAGCACATATGATTAGAGAGAGGAGGAGATTTCACATCAAATGAATTTGTAGATTATTGTCATGAACATAGAATAAGGAGACAATATACTACTACATATACTCCCAACAAAATGGAGTTGTTGAAAGGAAGAACTGGTCAGTACAACAAATGGCTAGAGCTATGATGCATGAAAGAAACATACCACATACCTATTGAGCTGAATCTATTCACACAACAATTCACATACTAAACAAAGCACATCTCAAGCCTAGTTATGACAAGACGCCCTATAAGTTATGGCATGGAAAACCAACATCAATAAACACTTGAAAGTGTTCAACATTAAGTTTTATATTAAAAATAATGACGAGAAATTGGGAAAGTTTGATGTTAGGGTATAGGAAGGAATCTTCTTAAGGTAATCTAGAGAAGCAAAGGGTACAAGTGTTATAATAAAATACTACACATGATAGTTGACTACATTGTGAAAGTTGATGAGGATCTACCTATCAAAATAAAGCAGATAGGATTCATCAATCGTTCTAATCAACTAATTATTGAAGAAGAGGAAGAACATGTTGAAGATGTAGAGGAAGCATACAGTTAAGATGAAATCGAGTCTCAAGTACAACATTCAAAGAAAATGTTTAGATATTTTGAGGAAGAAATAAGGTTATTAGAGGAATGGATGAAAAATGATACATATAGTGAGGACTACATACAATTTGCAACCTTAGCTGATTTTGACGAGAAACTCAAAGTGCAATAAAATAGTGGCATAAATGAAGAGGAAATGCAACAAAGTATTGTTGAGATGAAATATGAAATCAAAATGGAGAATTTTGAAGAAGACAACAATGAATCTGTTGTAGAGCAGCAATGGAGAAGGCATATAAATTGCTTAAGCATTTGTTGGAAGATGTATGTCGAAGCAGAGTGGGATAAGATTTATGACAATCATATGAAAGAGAAGATCCAACCACAAATGGATGAGCTGGATATCAAAATAAATGAGCTATGGGAACTTATGAAGACAAATCCCAAAAGAAGATATAGTGAAGGAAGCAAACAATCAACAATAACATCTAGTTGAATCTGAAATATTTTGAAGTCAAAATGCATGGAAATCTGCAGAACAAGATGCGGGATCCATGAGGATTGTTACTTCATCTAGAATTTTGTAGAATTTTTCTACAAATCAGCTAGCTTTGACACCATGTAGAACTTTTTCTACAAACCAACCAGCTCTGATACCATGTAGAAATTTCCCACCTGTAGATCACCTGGTAATGCAATGTACTAAAGAAAAACACTTGATCTACTTCTACAAACAATTTAGCGGAAGCTTAATCGAATTGAGCAAGATCAATAAGAACACATATAACTAATATGGAGAAATCAAACACACATAACACAAGATATATCCAGGGGAAAGCACCAGCATAAAACCCCAACCATGTATTATCAATCAAGTGGAAATCCTCTTCACAATACAAAAAGAATCAGCTCAATAGCTATCCTGCTCTCTATGTACTCTGATGATCTTCAATTAGAAGATGAAAATCATGGACTACCTAGGCCTCAATATATAGGCCACAAGTCCTCCAATCTCCTATAATAGATCCTTCTCCATGCAAGGAATACTTACTAGAAATATCCAAGCATCTGATAGTACATTGTCCCACATATGATCTCAACTGGGTCTCTGACAGAACTGACATGCAACAGTTATCCATGAGTGAATTCTCAGTTATATAAATAATAGTTGTCACATGCATGCAAACATTAACAAACTATATTTTATTATTTTAACAACTTGTTAAAATAATCTAACTGGACTTGACTAGTTAGAACTAAGTCAACTGATTCTCTCATTATAGAACTCATACTTTCCCTCAATCAGTGGAGGAAATTAAGGATAAATTCCTCAATCAGTGGGACAACTCATGTGCATGCCCACAAAGACTTCAAATTCAAATTTCCTTAACTAATTAACTCAACTGAATTAATTAATTAATATTTCCAACTGTTGTTAAGACCAAGATTAATTTTACTTCCTATAGATAGACTAGGGACTTCTATAAATAGGAAGGGACCCAGAAATGCTATTTTTACAACTTTCTATTTTTAGCAGTTTCACCTCTCACCCAATGTGGCCAATGACCTCACTGGCCAAACTGCTATTTTTAGCACATTCTAAACTTAACATTTCTTGTTGCACATTTTTCAACACTTCAAAGGCTTATGTCTAGGAGGTCATAAATTTTTCTACTTTGGGAATCAGGAGCATTCTCACTCCCAAAACTATCAAATCCTTTTGGAGAGAAAGCTTCAAAGGGGGTTTGACATGGAGAAGGAATTATAATTCCTTATTATAAATAATTTTAGTTTCTTTAATTATCATAAAAGGAACAAGAGATTTAAGGGTGATTTATGGAGTGATTCTAAGGATAGATTGAGTGATTTTAGGAGTTAGGAAAATATGATTTATGGAGTGATTTTAAAATCTAGAAAAATCTGTGATGTTTCTAAATTATATCTACTGTCAGCCTATGGACAATAAAAAATAGAGTAAGTGTGAGGAAAAGAGTATTGCCAAATGAATGTGAAATAAAACTATAGAGAGGAACACATATTTATGAGTAGAAATTTATGTACACATTTGTGAAATGAAATAGAATTTCATGTAATTATGTTCATGAATTACCTTTGTTTGAATATATAAGGATTCTAGTATTTGTGTAAAATTTAGAATTAATAGAAATTTAGAGTCTATGTGAAATATGATGTTAAACTCGAAGAGTTTCAATATATGTGTGGAGTCTAAAACTAATGATAGATTTGTTGATTAATCTATCATTTTTAAAAGAAATCTAGTACAGGGATTAAGACAATTTGAATGAAGTGAACCCGGTGAAGTATTTTGTACATATTGTAGTAGAATCTTGGGAAGAGGATTCAATGCATGTCTAATCATGAATTTCATTTGCAGAAGATTGTTAAAGGATGCATATAGAATGACGCAGAAGACAATTAATTCTGTCTCTACCTTATGAGGGAGAGATTTTTGCGCCTTACAAACTTAGTGTTGATTTAGAGAAGGTGGAATTTGTAAGTTTATCCTTCGAAGTAACTTCAACAACATTGTATTTGCAACTGGAGAATGAAATTGATTTTGATATCGACTTGAATGTGCTAGAAGGCGAGGTTCAAATTTTTTATGTGAGCATTGTAAGTGCCAAGCTAGATGCATGTGTGAAGGCATGTCAAAGTATATTTGCATGTGATGGGAAAAACACACATTTGGAGTGCATTGGAGTATATATTTGCATGAGATGGGAAAAACACGCATTTGGAGTGCATTAGAGTATAACATATCTGTTAATGGTGGAATTGAACTTGAGTAATGAACATTGGTGATGGTGAGAAATTCCAGCACGATTTTGTGGCAAGCGTGGCCAAAAACTATGTGATTTGGAGTAGTTTGCAGATACACGAAAAGTAGGATTCTCCTGCATTACCAAAATTTTTAGGGGAAATTTCTTAGCTAAAGTGAAAATTTGCATTTTTCTCCAACTTTAATGTTTTTATTAGACTATACTAATGCTTGTGAGTTACTCATGTTGACTTGACTTTATTAGGATGGAGAAGGAGAGGCAGTCACTCATATTAACTTGATTTTATTAAAATGAGTATATTGAAATTATATAAGAGGAGGGAAATAAGTGTATTGATTTGACATAAATAAAATAGAGGAGCCAAAAAAATTCAATAAAGAGAAAATTAGGTTTTTTTTTAGAACTCTAATATTTTTATTAGACTTAATACTCCAAAGGAATTTATATTGAATTTATTTTATTGAAATAGATATATTCATTTTATATAATGGAGGAAAATAAATAATTAAAAATATTTTATTTTTGTTATAAGAATTAATAGTAAAGATTTCATTTTCACCAAAATATTGTTATTATATTTTAATATTAAGTTTAATTAACTTATATTGAAGTTTAAATATTACACATTTAATGATTATAGAATTTTATTTATTTCACATAAAAAAAAATATAAAAATATGCCAAATATTTTATGTATATAATAATTTTTTTCAGACTTTTGTTTTAGTTAATTTTAACGAAAATTTGGTAGATATTTTTAGAAACTCAAGTTTAATTTATTCAAAGTGTAGAATTTGAGTGCCTCATGGGTTTTTCATGGTATCTTATTGTATTCAAAAATGTATTTTAAACAACAAAAAACCACAAATTTGCTTGAAATTGTATTGTCGGGATTTCAATGAAAAAGACCCTTTTGTCTATAAGTTAGAATATATATATATATATATATATATATATATATATATATATATATATATATATATATCTATATCTATATCTATATCTATATCTATATCTATATCTATATCTATATATATATATATATATATATATATATATATATATATAAGGAAGAAATAAATTGTTTTAACATTCACGAGGCTAAAGATAGCCCATGGGACATATTGCTTCTTCATCAAGTGGTCTGAGCTCATCCCATTAGATATTATATCTGGCTTCACCTGTGGCTTGAGAAGCGACTACCTAGGGGCATCTAAGCCATCAAAATCTCCCAAGGATTAAGCCTGGCCTAGGCCACACCAACCCTTAACATGACTGGATTTTTGCCCACGGAGTTTCGAATTACCCCATCACTGTCTATTCTACTCTAAGCCTTGTGGACAAATTTTCGTCAAAATTAATGCAAAACATATGAACAAGAAAAAATAAGTGTGAAAAAAAAAATTTCTTAGTAATCTAAATATGGATAAAAAAACCTAAATTCTAATATAAAGATAAATATTAAATATTTAAATTATATAAAAAATTAAAAATTATATAATTTTAAATTAAAAATTATATAGTTTTAAATTAATTTTATTTATTTCTTTAATATTTAACCATAAAGAAAACTCAATATATTAAAATTTAAAAGAATATATATATTTCCCCTAGGAAAAATCATAATTTCATTAATGAAGAGAAATTATTTTGTAGATGCATATGCATATTCGGATCATATCTATGACATGACTATCATCATCAAAAGAACCAGAGTTCAAAAAAGATTGTTACCTTGATCCACGTAGGGAGGTAACAATATCCAATATATACTAAGATTTAATCACAAAATATATAAGCACTGAATTGTCAAACAGGCGATAAATACGTACAAAAGTAAAAAACCATATGCGCTGTAAATTTATGCAATGATGTCCATGAAAGGTCAATGGTAGTAATGATAGTGTGCTCCATCAAGCAGTTCCCAGATCATCCAGATGCCCGGATCCCAGAGCGCAACTTCTTTGGAAAGGCAGTTAGTAGCTGTGTTCCGCTCCCTGTAAATGTGTTTGCATGTAAAAGAGTCAAAATAAGAAATCAATCTCAGTCTCATTCAGAATATGACTCAATGAGTAAGTAGAGCATCTAGAGGTTCTATTCAACCAGTCACAAACAATTTTGGAATCCCCAAATAATTGTAAGTCTCTACAATTTTTCTCCAAAGCAAATTGAATAAGGTATTTTGCTGCTGATAACTCTGCGAAATTATTTGTGCCTCTTCTGAATCCCAAGAGCATGTTGTATGAATGATGAGGAGAGATATGTAAAATGCCCCCCCCCCCCCCCTCCAAAACAACCATTCTCATGTGCGACCCCATCAAAATATGCCTAAGGCATGTTGTGGTCAATTTCTTCAGGAATGATACTTCTAGGCCTCGAGGGAGGAGGGTTGTCCAAGATAAGAGCAAAATCAGCCAGCACCTTGGCCGCAATGATAGGCCAGTGAGGAGGTGAGTTCAGGAATATAAGGTTATTGTGGGCGATCCAGATGGCCCAACAAATCAGTAAGGGAAGATTACGCAGCTTGGGGGAGGAGACGGAGGTATACCAAATATTCCAGGCCTCAATGATAGATACAACAATCCAGTTGCAAGGGGGGGAGACATCAGAAATAACCAATACCCACAGCCTACGGGCTTCTGTGCAATCGAGGAACAGGTGATTAACAGATTCATTTTCACATTTGCAAAGGTGGCACCAGTGTGGTCCGTAATGTGCGCGCTTGAGGAGATTATCACTAGTAGGGATCTTATTTTTCAGGATACACCACATGAGTAGCCTAGTCCTAGGGGATGCCTTCAGCTTCCAGAGATGTTTCCACCATGCTTCTATGGTATGTGGTTTCCTCACATTAGACAGCACCAAATATCCATCTTTAGTGGGAAATCTGCTTGATTTTGAGAGGGCCCAAATGATCTCGTCTTGTCCATTAGTTATGCGGATATGAGTGTCAAAAAGTGCCTGAGTATAGTCCTCCTAGAGTTGGTTCCATTGAGGAGTTATGTTTAATTGAAGAGAAGTTTTCCAAGCCTAATGTAGAAATGTGGAGTTTTATCCATTAGCTATATGAGCTATGTGTGTAACATTATGTTCCTGTAGATGCTGTAGGAGATCTAATGGCAGTCTGTGAGTGTTTTCGTACCCGACCTATGGGTCAATTCCAACTCACACCCTGTGTCTCAAGTGGATTCTCCAAGTGAGTCCTGCCCTGATAGGATCCAATGCCTTGATTACTGCCTTCCAAATAGTCGAAATCCCAGTAGTGCTTCTAATAGGTCTCCTGATCCAATCCAAGATCTGCAATGGGGTGATGTATTTTGATTTTGTCACTCTCGACCAAAGGCTGTCAGATGTGATCAGATGCCACCCGAGATTTGCAGCCAGTGCGGAGGAGAAATCATCAAGTTTTTTTAACCCCCATCCCCCCCACTTTTTAGGTAGATTGAGGGCGTCCCATTTGACCCATGCAAATATCTTGCCCAGCTGGCTTCCCTTCCATAAAAATCTGCAGCAAAGGGCTTGTATCCTGGTAAGAATACCTTTAGGAATCCAAGCCAGGGACATCCAGTAAATAGGTGTGGCTTCCAATACACTCTTAATCGGAGTGAGATAGCCAGCATGAGAAAGATATTTGAGGTACCAGATGTTTAGTCTTTTCTCCATCTTAGCTATAAGTCAGGTCCAGTCTGCTATCTTGTAGCCCAAGGGTTTTAACTTATACCCCAGGTATTTCAAGCCTTATGCAAGACCCAAATGTGTGAATGAGAAGCGATGAAGTGCAAATTGTATTTCATACTGAGTGCATGCTACCGCTGTCAGTGTTGATTTATTATCATTTATCAGCATACCAGTAGCCGTCAGAAATAAGGAAAATGTGGCTCTGATATTGGTCAGATCACCAATGCTTCCATTGAGAAATATCAGGACATCATCCACAAAAAGTAGATGTGTGAGCATGCAATCATCTGTTATATTGATACCCTGTAGCCTGCCTCTTCTGTGTTCATCCTTTATAGTCCTGCTGAGCCCCTCCATGACAAGGAGGAAAAGTAATGGTGAAAGTGGATAGCCCTGCCTTGATCCTCTTTCCGAGAGAAAAAAAGGGGATGAACTTCCATTAACCAGGACGCTGAACGGAATGTTAGTGATACAACTCATGATCCATTTGATGTAAATGAAGGGAAACCCAAGATGGGTTAAAAGCATTCTAATGTATAACCAATTTACTCTGTCAAAAGCCTTAGATAAATCTATTTTCAGGATCATACCTTTGCATTTCCTGGTGTGTAGAGTGTGTAACACTTCCTGAGCAATGCCAACAACCTCATGAATCTGTCTGTCTTAAAGGGAGGCAAATTTTTCTGGAGAGATGTGATTGGAAAGAATGGGCCGCATCCAATTGGCAATGATTTTAGCAATAATCTTGTATATGTAGTTGCATTGAGAGATAGGGTGATACTCATCAAAGGAGGTTAGATTATCAGATTTAGGAATAAGCACGATGAAGGTAGAGGTGATGGATGCCGCAATATGTCCACTGATTCTGGAGTCCTCAATAACATGCAACAGATCTACACCAATGATGTCAAAAAAAGCCAGGTAGAACTCAATAGTCCAACCATCAGGTCTAGGGCTTTTGTCTTTTTTAAACCATTTTAATGTGGCCTCCAGCTCTTCTAGAGTAACCTCTTTTATTAGTTCTCTTCCCTCTTCTATCATTTCTCTTCCCTCTTCTTGCTCCACAAACCGTGGGAATTGTTGAGCAACTCTAATGATGTCGGCCAGATTTGCTTCCCGAGGGGCACTGTATGCTCTTTTGAAATGAGAGGTAGCTAGAGAGGCTAGTTGCAGAAAAGTGTTTGCAACTTGTCCCTCTTCATTCTGTAGCTGCCAAATAGTATTTATCACCTTCCTACCATTGGCGAACTTATGATAGAATTTGGTATTAGCATCCCCATCCTGCATCCAAATCGCCCTGCTTCTCAGCCTCCAGACTTCTTCACGGTCTTTAAGGATTTTCCCTCTAGCAGTGTATAGGGATGTAATCCTCTCCTTATGTTCAGATGTACTGTACAATCCACCCTATACATTTTCAAATTTAGACAGCTCGGATTCAATTTGTCTCAGAGAGAGATCATCCTGAGTCCTCTTGTTGTGTGCCCATTGCTTGGACATTTTCTTCAGCATTGTAAGGTTGTGTATAAAGCCATTAGTGAAATTTCCCCTTGCCCCAGGTGGATTTTCTTTCCAGTAATTTGTAACCATGCTGACATAAGAGGCTTCCATGAGCCAGGCTGAGCAGAATTTATATGGTCCCTTGGTCTTTGCTCTACCTCCTTCGATTTCCATGTAGATAGGGAGGTGGTTAGAGATCCCCCCAATCTGACCCATCGTCTAATGCAGAACTCCAAACAAGTACATTCTGTTTAACTAATAATCGGTTTAGTCTGCGCGCTAGACCATTCTACCTGGTCTAATTATTTCTATAGGTGGCTTGAATCTTGACTGAAGGGATGTCAATCAGATGATGATAATCCATAATGGTAGAGAAGTAGTCCGAGAGAGAATCTCTCTGTGCTCAATGGCCCCAGGACTCTGAGTGGCCAATGGAGAAATTTAGATCCCCTCCAAGTATCATATGATCAACAGAAAATAAATCTGAACCCAGGAGATATTCCCAAAAATAGAGTCTGTTTTGACATGGCCCATATATGTTTTAAATTCTAAATATCATGCCCAAGTCCACAGAATGAATATCGGCTCCAATATGTCTGGCCCCTCCCCAACAACTAAGCAATTTGATAGAACGAGAGTTGTATCCCAAGGCTATAACCCCAGTCTCCCATGTGCATCCAGACCAGTAAATTTCCACCCATATAACATATGCTCAAGGGAAAGTGTAATGTCTGTAGTAGGGCCGAGTGTCTCTTGTAAAAAGATGAGGTCAAGCAAGTCAGTATTTACTAACCATTGGAGTGCTAGTTTTTTATCAGGCCTAGCTAGCCCTTGACAATTGAAGGAGAAAAACTTCATGGCGGGGGTTCAGAGGGGGTTTCTTTAGCTCTAAGGACCCTAGGAATTGTGGACTGTTTACCCGATGCGATTTCATCTCCCGCCTGAGATTGTGCAATAGTGAGAGAGGAGGGTCGACCTCGATGGAGTTTATGTGGCGGGGGGGAGGGGATGATGTCGAGGCCGACATGGTCCAAAGCCTGTCTCTTGGCTTTTGAGCAGGTCAGATACCCAGGTGCTGGAGGGGCAAGTAGGGAGGATGTAGGTGGAGGAGGGGGGGGGAATCGATAGAGAGGGAGTTGTGGGTGAAATTATAGGATGTGAGGGAGCAAAGTTGCAAATAATCTGAGCAGAGGAAACAGAGGAAGTAGCCAAACCCATGCCCAAAGAAAGACCAGATGATAAGATATCATGAATATTTATGCAACAAAGAGAGTAAAAAGTGAGAGGGATCCTCTTACCCGAGGTATTGGAGTCTCTGGATGCCGTCATGGCATGCTCAGGTGGCAAGGGAGGAGGTCGGTGGGGAGGCCTGCCACGATTCTTTAGTGTAGACTGTATAGGAGCCAAAGCCAATTCCTCTGGGATTGACTGTGCATCAGTCTTCCTTACTGGCGATGCTGCATTTCGAGGTTGTTCCTCAGAATTTCAAGGTTGTTCCTCCTATACAGGTTCCTCCTGTGTCAATGGCTCCTATCTTGGAGTCTTTCTGAATGTCCCACCATTAAGGGGGCAATCTTTGAAAAGGTGCCCCACCTTGTGGCATCTCTTGCATCTGAATGGGACATCCTCACAGTCCAAAATCTGTCGCCTTGATGCATTCCTCCATTGGATGTTTATATGTTCTAGAAGGCCATCAGTGAGATCCAGGTGAACCAAAATCCTTGCATAGGCCATACGCCCCATAGTCTGAAAGGAGGCATCAATGGTGAGGTAGGTTCCAATTTCATTCCCAATTTGCTTGAAGATATCCTTCGTCCAGAAATGAAAGCGAAGCCCTGAGAGACATACCCAAATAGGTCCAGCATCTACCCTTTCAAGCTCAGGGTTGAACATCAGTGTCCACCTCCTAAGTAGAACAGGAGCTTGGTCGATATGCCATACTGTAGAAAGTACCCAGTTGGTGTGAGACAAACAATTGAACCGCAGCGCGAACTAACCTTTAACAAAGGTTTGAACGCTAGGGGGGTCCTTTAGATGATGGCCCCAAACCTCCACTGTCAATTTCTGAAGCCGCTCCACACTAAAATGCCTGCCGCAAACCCAACCAACAAGAAATTTCTCTGCAAAGTCCATTGAATCCAATAACTGTGTGTCCTCTAAGAGTTTGAGGAATACCTTGCAGTTCCGAAGCTTTAGGCACCGTTTTCACTTAGAACCCCCACTATATTTGGTGGTCAAAACTTTAGGTACCTCGAATGGATGTGCAGTCATTGAGGAAGGTGATACCCTAGCTGCAGATGATGGAATGGAGGTGAAAAAGCCCAGAATGGAGCCAATACCTGTGAAATTACCCAGTTGAGGAGTCACCGAGGACAAAGTGGCAGATGAGACGGGCACCTGTGAAGCAAAAGCTAAATGGTGGACTGCCGAGGGTTTGCAAATTCCAGACAAAGAGGGATTCGAACTAGGAACCACCCCTAGGGTTTGCTCACTCGAGATATTCAGAGGCTCAGAAAATGCCAGGGAATTTGGTGAGAGCAGTTGTGAGATGTAATCTGGGATCGTCGGGGCGTCTTCAGGCAGCGAGATAGACAGAATGCGAGAACTTGAAATGGAGGGAAGGGCTTCTACTTCATCAGAGAGTTCATTGTCAAAGGTGAAAAAAACCCTCCGGTTTGGTCGTGGGATGCGTCCAAATGGGCACATCCTCCGAAGGGTTTGTAGAATAGTCTAAGAGGTCTTCCATAACTATTGAAACCGCCGGTTGACAGCTGCCTACAGGTTCAATGCAAAATAAGAAAACGGGGGATCTCGGTGGGAAGGACCAAACCGCCCAAGAAAAATTCCTAACCGAAGCTCTTGCCCGTTAACAACTGAGGTAAGAAGGTAAATGGGAAGCAGTAGGGGGAATAGCAGTTACGGGGGCAGTCAGTAAATAGATACTGCAAACCCTGAAACTTACGGATGAAAACAACGAAGTAACCCTAACCCCATCGCTCCTGTCTACCCTACTTCTCCCCCAGTAAACTCAAGTGACTAGTTGGTTCAAAGAATAAAATTTATTGATAAAATTTTACGTTGAATTTATTAATGGGAAATCTAAACTTGTAGGAAAAGTAATCCAAAATTTTACGACAAGAAAATCTAAATCTTAAAATGAAATGAAATGTTGTAATATTTAGTTTAATTTAAATATATTATTAATTTTTTTAGGTGTTAAATTTATATATAGTTTAAAAAACATTTTAAACAACAATAAAATTTAATTAAAAAATATTTGTTCTTTCAAAAATTTGAAAATGTATAATAATTAAACCACAGTAAATAAAATAATATTATTTAAAAATGTAATTATAATAATTTAAAATTGCAATTTTTTAATTCAATATAATTTAAAGTTTAAAATAAATAAAAAAATAAAACAAGTATATTTAAAAACACAATTATGATAGTTTTAAATTATGACTTTTAAACTAAATAATATATGAGATAAAAAATAAAATGGATAATATTTTTTAAAATGGATAAACTAATTCCTACAAGTACTTAGGAATTGATACTCATCACAAGCTCAACTGGAACTATAGCATTGAGAAAAGGATTAATGGGAGATGGAAAGCTTATTTTGGGCTTGAAAATAATTGTAAAATGGAAAACCTCATAATATGGGATAGAAAGAAGTCCCTCTTTGAAACTTTAGTCACTCTGGCTATCTTATATGGATGTGAGGTTTAGGGTTGTAGCATCTCTAGAGAATCCTGGAGAAAGACTGAGCAAATCCAGAAGCGTTTTATAATGTATAACCTCAAAATTAAAAGCAACACACCCTAACCTATTCTCCTTATAGAAGTGGGTCTTTCCCCTATCGAGAGCCTAGCTATGACTAGGTTTCCGTTGTACAAGCACAAACTCAATAACATAGGAGACCATAGACTTCCTAAGCTAGCTTTAAATTCCAACCAAAACCACCTAAGGCTCAAATAAGGTTGGTATAAAGACACCAGCGGCTAGTTAAACCATTGGGAGATCCACGAGAATGTTGCATTGCAAAACATTAATAACATTAAAAATATTGTTACTTCTAAGTTCAAAGAAAAAATGTGGTGTGAGAAAGATTTAGCAGCTAAAAGAAAATTAAGATATTATAAGGAGGTCATCAACCCCACCCTAGAAGATCAAAAGTATCTCTCTGTTTTAACTAGCTCAAAGAAGAAAATTAATATAGCAATACTGACCTTCCTAGCCTTTTACGTTGTCAAAATTACAATGAGCTCGGGAAGCTTCTCTCCAAGCTTTTTGAGCATAGGAATAAAATCTTAAATCAAACTAAATAATTTGTTTCTTTAGATCCGATAGACCAAAGTTTGGTTTCAGTGGACGTTAACCACCACCATCATCATCATCATAAATAATATTTTGATATAAAATATAAAATATAAATAATTTATTTTAAGTATAAATATAATATTCTGAAATGATAAATTTTATTTAAATAATATATGATATGAGGAAACAAACGATTGCATTAAAAGCGGTATCCTTTTGCTTTGCCCGTATCTAATGACATAAACTAATTATAGCCTTACATAACATTTTATCATTATTTTAAAATTCATCTTAATCGTTTACCAAATAAATAAATAACTATACTATAATCTATTGTTCTATAATAAAAACGAATTTGCAAACTTCGATATAATAAAAAATTAATATTTCATATCACAAGAAATTTTCTCATAAATTAATTTAATCATCATATATTATAGAAGTTTTAAAGGTATAACCGGTAGAAACAAACCGTTTTTTTTTTTACTTTTCCTGCTCGTGAAACACCAGCCCCCACCAAAGTGATAATGATGAAAGGGCTAACTGCTCAATAAAGTTGAGCAAATAAGTATGTTAATCTCACATAAATGAAGCATAAGGGTCAATAAATTTGGGATAAATTTCTTTAACAAAGTGAAAATTTTAATTTTCACTAATTTTAATATTTTTATTACATTTCAGTCATATCTATGAATTCATATTGATTTGATTTTATTGAAATGAATGTATTTATTTGACATAAGTGAAAGAAAATAAATATCTTAACTTAATATATATGGAACATAAGGACCAAGAAATTTATGATAAATTTCTTTAACAAAATGAAAATTGTATTTTTCTCCAACTTTAATGTTTTTAGTTGACTATATTGATGCTTGTGAGTTACTCATATAAACTGGACTTATTAGGATGGAGAAAGAGAGGGAGTTGCTCATATTAACTTATTAAAATGGGTGTATTGAGTTGATATAAGTGGAGGGAAATAAGTGTATTGGTTTGATATAAATAAAGCATAGGGGTAAGAAATTTGGAGGAACTTTTTTCAGTAAAGAGAAAATTATATTATTTTGGGACTCTAATATTTTTATTAGACTTTATCAATTCTTGTGGAGCCTTATATTGACTTGACTTTATTGAAATGAATGTATTGACTGGACATAAATGGAGGAAAATAAATATATTAAATTGACATAAGTGGAGGAAAATAAATATACTAACTTGACATAAGTGGAGGAAAATAAATTTATTAATTTCACAAGTGGAGAAAAATAAATATATTAACTTGACATAAGTGAAGTATAGGGTCCAAGAAATTCATAGGAAATTTCTTCAATTGAGTGAAAAATGCATTTTTCTCCAACTTTAATGTTTTTATTAGACTTTATCGTTACTTGTGAGGGACTCATATTGACCTAATTTTATTGCAATGAGGTTATTTACTTGACATAAGTGGAGTAAAATAAATATATTAACTTGACATAAGTGGAGGAAAATAGATATATTAATTTGTTATAAGTGGAGCATGGAGACCAAAAAAATTGAGAGAATTTTTTTTCAACAAAGTGAAAATTGTATTTTTCTCTAGATTTAATGTTTTTATTAGACTTTATCACTGCTTGTGAGGGAATCATATTGACTAAATTTTATTCAAATTAGTGTATTGACTTGACATAAGTGGAGGAAATTAAATATATTAGCTTGACATAAGTGGAGTAAAATAAATATATTAACCTGACATAAGTGGAGGAAAATAAATATATTAACTTGACATAAGTGGAGCATAGAGACCAAAATATTTTAGGGATTTTTTTAAACAAAGTGAAAACTGTATTTTTCTCCAACTTTAATGCTTTTAGTAGACTTTATCAATGATGATGAAGGACTTATATTGACTTAATTTGATTTAAATGAGTGTATTGACTTGACATTAGTGGAGGAAATTAAATATATTAACTTGACATAAGTGGATGAAAATAAATATATTAACTTGACATAAGTAGGGCATAGGGACAAAAAAAAAATGAGGGAAATTTTCTTCAACAAAGTGAAAATTATATTTTTCTCCAACTTTAATGTTTTTATTAGACTATATCAATGCTTGTGAATTACTCATATTGACTTGACTTTATTAGAACAGAGAGAGAGAGACAGTTGCTCATATTAGCCTAAAAATTATTAAATTAGTGCATTGAATTAACATAAATGAAGAGAATCCCGGATGCGGGTGCCACCGTGCATGACCTGGTAAGGCCACTTGCCACGGTCGACAGGACACGCGACGGACGGAGAGCATTAAGGCTCCTCGCCGCCACCTCCCATCGACCTGCAATGCAGCATTCGAGCCTTAATGAAGGCGCAGGTTTCACAGCGAAGGCGGATGGCCGCATTCAATGCGGGGACATTCCGACGGAATGCAGAGGTCGTTAAATATGTTGATTTGGAAGCGGACGAAGCCCACAGCGATGGTGTTCTTGCTCTGTGTCCTGAGAGTTCTGGAGTCTTTGTGGAATTGGGGGAGACTGGTCGACTGCTGGTCCTCCCTGGTTCATGCCTACAGTCTTTTGTCTGTCATAGTGAGCCGAATTGGGAGAAAGCTTCGTCTGAGGAAGTGGAATTTGGGAAAATGGTGCGTGAAAGAATGCCATGCCGTCGGGGCAGAGGCTCAGGGAGAGCCAGATCCGCTCGCGGGCCTGCAGCTGACCAACACCACCATTGTTGTTGTATTTACTGCCACCGACGAGGAGGAGCACCTCAGGTGCAGGCGAGTCAAGTTGTGGAAGCTGGAGGGTCCAACAATGGCGAGCAAACTCTACCAGCATTCGGCTCTGTCATCTTCTCGCTGCGCAATCCCAGAGAAAATCTGGGCATCAATGCTCATATTTCAGTGTTGTTTACCAGAATACCGGACGAATTTGAAGAAGGCATGCCTCGGCCACCTGCAATGGAGCACCCCGCGGTCACTGAAGAGAGACTCCACCCGGAGCGAGAGGAAAATCTGCCTCAGGCTATGGAGGCAGAGTGTAGGCTCGTGGATAAAGGCAAAAGGCCTGTGGGGGAGGCCTCAAGCTCAAGGGAGGCGGAATTGCGGGAGAGCGAACCTGTGCTGCCGGCTTTCATGGACGGCCTACCAGAAGGACATGGCTGGGCGTGGATTCGGGAAGCTAAACCAGGGGAGGGCGAGCCCGGGGATGACGAGAGAGAGGGCTAAGCCCAGATGGCTCTCATGCATGAAGACTGGACGCGTGTGGGATCGTGGTCGGTTCTCTCTCCTGCTGTCTTTAGTCGTTCTAGTTTGTTTTTTTCTGTTATATGTTGGTCGTTCTCGGTCATATGAATCATCTGCTGTTTCTGGGTCACTCTTCCGTTATGGAATGGAGTTTTGTTTGGCTTGGGCTATCTCCACAAGCCCTGGTTCTATGTGACAATCTCTGCCCCTGCGAGGGCTTTACAGAGATGGTTTTTGTCTTTTTGTTGGAGGTTTTAGGGAGCAATCTAGGTATCTTCAGGTGGGTTTCTCAGAAATGTAATGGGTTGGGGGACTATGCTACAGCTGCCATGGGGCAGCAAGACATACTGCATGTAATTTTCCGCTGTAAATATTAATACAAAGTAGGTAATGTTGCTTAGAAAAAAAAAACATAAATGAAGAGAAATAAGTGTATTGATTTAACAAAATTAAAGCATAGGAACCAAATTTCTTCAATAAAGAAAAAAATGGAATTTTTATTGGACTTTATCAATATATATGAGTGACTCATTAAATTACCTTTATTGAAATGAATATATTAACTAAGTGAGAGAAACTAAAATAAAATAAAATATATATATCTTTTTAAATTTTATCTCATATATATATATATATATATATATATATATATATATATATATATATTATAAATTTTATCATAAAAATAAATATTAGAGATTTCATTTTTAACTAAATTATTGTTATTGTTTTTTAAATATTAAGTTTAATTAATTTATATTAAAGATCAATTAATTTATATTAAGTTTAATTTACGTAATTGGTGGGAAATAAGTGCATTGATTAAAAATAAATAAAGTATAAGGGTAAGAAATTTGGAATTCTTTAATAAAGAGAAATTCGGGTTTTTATGGGACTCTAATATTTTTATTAGACTTTATCAATATTTGTGAGGGATCTATATTAACTTGATCTTATTAAGATAAATGTATTGACTTGATATAAGCGGAGGAATATATATATATATATATATATATATATATATATATATATATATATATATATATATATATTTGACATAAGTGGGGCATAGAGACCAGAAAAAATTTGGGGAAATTTCTTCAACAAAGTGAAAATTGTATTTTTCTAGAGCTTTATTGTTTTTATTCAATTATATTGGTTTCATATTGAATTCATCTTTATTAGAATGGAGAAAGGTAGAGAATTGATTATATTAATTTGATTTTATTAAAATGAGTGTATTGAATTGACATAAGTAGAGGGAAACAAGTGTATTGATTTGACACAAATAAGGTAAGGAGGTAAGAAATTAGGAGGAAACTTCTTCAATAAAGAGAAAATTGGATTTTTATAGACTAATGTTTTTATTAGACTTTATCAATGTTTGTGAGGGGGCCATATTAACTTGACTTTATTGAAATGAATGTATTGACTTGACATAAGTGGAGTAAAATAAATACATTAATGTGACAAGTAGAGTATAGGGACCAAAAAAATTGGAGGAAATTTCTTAACAAAGGGAAAATTGCATTTTTCTCCAACTTTAATGTTTTTATTAGACTATATCATTACTTGTTAGTTACTCATATTGACTTGACTATATTGGGATGAAGAAAAGGAAGGTGTTTCTCATATTAACTTGACTTTGTTAAAATAAGTATATTGATTTGACATAAGTAAAGAATAAGGATAAAAAATTTTAGGATATTTCTACCATAATTAAATGGCAGCCAATACCTCCAAAACTGGCACTTTGACTAAATAAATGATTGTTGTCGAATAAGTTCACCCACCAAATTCAGTGGCACTGAATCTAAACATTTCAAGTAATGACTTTTATTTGTTGGGCGTAGAATTTATAATTGTAATTTTCTATTTTTTAAATAATATTTTTAATATAAAATAGATTTAATTCTTTCAAAAATGCAAGATATTTTTGTAGATTTAATAATTTAAAATTATTTTATTTTTTAATTAAAATTTATTTCTTTATAAAATTTTAATATTGTATTTTTTAAATTAAAAATGAATTTTTTTATTATAAAGATACAAAAGCTTAAAATTACATTTTTTCAAAAATAAGAAAAATCATAGTTTTGGGTTGTTGATGCAATATAGTATAAATATTTCATATATTTTCAACGACATTTTTCTGCCTATAATAATGCAATTTAAAACATAGAATATTTAAGACATTTTTCTATGTTTAATAATACAATTTAAAATATAAAATATTTGAGATCTTATTAAAAATTAGATCATTGAATTATAACGAAATAATTAAACAATTATTCTTTATTACACAATTGAAATATTTTAAAGAATTTTTTAGAAGGTTGAATTTATTTATATAATCAAAAATACATTTTAAATGACTAAAAATCACAATTTCACTTAAAATCATTAATTTTTTAAAATAAACTTAAAATCGTTAAATTAAAACAAAAAAAAATTACCAAAAAAATAATTTCAAACCTAATAAAAATCCTCTTATAAAATTCAATAAAAAAAGTATATTCCAGTAACAATACTTTCACTACTCATCCACTTTTTAGGTGTCATAGGGGAGTAAACACGTTGAAGTTCACGAGTTTACCACTACTAAGCTAGCTTGATTTTGACAGTGGGGCTCAACTGGAGAGCTCTTTGCCAACAATTTTGTATCTTGGTTTTTTCCTCTCAATTTTTTACTAACATATTTTTGGCTCTAATTAGCTATAGTATAGTTGCCTCTCCATGTGCACTCTCTCGCCCATTAGCAAATTTATTTTCTGGTAGTTAACAATTTGCCATCAAACAACTTAAACAATTTAGATACATATAAAGCATAGAACATCTGAATTTATTATATTTTATTTTATTTTATTTGTTGAATAAGGTTTCTATTCTATATTTTAATTTTACTTTTATTTTTATTTTGAATGAACAAAAATATCATTTTAATTTTTAATGATTAAGAAAATATTTCCACATTCTTGTTTATAAAATTGTTATAAATAAAAATATTTACTGTACTAATTAAATTGTTTTTTTCAAAAACAATTATATTCTTGATTCAAAAATAAAAATATTGTTCAAAACATTATTCTAACCATTATACTATGTATTATTAATTCATACATATATAGAGAAAAAAAATTCAATATAAAGAATCCAAAACTTTTTTGCTTAATTGGTATGTCTAAGAAATGACATATAAATTTTATGAATTAAGAATGTTGATTTTCTTTGGGGAATGACCGCCAAGGCTTTGAATTTTATAGTTTACATAGAAAAGATAATCACCAATTGAGCTATAATATTTTGTAGCCCTTCTTCAAATATAAATATAAGAGTTGGTTCATAGCTTTCAAAATTCAATAATTAAACTATGTGGTAGGAAACGCTAGCTATGCGGCCTTGTTAAGTTCAACTTTATTAAGATGGAGAAAATGAGGGAGTTGCTCATATTAACATGACTTTATTAAAATATGTAGATTGAATTGACATAAGTGGAGGGAAATACATGTATTTATTTGACATAAATAAAATATATGGGTAGGAAATTTGGAGGAAATTTCTTCAATAAAGAGAAAATTGAATTTTTATGGGATTGAAATATTTTTATTAGACTTTATCAATTCTTGTGAGGGCTCCATATTAACTTGAATTTATTGAAATGAATGTATTGACAAGGCATAGGGGCCAAGGAATTTGGGGGAAATTTCTTTAGCAAAGTGAAAATTGCATTTTCCTCCCACTTTCATGGTTTTATTAGACTACAACAATACTTATGATCAATACTTATTAGTTACTCATATTGACTTGACCATATTAGGATGGAGAAAGGGAAAGAGTCTCTCATATTGACTTGTGTTTATTAAAATGAGTGTATTAAATTGACATAAGTGATGAGAAATAAGTATATTGATTTGATAGTGATGAGAAATAAGTATATTGATTTGACATAAATGAAGCATAAAGATAAGAAGTTTGGGGATAATTTATTTAATAAAAAAAAAATTGGATTTTTTTGAGACTTTAATATTTGTGTTAATCTTTATCAATGCTTTCGAGGGACTCATATTGGCTTGTTTTTATTAAAATAAATATATTGACTTGACATGAGTAGAAGAAAACAAATAAATATAGATATTTTATTTTTTATTTTTGTTATAAGAATAAATATTAGAGATTTCATTTCCTCTAAATTATTGTTATTACTTTTTAAATATTGATCTCGATTAACTTATATTAAAGATGAAATATTACACATTTAATGATTACAAAATTTTATTTATTTGATATTAAAGAATAAAAATATCAAAACCATTCCATTTTAGGTATATATATTTAATTATGTCCACGAGGTCTTGGATAGACAGTGATCAGGTGTTGTGTTAAGGCACTTCCTAATGTGAAGTCATCGATCTCCCACATCAGGGTGATGTATTGGACATAACGAAGATATAATCTTGCCAAGCTTACCAAACTCGGGTGCTTTGTTAAGTCACTCCTTGATGTGAAGTCACTGATTTCCCACATCGAGGTGATATATTGAACATAATGAAGATATAATCCAGCCAAGATTACCAAACACACACACACACACACACATATATATATAAAGTTTAATTTTAAATATCTGTTTACTTATTAAAAAAAAATTATTTTTATTGTTGATGTAAACTTCCATAGAATTGTGTATTTCAATTATTGAATTGTCCTTTAATAAGATGAATTCATGACAATAGACACATTGATTTTATCAGCTTTAAGATTGAGAATATTAGGGTTGGATTGAATTGTCCTTTAATAAGAGGAATTCATAACAATAGACACATTGATTTTATCAACTTTAAGATTGATTATATTGGGGTTGGAGTCGAATTGATGAAAGACATTAAAAAAAAGAGTTGAGGAAGGGCATTATATTCATCTCTCGAAAGGTTGGGCTTAGGGAGCTTGGAATTCCATAGAGTGACCACATTATTAGCCATAGTTCTTTTGCTACATGGGAGGGAAGGTGCGAAGAAATGGATTCGATGGAGCAAATAATATCATCAAATGGAACGACCCAGGAACAGGAGAAAAGTTAATAAGGTGGAACATCAAGTTCAATTAAGGAAATATCCATGCTAAAATTATTTATTTTTAATTAAAATTTAAAAACTTAAATATCTACATTGTATTTGGAAAGTGAAACTTTAAAGTTCAATGGAAACTAATGCAAAATTCTTGGATTTGTAAGGTAGATTATTTTTGTAAGCTTGGTGGGACTACATCTTCATCATGTCCAAAATATGGTGGGACTACAACTTCATCATGTCCAAAATATCAACTTGACCTGAGGAATAGAACAGATGACTTCACATCAAAAAGTGTCTTAAAATAAAATATAATTAATTAATTATAAAAATAAATGCTAGATATTTTATCTTTAGGACACGGCTATTATTATTAGTATTGTTTAAGAACTAAGTTCAATTAAAATTTATTAAAAATGATATATTTTTTAGATTATATTTATTTAATATTAAATAAATAAAAATTGTTTTTAATAAATATAAATAGAATATTTTTCTTTTACATTAATATATACAAATAAAAATTAAAATTTAATGACAAAGCTTCATGTTGAATTTCTTTAATGAAAATTTTAAACCATGAAAGGTAGTGTAAAATATTAAAATAAAATAAAAAGTATTATATGCTATATAGTTTAGAGTGTTTTAGGTATATTTTCTTATCAAAGTTGATCATAATTTTGCAGGGATTTGTTTGAATTATAAGTTTGTGACACAAGACAACCGGCGTATACCCACAGTATGCATGTAAAATGCATATATCTGTTTTGCCCCAGGAATTTAACTCTCTACCGAGTCAAATCTTCACTAATGCATAATGGTTTAAGGCCCCTTAAGTCTTATGCGGAATGATTTCATAAATTACACACAGTCTAACTCTTTGTTTAAATCCTTCATCGGGACTCTACACTCTACCTCATTAAGTATTGATTAATCCTTAACCTTTATGTTGCACACATTAACCAAACTCCATAAACCCTTTATGCTTTGCTTATTCATGGACTTAACCCGCAAACCATCTATCAGCACTTTAATCCCATTATAATTCTTTTATAATAGAATACACACAAAACATATGTAAACCACACCTTTTCTTAATTCCTCGCCTATGCACGTTTCTCGATGCATGCCTTATCTCAATCACAATTGGGGGGTTTCAAAGACTTAAGAACTTGCATTGGAAATCCCCAATCTGTGGGATGCGATCAACTATCCATCATACCATGAATTTTATATATTTGTTTCCCAATCATTGGTTTACTCCATCAATTCATCGCTATCACAATTCTCCTTTCGCATCTCACTAACACACGACTCTTTATCGCATCCTGTATGCGATAACCCTCCAGACTTCAACATAATATAAACCACATTCATTACTTTCTTGGTTCCACTCTTCTATCACACATCGCAAATCCTTTCGACCCGTTTAACATCGCATACCGCATTATTTATCGACTCGCTCCACATCGCATGTTGCACATCACATGTCGCATTGGTTAAGGCCCGGTACATTACCATGGAATATTTGTGATGCATTCAAACCTCCGATCACATCGGACATCACAATCACATATCACAATTGCTTGTGGCCGAGGTTAAATCACTCACCATTGGACTATTGCGATGTGGGATTCCACTGTTGATCCAATCACTCGATCCAATGGTCAGTGATGCTATCGCTTATCACAAATCGCAATCGTATAAGGTTGGTTCATTTACCCTTGAATTATGTTGCAATGCGATATTGATCATCCTGTTCTCTGCGACTTAATCCCATCCATTGATCTGTTAGATCCAACGACCCCTGAGCATTAATGCTTCACTTCTTCGCTTTTCATTTTTACTTGGGTTTTATGATATTTCTTCAATGGTTCTCTGCAGCTCGAGATACTTCATGGTTCTTCATCCTTCCACTGTTTCGTTGCGCGACTCCCTCCTGAGCTTAATGCTACATATTATTTAATCACCATCATTCTTGGATATTACTTTGGTCCTACAATCAGTTCATGCTCCATTGCGCTCCTCTGTCTCATTCTTCTTCACTGTGTATTCTGCCGAACTCTGCCTGCATATATATATTGTACAGAATCATTGATTCACATGTAAATCATCATTCAATACTCGAATCACACATATATACAATTTTGAATTAATCTCTGTACATATAAATACACATTTACAAAATTTATCTCTCAAGCCTAATCTTCTAATGTCAGTGGCCTTTGTTTTACAATCTGCCCGTAGGCTTACAGACACACTTTAATTATCTAACCAGCTATCTATCCAACCTATCTACTTTGATTTTTCCTTTTAGGCTTACATTTATACAAAGGGATTCTAAAACCAATTCCTATTTTAGATCCATAAACTCCTCAACTAAATCCTAGAATCTCTTCCTTATCTCTAAGGATCCTATTCAATCCCTAAAATCATGAACTAACTCCTAATCTGAGTTTTACAATTAATTCTCAAATCCCTCAATCTCTCAACTATCCTAGATCTATCATATTCCCTACATTCGAGAATATTTACAAATATGTCTCACAATATTCAATTAATTCCTATTCTCATTAAAATCACTCAAAAGCCTAAATAATTACATTAATTCACACTTAGGAAACCAACTTCCCTGGAAACACAAGACCCCTATGCCTGACTAAAATACAATGATATTGTTGAGTTGATTTCTCCTGCATCAGTTTGAGTTGTGAACTCTATACAATCTCAGTACCTTGAGAAGTTTTAAGAGTACTTGAATCTATATATAATAAAAAACACATTCAGAGCTCTTGGTATGGCATTCACTCTCGGCAAAAAACTCGTAGAGTCGTCCACATTGATCTCTCTTTATATGCATTGCCCAGTGCTACCCAACTATTAGAAGGTACCCTTTCTGTGTCTCTCGGTAATCTGTCTCTAGTGTGCACTTTAAATGTTTCTGGTCATCTTTTAGAGGGAATAATTCCTCCCCAGATTGGGTAGCTTAAATCGTTGCAAGTACTTGACCTCAGCTGGAATGAGCTCAACGGGTCTATTCCATTCGATTGGGTCTACTGTACAAACTCCGCACCTTGGATATTTCCAGAAATTATGAAATGGAAGGATGAATTTCATGTGATTTTGGTCAGCTTAAAGTGTTGTGGGTAGTTGACCTGAGAAGTCAGAGGATAAAGGGTCCTATTCCAGTTGAGTTGGGCTACCTTAAAGCTTTGCAAGTTCTTGACCTCTCTGAAAATAGGATCGAGGGTCCTATTCCAGGTGAGTTGGGCCAGCTTAGAGCATTGCGAGTACTTGACCTCAGTTACAATGCATTCAATGGTTCTATTCTAGCCTACTTGGGCCTACTACAAAAACTAGAGCAACTGCTTCTATAAGGTAATGAATTTCCAGGCAGTCTACCACATCAGTTGGGTAATTTGACGAAACTTAAACAACTATCGATTTCTAGCTTGAATATTTCTGGTTCTATTCCTCTTGGAATATTCAAGCTTCGCCTCTCTTATCTATCTCTTAGTCTTAACCTCACAACAAGCCTACCTAAATCCATTGGCAACTTGAACACACTGACCGACTTAGCACTTTACGAAAGTGGACTCACTCACATCCCTCTAGAAATTGCCAATTTGACCAAATTGACCTCTTTATATCTCTCCGGCAATGAACTCACTCACATCCCTGAATGCATTGCCAAATTGACCAGATTGGCCTCTTTAGATGTTGCTTTCAATAGGCTCACTAACAATATACCTAAAGCTATTTTCAATTTGACTAAGTTAGAAATGCTAGATATTTCTTTAAACATGCTTATTGGTGGCATTCCTATAATTTTTACCAATTTGAGTCATTTAGGTCAACTAGATCTTAGTAATAATATATTAAGTGGTAATATTCCTTCAACTATTAATAATTTGAGTCAATTGGTTCAATTAGATCTTAGTCATAATACACTCAATGGTAGCATCCCTAAAGCCATTACTAATTTAAAGAACCTTCAATTTCTTGACCTCTCAAACAATAATTTGATAGGCACAATTTTAAGAGCCATAGGAAAGCTTTATTTGTTGGAATCCTTAATGTTGCATTCAAACAAGCTAACTGGACATATCCCATATAGCATAGGTCATGTAAGTTATCTGTATATACTAACCATATATAATAACAATATTTCAAGGAGTATACCTGAAAGTATTAATGGTTTGATTTCATTAGACACATTAGATTTATTAGAAAACAACTTGGAGGGACCGATTCCTGTGAAGTTATTAGAGTGAGCTGAAGTATTGAGGAAGCTCCCTCGTCAATCCATTTTTCCTTAAATCCAGGAGCCAAAGCTGCGTATAATTATCCAAAGATGCAGGAAATGTCCTAGTACTGGTATGACAATATTCTCTACTCACTCTAATAACTTCACTGGGACATTTCCTGCATCTTTGGCTAATTGTATGTAGCTTTGGCTCCTGGATTTAAGGAAAAATGGATTGACGAGGGAGCTTCCTCAATACTTCACATCTTTTTAGTACTTGGAAGCTTTAATCCTTAGTTATAATAAATTGCATGGTTGTATTCCTCAACACATCACAAATCTTACTAGGTTGCATGTGTTGGATTTATCCAACAACAAATTCAGTGGAAGGATACCAACACATCTTGAGAGGCTCAGTGGCTTTGCAAATGTGTCAAATAATGATGAATTATATGAGGAAATTATTATTAGCATGAAAGGAAATGATTATACTCTGTCATATCTATTGCCTACAAACACTATGTTGGATTTGTCTTGTAATAATCTTATGGGACAAATCCCTAAAAATATAGGAAGCATGAGTAGCTTACGCCTACTAAATTTATCAGGAAATCAATTGGAAGGACAGATCCCTGCATATCTTAGTGAGATACCTTCTTTGGAGCAATTGGACTTGTCAAAAAATAAATTGAGTGGACTTATTCCTAAAGTTCTCTCTAATTTATCAATGTTGGCACCTTTTGATGCTACATATAAACACCTTTGTGGCCCAATTCTGACAGGGACACAATTTTCCACTTTCAATGTAACATCTTTTGACAAGAATGAATGATTATGTGGGCTTCCTCTACCAACATGCAAGCAAAATGATAAGCCAAAGAGAACAATTATTGGAGGCAATAGCAATAATAGTAATGCTAAAAGGGGATTGTTGAGATATGCCAATGAAAAAGTGTCCTTGTCAGCATTGTCATTGGGATTAGGGATTGGATTTGGTGGAGTTGTTGCTATGTTCATCATTTGGGACAAAGCAAGATGTTGGGTAATGGGCATGTCCTTGAACACACAAAAACCATTGTATGGAGTTTACTGATTCCCAAAATAAATCACAAGGCTTTGTTCATATAACTCAATGTAATATTGTATGTCTTATTATTATTGTATGAGTTGTCTTTTCCCAAAATTTCAAATACATGTTTTTTTTGTAGTTTACAGATTCCTAAAATAGATCATAAGGTTCTATGAAATGCCTCAATATATTAGTGCATGTCTTATTATTATCGTAGTTATCTTTTCCTAAAATTTCAAATAGACTTTTTTAAACTTATTTCATTATCAACATAAAAACATGAACACAGGAGACATTTAATTTTACTTTTTAAATTATTTTATATTTAACTTAAGGTGTTCAAATAATAGGTTTGGCTAGATAGATCTAGCCAATGAAACCTTTGGATTTTCATCATCCTTTTACCACTTAGAAACAAGCACCATACCTCTCGCTCTCAAAGTAGAAGGATTGCATTTGTCATTAACATTGGTGATGGCACGTCTACAGTCGACCAACATATTGGTTACCTTTACAAGCGGGCCTCACTCATGTTACTGATGTCCATCTTGCACGATCCAGAGAGTGAGCAGCGCTTTGAAGCAACATCTAGTAATGTTTCACATCAACGAAGTTATAGCTAAAGTCATTGCACATATCAAGAAGCTTCACAATGTTTTTCAGGGCGTCATTAACCCACTTGGAGTTGCCCATAACTCAAAAAAATCTCTGAGTATTCATCTATCATAACACATTGCAGCGAATATTCGTATCAAAAAATTGTCAACATTCCATGTAATGAATATTCATATCAAAAAACTGTCAACAATCCATGTAATGAGATCGAAAAATCTATAAAGAATGGTTTTGTTTCTATTAAAATGTTACCAAATATAGTTGTGATAAATAAGCATGGATTTGATCTATTGAATATTTATGGAAAATTCATTTTTGAAGAAGGGATTGATGTTGTCAAAGATGCATTGAGAAATGTGGCAGTTGGTGTCTCGTCTGGTATGGTTTTGGGTGAGAATTGGGTGTGATGTATTGTCACGAGGAAGGGGATCAATGTCGGATGATGACCACCAGTTCGAGTCCAAGGCCGATGTAGGAGCCTCCAAAACATTCCCTCAATAGGCCGACACCATCTGAAAGAATAGCTACATCGTGATCAAGGCCATCTTCAATGGAATTGACATCTTCAATGGTAAAAAATTCCTCAGTGGAATTGACATTTCAGTGGTAAGGCCATCTTCAGTGGAATTGACATCTTCAGTGGTAAAAAGCTGGAAGATATTGTGCCATCTTCACACAACTACGATGTCCCTGATATTCGTAGGTTGGTTTTGCTAGCCTGTTGATTGAATCTTAGCAGACCAAGGATGATCTCAAGCTGCCTACTGATGAGCAGTTGCTGGCCCAGATCAAGGCTGGGTTTGACGAGGGAAAGGCTTGGGAAACTCTCTACCCCTTGATTTATTTTCTTTTAGAATATCAAATATTTCTAGAAAATATATCTATATTCTGAATGCACATATGATTTGGAGGCAGGTGGAGTGATATCCATGTCATTGGGTGATAAGCAGTCTGAAATAATTCTATGATTTTGTCTATGTAGCAATGTCAAAGGTGTTTCTATGCTTGGGTCTCTAGAAGATAATGATCTAGAAGGAGAAGAATATTATTTGTATGAGAACACAGATGAGGAGGAAAAGGAAAGTAACATTAGTGATGATTTAGAAGTTAAACTTAAGGACTTGAAAATGTAGTAGCATGAAGATGGATAGTTTGGGAAAATACATTTATTATAATTTGCGACACTTCTGGGCTGTCATTTTAAAAAGGCCTTTTAGTGACTCCATGTAAGTTTCTTTCTATTTAAACTATCAGAAGTGAAGAATATCAAGGTCCAAGGTCTCAAGATTTCAGTGTGATTGGCAAAGTATTGTTTTATGAAAAATTGTGAGTGTGAAAATAAGCTTCAACAACCAAAGCTTTGGCCTTGGTATTAACCTGTTGTAGAGAGAATATTGATGGGATTCAAAAACATCTCAAAGATGTAGATCTTACAAATTTTATTGTAGGAATGTCTAATGTTGAGGCTCTTAAAGTTATGTCAATATTTGTATCTGTTTTGTAAGGGCATGAGTTGAGATCCTTAAATTTATTTGACAATGTGTGTTAGGTGAGAAGGGTGTTTGGGCTTTTGGCTCTTTCCTAAAATCTCAAAAAGTCTTGGAAGAACTATATTTCATGAATAATAGCATCTCCAAAGATGCTGCTAGAGCTATTTGTGAACTTCTTCTTTCTATTGAAAAGCTCAAGATTTTTCATTTCCATAACAACATGATGAGAGATGATGGAGTAGATACCCTTTCCCAACTTGTTAGAAATTGCTTTGTATTGGAGGATTGTAAATGCTCGTACACTATGGTATGTATTGAGGGTGCTATTGCTTTAGCAAGACTTCTGGTAGCAGGCACACTTTGAAAAAGTTGGATTTGAGGGATAACATGTTTTGTCAAAAGGCGGGGTTGTGTTCTAGTTAGAGTATATATGAATTTATCATCATATCTCACGATAATTTATTTGGAACTCAGAGTCTTTTTTTAAAAGTTCTAGCTTTGTGCTTATTTAATTTAATTAAGCTTATTTGGCAAAAGTAAAGGGTGATTTACTAACATCTGATATTTTATGCTAAGAGTCTATATCTACATGCAATATTACTTTTTTTATTTGAGTTTATGTGCTCTTCTGCATCAACCAGATATTCCTCATTTGAGAATGATAAAGCTTTATTAAAATAATAAGTTCATTGAATTCTCAAAAGAGTTTGCAGAAGATATAGCATTTCTGAAATAAAAAAAAAATAAAAATCAGCATATATTTATTTTCTCATTTAGAAAGTTCCCCATGTTCCATGATAAAGAAAACGTCAATTTTAAAGTCCTTTGATACGAAATTATGTCCTTTGCAGAAGAATAAGTCAAAGGGTAAAAAAGACTACATAATTTTGAAAATGTAGATGTGGTTATAAGAGACACTTAACATAACATCTGAAATGGTAGTTCATGAACACTATTTATCTGCGGTGAGGATGGATCGTTGCAATCATTACAGCTGAGTTGGTGAAATATTAATTTTATTTTAATTAATATTCACTTATTTATTATAGTGGGGGATATTTATTTTATTTGGTCAAATTTCTCTAAAATCCGACAGGAATTTATTGAAATCACAAGCTTGATGGGTAATCATGTGCAATCGAAGTGCCCTAGGGGTTTTCCAGGGTGCTGAATCCATATATATAGTTTAAAAACTAGTTTAAATAACACAAATCAAGATTTCACCTCAATTTTTTCCATCAGATTCCGGCACCGGAAAGTCAAAAAATTCACACTAAAGACAACTCCATTTATTATAGTTAGTGAAATATATATATATCCTAAAACATAAATACAACTTTTTTTATAAATATTAAAATTTCTAAAAACTTAAAAACATTTTATATTTTTTAAAGTATTTCTTTTTTCATTATTATTTAAAAACCTTATAAAACCTTTATTCGATATTTCTCTATTTCGTATTTCATAATAACAACACCAAAATATAAATTTTAGTTTTTAAATTATCAAATATTAATTTTCTTTTTTTATTTATTGATTTACATTTTTATAATTTATTATTTTTAATCAATCATAAAAAATTTTCTAAATAATTATAAATATTAATAAGAAATATTTAAATATAAATATAAATAGAGAGCTTATATAATAATAAATTTAGATATAATTAGTGTTATATATATATATATATATATATATATATATATTAAATTAAGGGTGATATTTTATATATTTAATTAGAAATTAGATAATATTTAAGAATGATTTTATGAATATATAATTAAAAATGATGAGCTTTGGGTGGAGAGTTAAAGGTTGGAATTAAAACTCTACATTTTAAAATGTATATTTTCACCTTCAACTTATTAAATGGGTTGGCAATGATACATGAAATTGTGCATTTTGAAATACAAGTTTTTATTCCCCACCTTAATGAAATATAATCAAATCTGGTGAGAATGAGGATGTGTGGTGATATTGTGCATCTGAAACCATTCATATTAAAATGCATAGTTCCATTACCCCATCCACCATAGTACATAATTACATAAGATGAACATGGGGTGGGAGTGAAACTATAACTGGAGATAGTGCAGGGAAATGTATATTTGAAACTATGGGTGGTGGTGGAGATAGTGCAGGAAATTGTACATTTGAAACTATGGGTGGTGTGGATGGTGAAACTTTACATTTTATTGTGTATGGGGGTGAAGGGAAAAATCATGCATTTCACACCAGTGGGGGTTGGGAATAAAACTGTGCATTTGTTTCATCACTAAAAAGTACAACTTTACCCCCCACCCATAGTGAATAAAAGTGCACAATTTCACTTCCCACCCCTACCCATAAAGAAATACACAATTTTACCACTTAGAGTCCACCCACAATCAAATGCATAATTTTTCCGCCCACCATCATCCATGACAATGCATAGATTTAGCCCCCAACCTCACCAATAATAAAATGTGAAGTTTCACTCTCAATCCCCAATTATAACTATGAGTGGCAATGTCAGTTGAAACTATGTATTTTATTGGATGTGGGTGGAAGTGGAGGTGACACTATGGGTGCACAAATTATAAATGATGGGAATTCTATAATTTTTGGTTTGAAACATTATCATTTAATGTTTTAGCTGATTTATTAATTTGAATGTAATATGTAATTTATTACCACTACGTTCAAAGCATGGCAAAGTAAAGTTATAGTCTAAATAAAGATACGAAGTTTAAGTCAATGTGTAGATAATAATTTTATATTATTTTTTAAGGTGATATATTTATTTTGAGTTAGTTTAAGTCAGCAAGATGATCCCAATCCTTAAGCATTAACCAAATTAATTGGTTACATTTTTCTAATATGTTTTCATTAATCTAGAATGTTTTGCAAGCCATTAGTTTGATTACCTTGGGGTCAAGTTCACCAAGTCTACATTACTTGCTTTATATTGGATACCATCTTTGAATCAGGGGGAAGTGCTCAAAATGGGAATGAATAACAACATTGAAAACACACTTGAAGGGCCCTCAAGTGTAAAAACGAATAAGGAAACCTAGGTTAAATTTTAATCCTTAAACTTAGTAACTACGTGGTTAGGTTAATTAATTAGATAGGTCAACAAAGTCCTTCCCTTGAAGGGTACTAATCATATAGTTTTGTCTGCGTAGAAATTGTATTGTGTACATTAAATCAATAATTATTTTCCTTGCATTGTTTAATTAAATTACTATCCTAACCTTGAAATTTTAGCGCATAAATGAACTAGAAATGCATGAAATATCAATAATGATTATCAATTAATTCAAATAAATTCTAATTTCTATTTAAGAAAATAAGATGGAAAATACATAATGTTAGTTTGAATATAAAATAAGATGCAAAAATAGATTCTATGTGTAGAAACAAACCAAAGTTTAAAATGAATAATTAAATTTGTGAATATATTCATAAACACCATGAACTATAAGTATATGGAAATTAATCATAATTAGTAAATAAGTCTTGAATATGTACAATAATTGAACATGCAAAAAGAATACTGAAACATGCTTGTAAACTAATAAAAGTGGATGGGAAAGAAAAATAATATTCATAGAGAAAGACAACTTCAAGTATTCTCTAAGAAGGATTTATTCATTGATAGACATTTATGTACAACCAAAATTAAACCAAATCGTTTACCAATTACCCTGGCTTCATATAAGCATGATTTTTTTGAAGATGGTATGTTGTTCAAAACAATTTAAATTTAGTTCGTATGAAACAGTAGATCTTCAAAGCCTTTACTGGCTCCACACTTAGATGTCTAAAGGGTTTCTACGATTATAGAAGTGGTAGTCATTGAGACATTCCAAAGAATTACATATATGAAGAAAATACACAAAAAATTAAATGTCGAGGGAAGCACCTTTGCTTCCACCCTATTGTTGGACCTTAAATTGTAGCCTGCTTATAATTGCTAACAAAAATGCACTAATAATGAACATAGATATAACATAATAGAAAAATCAAAACTATATCGACCCTCTCTTTTCTCCTCCTATTGCTTATGTTCCTCTCCTTTGTTTCTAAAAATGGTGGGCAGGTAGTTGAACAAATGTAAATATGACCTCTTGTATTTATGCTAGAAATTACTTTTTTGGACATTTTTATTTCAAATTTGCAAGACAATAGAATTTTGAAGATCATATAGGCTAAACAACTAAGGTCCTAGGTCAACTAAGAGCTTCAACTCAATTAATGTGCACATGAAAATAGATTTGATGATGCATATATTCCTATAAATTCAATTTAAATACACTCTCAATAGCGAGGTACTTTAATGACGAGTGATGAGGCTCATCAATAGGTAAACTACATGGGTCACAATGCCACTCTCCAGCTTATTAAAATTGACTTAACACATTTTTTTACATATTTTGTTATATTTTGCTTAGTGAGAAGGGTGAAGGTGAGTTACTATGTCATGTGGCCTAATATGTATTAAATGCAGGAATTGGAGTGGTTTTGGGTTGACTTAAGTGCAAGAACTCGAAGTGGGAAAGAAAGAGAGATCTTAGGAGATTGATCTCCCTCCTTAACTCCTCAAATCATTCGAAGATTCCTCCACCATATCTCATCAACTCAGAGTTACTAGTAGCCAAGCAAGTCAATCCATTAGCAACCAAGCCGGTGACAATTGAGAAAGAGTCATTCTCAAGTTAGGAAGCCAAGTCTCCCTATTTTATAGGGAGTTGTTGGGAGCTCCAGTTTTGTATAAATAAGAGAGTCAAGGGACTCATTTAGATTCAATTTTTTGTTGTAGCCAAGAGGTCATTTTGAGCAAAAACATTGTGACTATTATTTTTATTTTGTATATGACATTTTGATGATAATGAGAAATTCTACCTTGATCCAGCACTGAGTTGACTCAGAGGGCTAAAGCTCTTGGTTTAGGGCCGAACCCTAGCAGCATAAGTTCCTCTTTTTTTATTTGTATTCTTAGATTAAAATGATAGTTAGCTGCTAAAGTTTATTTATGTTTTGTTTATCTTAACAAGTATTTGAATTATTTCTTAACCTATTTTCCATTAGTTTGAAGAGGTAGATCAGTGGTGTATTAGTGAAGGAAAGTACTTCAAAAAATATTGTGACGGTGGCCTTTATCTCATCTCCCTCATGGGATCATGATTAGAGGGCTCCACTCTCACAACCCCAAAAACAGAGTTTGTCTTTTGGTCATTGCATAACTTAGAGTTCATTCTTAGCTAGATCACTATTAATGTTTTCTTGGAAGCACCTATCATTGTTATCTTGTTTCCTTAAATTTTATGTAGCTTAAAAGGCATTCAATTTCATAGATCTATTCCTTAACAATAGATAGATCATCTTTCTCAAATTCAATTCGTCTTTTTCCATGTTGACATGTAGTGATTCATAAATGAAAAGAAAAATACGTTTTGTTGCAGGGATTATTGATTTTCATGGAGGAACTCATCCAACCAGATTCACCTAGGTCCTCTCCACCTTCTACCAAGGCATACTAGCCCATAGTCCGAACCTTTGTTTTGCAGCCACCATGAGCAAGCCACCTTACCCAAAGACAACCTCCCTGGAGTGTTGGGCTTAGTCTTGGGTAATGTGCACCTTCCCTACACCTTCTATCACCATCATACATCTCTCCAGCACCTCATCTCACTTTTCTTTCCCCCTTAAGCCCTTCAGCTAACTTCTTTAAGCAGTTATAGGATCTCCTGTAGCATCCTGTTTGACCCTGTTTTGACAAAAGATGGTAGTATAAGAGTAGGTTAGGCCCTCATATTGGATTCCATGCCCATCAGTGGCACCTAAGATCAGCTCTCCCATGCCTTCTCCCTCTGCAAGATCAGACATAATATCATAGCATTTACATTTCTAAACTTAGCAATTAAAATATTCTTTTTCTGCAAATGTAAAATGAGTTAGTTAGTGCATGTATGTATGAGTCCTAGAATGATAGAAGAACTTTCCATTTCCAAACAGTCCTAATAGCTAGAGGATAAATTGCAAGGTTAGCATAGTTCTTTTATGTAAGTAATTTGTGTCATTTCCCAGCTAGATGATTTATGGCATTTCGTAGCATTTACCATTCAGTAACTTTCATTTCCTAAATAGGTAAGCATTTAATTTCTTGCATTAGAACTAGATTTACATTCACTGTCAGTAGTCAAACTCCTTCTAGTCAATAGAAGACTAGTCTAGAACCCTAGTGGTTTAGCACCCCAGTTGAGAAGTGACATGAGTAGAATGTTTCATTTGTTGTGTATATAGCATTGTCACCTCCAAGTTTGTACAAAACCCTGGGTTGATAAAGTAAAGTTGGTAGCCCTAGAAGTTACAACATCCTTACTGCAATAGTAAGGCTCATCACTTTTTGGCGCCGTTGTCAGGGAGGTGTCTAGGTAGATGTAATTTATGCTTTTCTTTCTAATTTTCATTCAGTAGGTAGATGTTATTTTGTTTTCCTTTATGTTTTGCAATTAATTCTAAAAACACACATAAAAGGGAAAAAAATTACTTTCATGTCTCGTAGGAGTAGAGACAATTTAGGGAAATTATTGCTAAATAGCCCCACACCATCAAGCAGTCAACCTTCCCTCTTATTCAATGACTGTCAACTTCCCTCTCTGACTATAGGGGCATTAGTGGACCCATTAGGTGAACAACCATAGATCTTTGAAGTGCCTATTGGGGAAGAAGAAGAAGAAGAAACCATTCCACACACTTACACCATGGCTAAAAACAAATATAGGACTGAAAATAGAAATGAGTGTGCTTTTCCCATTAGAGAGACTAATGGAGATGCTAGGATGAAAAACTTAAGCCCCTCTTCCCTTCCTCACTTCCATGGATTAACCTCATAATACCCTGATACCTTTTTGTTTGAGTTGGTTGTCATCTGCAGAACTTATGATTATACCTCTAATGACTAGAAGTTGAAGTTGTTCCCTGCCACCCTTAAGGATGCAACCTTGCATTGGTTCATGGGTTTACCTGGGGAAAACATCACTACCTGGGCTCAAATGCAGCAATCCTTCAATGAAAAGTATAGGGACTACTATAGGTCTAAGGACACCAAAGAGGAAATATTTAGAATGACCTTGGGACATGATTAATCCTTGGAAAACTATGAGGAAAGATTCTAGCTCAGTTACAAAAGGGCTAGATGTACCCTTGATCTTGAATCCCTCAAGTTAGTCCTTCTTAGAGGGATCAAAGAAGATATCCTAGAAACCCTAAACATGCATAGTGTATAGCTTCGTTGATTGGCACAACTAACTTTGAACCTAGGTCAGGACCCCCTAATCCAACATCTAGAATGCATACAAAGGCATGTGGATGAGTTGCAACACAGGGTCCTAACTCTTGCAGTGGAGTACAAGCTATGGCAAGCATACTTGGTCTAAGAGTTACAAATTAATGTTCCATATCTCTCTATTACAAGATTGGTTGATTGTAAATGTTTTATTTTCTTAATATTAATGTAAATTGTATTTTGTTGAGAACACTTTAGCCCTATAATAGGAATAGTCATATGGAAATTGAAAAGTCATTAAAGGTAGATGAAATGTCATGGAAGGTGAAAGGTCGCCTTATCTTCCATAAATAAACCATCATAGCTAGATGTATGGGACAACTGTTGCACTTTCCACCAAGATTCTCATTCAGAGAATATGTGCCCATAATGGGTACATAATATGAACTTTATGGTGAATAAAGTGCTTGATGATTAGATAACTAGAGGCAAAGACAAGCAAGCAGAATATGAAGAAGAAGAAGCCTCTTCTTCTCAAGACAATTCTAATTCATTTGTGATAACATTTGAAGTTGTTAGAGATGGTGAGGTCTAGTCTATTCAAGAAGCCCTAGTTGGGGAAACTCATCCTAAACATCCAAAGACTTATAAGTTGAGGAGTAAAGTACTGGTAGTTGAACCCAACTTAGAAGACAAGAAAAATACATTGTTAAGAAGGATTTTTCCCTTGAATAACCTTGCCCAACCTTTAATTTCTAAATCTTCAATCGGGTATTCCTGGAAGAATATGTTAGAAAACACTAGAAGTAATTATAAGACTCTCAAAGTTGTTGTCTTGAAGTTGTTATCAAGCCTTCCTCAACCAACTAATTATATTCAACCATCTAAGGAGGATATTGTATCTTCTGATATTGGATACAACATTATTGAAGATATGAAGAAGACTCGGTAAAATATATCACTCTATGAATTAGCCAAGTTTCCCAAGAAGAGAGGATTGATCATCAATACCTTTTCTCCCATGTCTTCCACTAGTAAAGATATTATTTATTCCATGGATACATTTGTTGGTCAGTGTAAATCATCGATAAATATTGAATCCATTGTCAATGCTGCAAATGCTAGTTCTTGGTCTTCAAGTCCTCATTTCCTATTGACTTTTGAGATCTTTAATTATAATGTGCATAGCTATATTGTTGATTATGATGCTTCCACCAACGTCATGCCTTTATCGGTTTGCAACAAGCTTAATGTTGAATTCGAAAAGACAAACACAAAAATCATTCAACTTGACAAATCCCAAGTTAAATTTGTTGGAGAGTTGTGTTGGTGTTCATATATGAACTACAGAATTCACCCTTTTCCACATTAATTGTCAACTCGGGGCTTGTCTGATTGTTTCAAGGCTATCGTGCAAAGTATGCAAGCCACAGTTTCCCTACCTAGCATTGTGCATTCAATCAACAATATAACAATGTGTAGAAACAAGAAATAATAGTGACATCAATTAAAGTAACAGTAAATTAAGATTCACAACAAAACAAACTTAATGACCCATTACAACGATAAATAAATAATCATAACAGAAATAAATCTACACACACCACTAATCCAACAACACCTGATCAGGAGAGTGGGCTCAACTCTCTGATCAGGGTTGTGGCAAAAGATCGAAGACTAGTTAATACTTCAGACGATCAAGATTGCATTAATAAAAAGGAAAATACAGAACTTTGTTGTTACATTCAGAACTCTCGTCTTTCTCCCTTTAGCTCCCTAGCTATATATTCTGCCTCTGTAACCTTACTTATACATTTCAATATGAAAAGAATAGTATCAACGATTTGCCATAAATTATGACAGTTGTCTGCCTACAAATACACAAAAATCGTTTGAGGCAGAAACAAAATACAAAGATAGAAAATGCATTGGTCCAACAGGCTCTCATCGGTTGAGCCTCATTACAGACAACATCCTAAGATTAGCATTGCCAACTCATCAATAACCATACTTTGAATTGTATCTCGCTGATCATCATCCTTTCGAATCTGCAAAGAAACATGAGTTAGAAAGTCACATAAGCAACGCTCCCTTAGGACTATGCTTCATCGATTAATATTTCACAAAGACATGAGAAGTAGATATACCTTCATTGCTCAAGATACAAATTAACCTCACAAAGACATGAAATAGGTGAAGGAAAGGTATAAAAAGGCAGATAAAAAGTAGGCAAATTTAGCAACCAACATCCCCCCCCCAACTGGATTTTCTACATGTTCATATGCAGCTCGATTTTTGTGCAGGTCTGGGTTGGAACCAATATGGTTGGCATGAAGCTGTGCAAGGTCATATCTTGCATCCATATCCATCCCAAGAATTTTGAAACAACTGATACAAATGACATCCTTCCACCAGTCTTCTACTGTCACATAGGGTGGTGTGTACTACTCAGAAGGTAGCCAAATAATGGGAAACTTAAATCTCAAACCTGTCCATCGGGTTCCATAGTTTCAGATGCACGCAATATATCATGGGATTCACTCCAAAGCCAAAGCAAAATTAGGGGCCCCAAAAGGTTCACGCACCCGCACTGTTGATGATGACAACATCCATCGTTTCTAACAGGTGTCCTGGGCTTCCTCTTGACAAGTAAGGATCTACCTCATACACATGTCAACACACCATTTATGTGTTTTCAACATCTGGTCCTTTCATCCTTCCAGCTACAAAAATGTTTGATTTATGTTATAAATATCCATTGGTTGACAATGTTCCATTCTGATCACAAGTGGCCGATTTGATTGATTCTCTTCGAATGTCTTGAAGGCTTTCTTCAATTTAACCTGATTAATCATGAAGGAAGTAAATCCTCTCAGTGAATGTCTCCCACATATGGTACTGGATTGAACAACTAACCATTCTCTAGGATGTACATATGCATATAATGTTTACACATTAAGTGTTAGTTTAGTAGATTGTGAGCTCTCAAGATCTGCAGGAACTGCATAGGGTCTTCGACATTGTGGCTAATTTCCTGGTGGGTACTTTCTAGACACAAAAATAGATATTTCTCATGAAGAAACAAAGCATACAAATTAGGAGGAGATCAGCACTCCATTACCTACTACGTTAGGGCAGAAATTTCATCCTTAAGTAGCTGAACTTGCCCCTTAATACTTTAATCTTTTTTTGTTGTTTTTGTTGTTTCTTCTTAAATTTTTCTATCTGGGTGACATGATAAACCACCACTTTTTCTGCTTGTTCCCAAATTCCTTTTAATTATTTCTAGTGATCTTCCAAAGAGCTAGAACCATATTGAAGATGAGAAGAAGTGGTTCTCCATTTTTGAATTTCTACGGTCAGCAGAAACTCCTAAGACTCAATCAAATGAAAAAATGACTCAGTCTATGCAGCTAACGAGATCATCGACCTTTCTTCAATCTGTACTATTTTCGAAGTTGTTTTGGCTCCAACAGTCGTGGTAGCTTGACCGATGTTCCTCTTTTTCCTTCTCACCCATCTCTACAAGCATAATACTTGTCCTTCCTTTTTGCACATTTTTCAAAGAATTCCTATTTAATGATGGCCTCCTCCATCTGTCTCATGGTTGATGCTGGGTTTGGCAGATTGACATCAATGATCTCATCAGTCAGTTCCTATTTAACCCTTATTTCTTATACTTATTCAACAACTTGAGGAGTGGATTCAATGCTTTCTTCTGCAGTTCATGATACTTCCACATTTCCTCCAAATGGCTCAGGAGCCACTACATGTTCCTAAAGGGTAGTATCATCAACATTTTCTTCCTGTGGCTATTCTGTTGCCCTGTTTTCTCCTTCCACTTGCTCAAGAATTGATTTTGACCCTTGCAGGTCAGTGCCAACATCCATGTCTCTTTCCAACTGCTCAGGGGTTGACACTGGTTCTCACGGAGTAGTGTAAACAATACCCCTTTCTTCAATTCACTCACCAGTCGACTTTGTTTCTTGTGTAATAGTTTCGACAATAATTTCTACAATATGCTCATCAGTTGACATTGGTTCTTATGTAAAAATGTCGAAAATAATTTCTTCAGTTTGCTCACCAGTCGACACTGGTACTTGTGTAACAGTGTCAATGGTATCTTCCTCTCCCATGGGCTGAATAGTTGACACTGGTTCTTGTGGATCAGTGTCAACTGTGGTGCTTTCCCCTGCAAGTGCTCCTACAAACTTTAATACCAGAGGAGAGTTTCTTTCTCTTACTATGCGGGTAGGAGAGCAGAATTTCCTTGCCCCTTTTGGTAGGGAAGCAGGGAGTAGAGAATGAGGAGTAACCTCCTCAATTTCAATTATTTCAATGCCTTTTGCCTCAGTTTCTCCAATTCCATCTCTATCCCCTGTATCTGCTAGTTGTTCTTTCATTTCTTCCTTCCTTTGCTTCTTTCCTTGCTTGTTCCCCCATTTCCCCGAATTGTTCGGCAGTTGACATTGGTTCTTGTGAAGCAGCGTCAACTGCAACTCCTTCCTCTTCCAACAATTCTTCCTCAACCCTTGCTGGCATCATAGTCATGAGCTCCTCTTCTGCTAGTTCAACAAATTGTGGCAGATTACTGGGGTCTGTAACAGGGCATGCACCACCAACAACTTGACAAGTCCATCGTTTGTGAGGACTACCAATACTTGGCACAACCGACATGCAGACCATGCCATTAATTGAAGATTGTTCCACAGGAAAAATGGAATATCTAGAGAATGCAATTGATGGAACAGAAGGCATGATAGAATCTTAAAATGAAATTTAAATAGAGTAGAAAGACAACCTTCACAGGTAATGTATCGCATGATGAAGTATGCAACCTCGGCCCAAGGATGTGTCAATGATTTTTGGTCATATCCTCTCCCCTTCTGAACCACAATGTTTCCTGCCTGCAAGAATAATTCCAAAAATTCTGGCAAGGGCGTTTTCCAGGAAAACTATTTATGCCCTCATTGCGACAATCCTCTAACAATTGAGATAATCTCTTCTGTTACAGGAATGTCCAACGTGTGGAATTTGGAATAATTCCCTTCCAAATTCAATGTAAACTCGATTGTTATGCCTTCATTGAACCCATGCAACATCTCAAAGTAGATGTGTCATCCGACATCCTGAAAAATATGCCATACATCTAGGTGACGCCGAACCTGTACTGTATCTTCTGGCTCATGCCTAATAGCTTTACCACCCATTCTTTCAGTTACTCTGTAGAATCACTCAGAGTAGCAACAAACCATTGAGGGGGGTTTGTTAGCCGGTAAAGTTTGCAGTGATAGGGATAACAAAGAATGTGGTAACAAGGAAATCCATAAAAGGATTATGGGAAAACCAATGGTAAATTTGTGATAATTATGGTAATTAATCTAACACGTTGGAAAATGCCACAAATTAATGTCATCGTACATGATTCAAGTTTCAATGTGCGTGCATAAGTGTGCAAGGTTTGGTGGGGGTTATGGATTGATAATGATTACAGTGGTAATAATCGTGGGATGTACGAGTTGACACGAGGTTTAATAACAATGATGACATGAAGTCATTGCTATTAAATACGATACCTTTTCTATTAAATGTGATATCTCCCCCCAACTAAGGTATGACCATCCTCGGTCATGGTTGGTCATGTCATAAGTGAAATACCAATCAAATCCACGGAGTCGGTCAAGGACGTACCTGGAAACTTAACTTGGTGAAGTATCAACATGGGTGGAGTAACAACACCAATGGAGTAACATCGATGGAGTAATAGCACCAACGGAGTAACATTGGCAGAGTAACAACACCAATGGAGTAACAATACTAGTAGAGCAACAACATCAGTGGAGTAACAACGTCGGCAGAGTAACAACATTGATAGAGTAATATCATCAGCAGAGTAATAGCATCAACAGAGTATCAACACCAGTTAAGTAACAACATGGGTGGAGTAACAACACTGGCGGAGTAACAACACTTGCAAAAAAAGGAGTATTGATAGAGTAGCAACAACATTTTATTTTATTTTATATATATTATTATTATTATTAAGTAAGAGGTGTAGAGGAAGAGTTCTCTGCACAAACAATTCAAAACCAGAATTATCAAAAACATTCTTAATAAAGGAGTCCCTAGAAGTTGGATAGTGATACAATTTGAGGTGATGTTTGTTTACAAACAAAGGAGTATGTGCCTCATCGATTGTGACAAGTTTAACAGTCCCATTATCGAACATTGTGTTAACTTCATATGGTCCCATCCATCTAGAGCAGAGATATATTTTAAAGTCCTTGAGTCAATAGTCATAGAGTAACGCCCAATCTCCTTTTTGAAAGACCTTTTTCTTGATGAATTTGTCGTGCCACATAGTTCGTTGTTGTTGAATTTCAGCAGTATTTTGTACAACTATCAAACGAATTTCATCTAACTCATTTAGTTGTTCCAATTGGTGTTTCGGGGCTGTAGAATAATCCAAACCTACTTCAAGAGTTTTCCTGAGCATCTTAATTTTGAATTCCATCGAAAACAAATGAGATTTCCCATACACAAGCTCATATGGTGAAAATCATGTTATATTCTGCCATGTCGTTCTATACACCCAAATTGCTTCAGAAAGTTTTTCAACCTAGTTTCGCTGATGTTTCGCTACAATCTTTTTGAGGATATTATCTAGTACCTTATTTGTTTTAGTGACTTGACCATTCCCCTGGGGATGATATGGAGAAGTCACCCTATGCTTGATTCCATACTTTTTCATTAGTGCTCCTATTAGATGTGATGTGAATTGTGCCCCTCCGTCTGAAACTATCTCTCTAGGAGCTCCATACGGTGCGAGGATTTCTTCAAATAAAAAGTTTGATACAACTTGTTCAGTATCCTTCGCAACAACTTTTGCTTCTACCCATTTTTTCATGTAGTTTGTGCAGACAAGAATATGAAATTTCTGATGTGAAGGAAGCTTGAATGACCCAATGAAATAGATATCCCATTTCTCAAAGGGCTCAAAAACTAATTGAGGTTGTAGTGACATCTCATATGACCGACCAAGATTAACCATTTGTTAACAACTATCACACCCTCGAGCATATTTCCTAGCATCATGAAAAATAAAGGGCCAATAGTATCCCATATGCAACACCTTATGACCTGTCCTCTTGTTAGCGAAATCCCTTTGCAAGGACCATCGTGGGAAGATTTTAAAATGTCATAGACGTCATCCTCACCTACACAGTGCCAGATTTGATGATTAGTTCCTGTATAGAATAGGTATCCCTCTATCCATGAGTAACGAGCACTATGATGGATGATTTTTTATCATTCCATGTATGACAAATGATGAGGTACTTTGCTTGCAAGAAGATAGTTAGCAAGATTTTCATACCACGGGGTGTGAGTATAAATTGCAAAAATATGTTCATCCAAAAAACTATCCTCTATAGGTGTACCTTCATCATTAGTATTTAGCCTAGACAGGAAATCTACTACCACATTATCTTTTCATGGTTTATCTACAATGGTAATATCAAATTCTTGGATCAACAATAACCATCTTGTAACTCATCTAGGAGTTATGGGTTTGTTCATCAGATACCTAATGGTTGAATGATTAGTGTGCATGAAAGTGGGATACCCTGTAATATAATGCCAAAATTTATTAATAGCACAAATAACAACCAAAAACTCTTTTTCAATTATCGTATAATTAAGTTCCATGGGAGTTAAGTTCTTGCTGACATAGTAAATCACATATGGTTTCTTGTCCTCTTTTTGTCCGAAGATTTCCCCTACTCCTGTATGAGAAGCATTTGTAGAGATATGAAATGGGTGTTTCCAGTCAAGACCACCTAATATCAGAGCTTTACATACTAGTTCTTTGATTTTCGAGAAAACGGCTTCACATGCATCTATCCACACAAATTATGCATCTTTAGGTAATAATTGGAACATTGGAAATGCTATTTTAGAAAATTTATCTATAAAAAATCTATAATATCCATCATAACCAATAAATCTATGTACCATCGTTGGTGTATTTGGTGTAGGAAAATTTAAGATTACCTCAAATTTGGCAGGATCAACCTGTATTCCTACAGCTGAAAGCAGGTGCCCCAAAATTATTCATTCTTCCATTGCCATATGACATTTTATTGTACTAAGAGAAACATGTCTTTGTTTGCATCTTTTAAGAACTTTCTCTAAGTTCTCTAGACCTTCTTCGAAAGAATCCCCATATGGGGTAAAGTCATCTATATATATTTCAACACTGTTGTTAACTAGATCAGAAAAAATTCCCAATATTTCCCATTGAAAGATAGCGGGTGCATTACAGAGGCCAAATAGAAGGACTTGATATGAAAAAGTTCCCCAAGGGCAAGTAAAAGTAGTTTTATCTTGATCCTTAGGATTTATCTGGATTTGGTTATATCCACTAAATCCGTCTAGGAAGGAGAAGAACTTCTTCCTAGCTAATGTGTCGAGGGCCTCGTCAATAAAAGGTAAGGGAAAGTGACCTTTTTGAGTTTCTTTATTCAATTCCTTGTAATCAATGTAGATCCTCCACTTTCCATTTTTCTTTGGAACAATGACTAGTAGGGATACCCTATGGCTGTCAGAGATTGGATAAATAAACCCAACATCTAGTAGCTTTTGTAGTTCTTCTTTGACAATGTTCTTCAAGGCAATATTTGTCCTTCCTTGTGGTTGTCTAAAAGGATGGAATTCATATTTTATTTATATATGATGGGTACATAGATCAACAGGGATCCCTTTCATATTTTTATATTCCCAATCAAAGGATTCCTTCTGGTCCCGAAGGGCTTTAAACAATTGTTCAACCTAGGAAGGTGAGAGATTAGGATTAGCATTCAACATTTTCCCTAGATCGATTTTTGCAGGAATAATGTTATGGGGTACGATGACAGGAGCATTTTCAACTTCTGTTTTTGGTTCAATGGTTTCCTAGGTGGTGCAACTCATAACATATTCTAATATCTAGCGGGTTGGATCAGAAACAGAGTTGGGACTACTGATAAATTTTCTAATAGCATCACCTACCATATCATCCTTAAAATAGAGAGCTTCACCAATAGTAAGAATTGGTATAATATCTTCATTTCCAAGTTCAGGCTCATCCGAGTTTGGAAGTTTTTGTGCTAAAGTATACCTTGGTTTTATTGATGGGCTTAGTTCTGTTGGTGGGTAAAGAACAAGGTTATTTGTATTTTCCCCGTTGGATATTTCTTGATTGACACCCAATGTAAGCATCTGCGGTAGCAAGCCAAGGCCTACCCAGAATCAAAGGATAACCCCCGGCTGGAGATTGAGTATGCAACACCAGAGGATTGACAAGGTATTTCCATGAGTCTATAGAAATAGTCACATCTTCCAAATTCCCTAATGGTCTTATAGTGGATCGGTCTGCCAATTCTAGGACTGTAGGATTTCATTTAATATTAAGCAGGCCCAAGGTGAGTACAGATGCAAAATTTATAACGTTAACTGCAGCTCCTAGGTCTACCAACACATTATGTTTTTGTTTTCCCTGCAGAACATCCAACTATGAGGACAGTGTGCTTAAAATATTAGTCCTAAAATTATCCAACAAGTTTCCAATTTCTGCTTTTGTAACCCTACTGCTCAATGTCTTGAGAGTTCGTACTCCTTTCTTATGCCTCGCAGCTCCGCGTGAGCATTTGATGCACAACTGACATATGATGTTGAATTCTTCCTTTGAGATATATCCCTTACCTACCACATTCAGGAGTTCCAAAGATTCCTGCCTTAGTGCCTGGAGAAATATTATCTTTAAGATACCCTTATCTAGATCACTATGGCCCGATCTTTGCAGACTGTATTTAAAGGGTTCTACAAACTCCTCCATGTTCTCATCCTCTTTCTGCACAATCTTAAATATTTCCTCTTTAATATCTTGAGATTTGCAGTAGTCCTCATATTTTTCAAGGAAAATTGTCTTCATGTCATCCCATGTTGTAACAGATTTCCCCCCTAAACCCATAAACCATCTTAGAGTTGTTCCTTTCAGAGTAGCAGGGAATATCTTCAATTTATGAGCATCATAAATATAATTATATACCCAATAGACAACCTCGAATTCAAAGAGGAATGTTTCTGGATATTCAGAAGAGACGCCATGGAAATTAGGTAATGTTGTCAAATTAATAGGATTCATAGGCACATCGCCTCTAATATCTTCAATTGGGAATTTTATCATGGAAGTTGGATGAGCCATGAATATCTTCCAATATTCACTTGGAATATCAACAAGTTCTGGTTGTTCTATGATGCAGGGTTGAGCTTGTCTAACATCACTTCCTCGATCAAATAGTGGAGTGAATTCCCTCAAGTCTTCCTCTTCTTCTTTTGAACTTACAATACCCAATTCCTCTAATCTGCTGCTTCCTACTTCTTCTTCCTTGACTTTTGCTTTTATTATTGGGAAAGGTTCTAGTTGTGAAACTGATTTCCCTCTAGATCTCGTGTGAGATATCGTATGAGATATGACCCTAACAATAGCTCGTAATGATGCACCTAACTTAGCTCTTGAAATGATTTCTTTGATATAGTTAACTCTGCCTAAATATTTCTTCCCTCTCCTTGGGGGTCTTCTTGTGCCCCTTTTATTTGGATCTTTATTCATGCAATGAGGAAGAAAAAGAAAAACATTCAAACGAATCTAAAGATTAGGACCTGGAACAGGGTGGAGACTTCCCTTCCCAGGATGATAGAATGGCCCCTAAAATCAAGAAGACAAAAGAAAGAGAAAAAAATCAACCACAAAATCTAAGCTCGGGACCTAAAATAGGGTAAACACTTCCCTTCCCAGGACTAGAGAGTAGTTCCTATAATCAACCAAAAAACAAGAAATTGAAACAACCAAATCAATCTAATGCTTAGGCCTTGGAATAGGGTAAAAACAAATTCCTTTCCCAGGGCGAGAGAATGGTCTTATGGTCAATACTGGTCATACTTTCATGCCTTGACAACCTCCCCGACAATGGTGCCAAAATGTTGGTGTTCAGATACAAATTATAGAATTAACCCTTTTACACATTAGTTGTCAACCCGAGGCTTGTTTGATTGTTTCAAGGCTACCGTGAAAAGTCTATGCAGGCCATAGTTTCCCTACCCAACATTGAGCATTCAATCAATAATATAACAATGTGTAACAACAAGCAATAACAGTGACAACAATCAGAGAAACAACAAATTAAGATTCACAACAAAACAAAATTAATGAACCATTACAACGATAAAGAAATATTCATAACATGAATAAATCTACACACACCACTAATCCAACAACACTTGATCAAGGGAGTGGGCCCAACTCTCCAATCAGGGTTGTGGCAAAAGATCAAAGACTAGTTAATACTTCATAAGATCAAGACTGCATTCATTAAAAGGAAAATACAGAAGTATGTTGTCACATTTATAACTCTCGTGTCTCTCTCCCTCTAGCTCCCTAGCTATATTTTCTACCTCTGTAACCTTACTTATACATTTCAATATAACAAGAATAGTATCAACTATTTCCCAGAGATTACAACAGTTGTCAGCCTAGTAATACACAGTGATCAATTAGAGGCAAAAAAAATACAAAGATAGCAAATGCATTGGTCCAATAGGCTCTCTTTGGTTGAACATTGTTATAGCCAGCATCATGAGATTAGCGCTGCCAACGCATCCATAACAATACGTTGAGTTGTAGCATGTTGATCATCATCCTTTCGAATCTGCAAAGAAAACTGAGTTAGCAAGTTGCATAAGCAATGCTCCCCTGGGACTACACTTTATCGATTAATATTTCACAAAGATATGACAAATATATATACCTCCGTTACTCGAGATACAAATTAATCTCGCAAAGACATGAAATATGTGAAGGAAAGGGATAAAAAAGCAGATATAAAGTAGGAAAATTTAGCAACCAACAAGTTGAAAAATGCATTGATTGGATTGTCTTCTGACTCAAGAGTTCACTAGTTCATAGATATTATGGTTATTGATATCCCTGAAGGATATGGGTTATTGTTAAGCAAAGACTATTCTAGTAAGCTACAAGGGTATTTCAATACAAACTGGTCCCATTTTTGGCCCCCTCATAAGGGAATGAACAATTAGATTAGAGTCAATAATAAGCCATACATGACTCTACATGGTGACAGAGTTGGAAGCACCTAATGGGCCAATCAACATTGCTTAGGAAGAATTGAGGACATGTTTCTTAGAATCCCACATTGGTTGTTACGAAGCCATACAATTGCTAGCTTTATCAATTATGCAGTTGGAACTCCTTACCTTCCCTCTAGCTGATTGTAATGAGCTTTGTACTTTAGATGTAAATAGGTTTATCTTAGATTCTCATTGTAGTAATATGTGGACTTTGTCACCTATGATGCATTTGAGACTCAGGATGGATCTAGCATCAGCTATATCCTGATGGACCCCTAGAAAATAATTTTTTAATTTTTTTTATTAGAGTTTCAATGCACTAACAACACTGTAGAGTATGCGGCATTGATTCCTGGGTTGAAAAAATCCATTGACCTCAAGGTGGATTTTCTAAAGGTAATTGGTGATTCTGAAATCATTACAAGATAAGTACGTAATACTATTCACTCTCTTTCACCACATCTAAAGAATTACCAACGTGAGGTATGGAAGTTGATTTCTGAATTTAAAGCTTTTGGTATTAATTTAGTTCCAAGAATTAACAATGCCACTGTTGATACATTACTTAATGCTACTACTAGGTTTACACCGCTTAGGGATGAATTTTCTATTGAACTTGTTTATAAACTAGTTGTTTCGGATAACATGACTATTTTTTGTGTTTTCAATGAAAATCAATAGATACTAGACTTTATCGCCAATGCGGATGTGTTTAAGGATGTGACAATAGATGAAGATGAATATGCTAAGTTTTTTCTAGAAGAAGTTGACAAGCAGAAGAGGAACCCCATACCCAAATGTGTTATTTCTCTTAAAAAGTTGTTTGACTTACAAAATTAGTTTTAGGGACCCCCAAACACAAAGATTCAAAGTTCCACATCGTTGCCTGAATAGATCAATCTCATAACAGAGGATGACCCCAAGTTTATCAATTTCGATACTTATTGCTCTCATGGAGAATGGAAAACCTTCATTGAGTTATTCAAGAAGTATTGTTATATCTTTGCTTGAACATATGAAGATCTGGAAACATATGAAAGCTTGACTTCTTAGCTTAGTGCAACATCAAAAGGCCTTGCAACTACAAAATTATCTACAATAGATACAACATCTTGTTTCTCACTATGTTGGTTCCTCTTGATCTTCATCCTTAGCCCTCACTTGCATACATTTCGTAGTTCGAAGATTTTTTCTTTTCTTTTCAAGTTTTGATTACTTTTGGGTTTTAGGAGTGAGTATGGAAAAAGATTCAACACCTTTTCTCCAGAGGGTGACTCTTCCAAGTCGAATATGACATGGAAGCAATCAACGTTCAATATATTTGTCTATTCATTGAATGCCCATCCATTGTTTTTATTTTCAATCAATTAACTTATATACTCTTTTATTTTATTTGCAGCCTGATTCCACTCCAATGGGGTTGAAAAAGAAGTGGGGAATCATATTGGTAATGGAGAATCATATCACAACGCCTTTGCTAGTTTGATTCTTTATTTAATCCATTTGTCTAAATTATATGCCTTTCGTTTCAATATTAATTGATCCATAAATCATCGTGGATATTACACTCGACAATTTGTCACAACAAATCTAATAATATTATATTAAAAATATGAAACTCTACATTCTTACAATTTTATTAAATTTTTAGATCTATATATTTTACTACAACTTTTGCTTGCATGCAAATGGAAATTACACAGAAAATATAAAACATAAAAATAAAATCTCACACGCGCACATAAGAGACAAGATATACTCTGAAACCCTTTCGGGAGAAAACCTAGCTAGAAGGTGAGGCTGCTCTGCTCCCATTTTATGTTTAGAAATATCGTTTCATGTACAAAGAAGTATGGCCTACGACCCGTGGGCTTCTATAGTACATAAATACTCTCTGTGTGCTCTACATCCTATCCCTTTCAATTATCTTTTCTCAACTATGGAACAAATGCACTCAAAAGAATGGAATGCCTCTTCCTCCTAGTCACTTGATTATAACACAACCCGATAGCCTACTAGTGGTTAAGTTTGACTACCTCAAATCTTAACTAGAGTTACAATATAGATTCTTCTAGAGTCTTTTACATCGAAATCAAGTGGCTAGCCCATTTTCCATGAATAATGGGGGCTGACGTGACATCCTCTTGAACCATGGTGGTGAAAACATGAAGGTCAACTTCTGAGTGGAATAACTTTCGCATATAGACTCCAATTGACACGGTTCTTGCATTGTTGGAAAGATATTTGTGTTTAGAATAACATGAAAATGTTTGTCACTAAAGTGACAAAGATTTACACCTAAAAAACGTTATTTGATGCCTCAAAATTCTCTTGGAAAGTTTTAGACCTTGTTTTTCCAAACTAGGTCTTGCCGATAAAAATGGTCCTATGAGCCTATTCCTCCACTTTTCCCACTCTGAATGCATTGAGATTGATGAAAAAGAATATAATGATCCAATCTGAACCAGTAATGAAAAATCCATAAAATGAATTTGATATAACTCTAAACCCTAAAGCCCTAACCTTAAGGAGGACCCAAACTCTAAAATACTAAAGAGACTTAGCTTCTTTAATTGGAAATTAATTTTGTTCCAACCCTTAGGTTATTTTAAATACATTTTTAAGTTCTTGGACAATCAATAACATTGACAATGTTGAAAGGTTAGGTGATGTCAATGCTACGCACCACAAACATCCAAAGATAATAGTGGATGGAGAGGTGGATATTTTTATGTTCTTCACGAGCATATTAGAAATACTTTAAGTATTTTCACGTGGGTTGTGGCTAAGTGCTAAATATATTGAGATTCATTTGGAGAGACCCAAGTTCAATCCCCAGTGCAACTAATTTTTGTGTTAACCTTCATTCAATGTCTTACTTTTAATTTTGCTAGGGAAGAATTCTTAGGTAACCCCAACCCTAATTGGCTCGAAAGCTCCAAGATTTATTGTATTTGAAAATCCAAACTGCCTTAAATTCATTGGATTCATGGACCCATTTCGAGTTTCCAAGGTTTAAGTCTGTATAACGTTCTTATTCTTTGTCCCATGGCTAGGTTTTGCTTATTATTATAAACTCTAGGTCTCAATATTGAATTGAGAGATGTTTTCAGTATAAATCTTTTTGTTTTTTGGGAAGGTTTTTCCATCTTTTGCTATAATTCTTCACATTCGTAGTTGTCAACAATAAAATTTGGGGGTGATTTGATGTTTCTTTAGTTTTGGCCCACTGTTCTTTGATGCCTTAGATCCAAGATTCAAATTGGAGGGATATTTAGGCGTTGGATTGAGGTCAAGAGCTCTACAACTGTTATGCTTCTCCAAAGCTCCTTTGTGGTATTTTGTAGGAATTTTGTGTTTTCATCTTATAGTTTGTTGTATAATTTTGTATCATATTTCCAGAAGACACAGTCTTCTTCTTGTAAAGGCTTAAGGCATTCAAGGCAGTTTTGAAGTCTCTTGTGGTTTAATTTTTTTGTATCTCATAGGATCCACGACATTGAGATTTATTTAGGGCATATTGGGTAAGAATTTTTTAGATTAGTATTGTAACGATTTAAATGCTTAATGATAGATTTAGTGATGTTAAGTAGAATTTATTGGGTTATTTAGGTTAAATAATTCTATTATAAGATGAAATAAATCAAGATGAATGATTTCGAAGATATCAAAGGAACTCAATTGTCTGATTTGATGGAGTACACAAAGGATTTGAAGACTTTAATGGAAAAGAATGCCTGTAAGTATTCAATTTTTTTGGTTGTTGAAAAATGATGGAAAAAATGCTTTCATGACCTTGATATTTGAGTAGATTTATCAGTTATTTGTTTATTTATACATAAATAAATTTCAAATTTTAGGTTTTTTACCTCTGTAAGAAATAATTCATAGAATTTGATATCCTAGTTGACTGATTTTTGTTTCTAAATTATATAAAATAATATTATCCAAAAGCTCAGTTTTGAGCCATTATGCTTAAAAGGGTGTGGTTGCTAAGACTGATGGTCTACCAATTTTTGGTGTCATATGTTCATCATGTGTCTCATAAGGTTTATTACAAAATGTTTTGCAATCAAGAATTCATAGAATCTGTACAAAATCACCTTGGAGTCAATTTTTATGGATTTTCAGGGTTGAATTTCATGTTCTAAAATAAATTGGTGATGTTACACTAAAGGATTAAGGATTTAATTAATATTTAACCTATTGAAATGATATGTGAGAATTCCCTTGCTAGAACACTCTGTATGGAAAATAGCATAAGGGATATTTTTTAATAGTGAACGTGCTTTGGCCTGAGAATTTTCTTAAAGGATTGAATTAATAATTAACCTACTGAAATGATATGTGAGAATGCCCTTGCTAGAACACTTTTCATGGAAAATAGTATAAGGGATATTTTTTAATAGTGAATGTGTTTTAGCGTGAGAATTTTCTTAAAGGATTGAATTAATAATTAACCTATTGAAATGATATGTGAGAATGCCCTTGCTAGAACACTTTGTATGGAAAATAGTACAAGGGATTTTTTTAATAGTGAATGTGCTTTGGCCTGAGAATTTTCTTAAAGAAAATTGGAAGGGATTAATTTACTAATTTGATTTTCTTTTTTATGTTTGGCGGATTTTTCATATTACATATTAGTTTTATCTAATTTTTTTTGCATGCATTCATATTTATTAATCGTTTTGATGCATCACAATATGCATTTTTTGGAAGGATGTTACACAAGATGTAGAGCTTGGAGGTGTAGAAGACAAAGACGATACAGGGAAATTGGGGACTCTTCACGATGACAAATATGGGTTTTCCTCAGTTTGTGACAAAGATGAGGTGATTCTTGAACCCACTTGGAGATATTTTTTTGGATGTAGGTTTCTTTATTTTAATCATAGATTCTGTGAGTGTAAATATGGTGATGGATCCTTTTATTTTTTTTATATATTCTTTGTTTTCTTTCTTTGAAATATGTATCATGGGGAAACCCATGAGGAACATCCCCTTATTCGAAGGATGGTACACATCGTAAATTGGATTATGTTGAAACTTGAAACTTCATTGACATAAGGCTCAAGGCCATTTCAATAATATACTTGATAAAAACCAAACATTTCACTTGTGGTAATTTAATCTAGCTGGGGAGTATAACAATAATTACTCCCAACCACTCTTGCTAGACACAATTCACAATTTTGTTTAGATTCTCATGTTATTGACTTATTTTATTAATATTATTTGAAAGAATGGATTTGAAATGTGAATAGACTACATACAATTTTCATGATTTATATTTATTTTCCCTTATATGTCTTACTAAGAATGTAAAGATAATCATGAATGGTGCAGGATGAATAGTCTGAGGCTATATATAAAGTTGATAATATTTCAGAGTTATCCAACTCCTTTATCATAGTTAGTGTTTCTTTGAAGCCCCTGAAAAGGATACAAGTCATTATATAGAAAATGTAGCTACTAAGATAATGATTACACTAACTATTTACTTAATATCTAATGATGTTGGTAAAAACAATTTTCAAGTTCTATAAAATTTATGATTTAGTTGATAATTAAATGTTAGTGTTGCACACCTTATTAAGAAAATATTTATAGTCCAGGCAATATGGACTATTTTTTATTTATAGTTTTACTTGTGATAGATCACTATTTCTCTGCAAAACTTTTGAAATTTCTATGGGAACTCATAAGAGAGCTTGTGCTCATAGGGTTCTACAAGGCCATGATTTATATAAGCTTTCTTGATAACAAGGACACTTGATGAGAATAAAGGCTATATCTCTTAAGCTCTTCAAATATGCCAAAAATTCCTAGAACAAGCTAAACACTTATTTTTTCTATTAGATGAAATATATTAGCATCAATGCTATTTGTAAGATTTTAAGACAAAAAATGTTAGCACTTCATAAATCTGTAGAAGTTGGTGTTGTAAATGAATTTTAGGCAATTTCAAAACCTTTCATCTCTTAGATGTTTTTGCTTCTAGTTATTGTTTACTTACATGTCATAATATTTCTATATCAATTGTTTATGTGAGAAGTGACATTCTATTTCAACTTTAAAGGGGTTGTTGACCTTCAAGCATACTTATTCTTTGTGCTCAAATTTGGAAGGCAATTCTTAGTGTACATTTTTTGCTTTTTTATTCACTCTCTTGAAGGTGCTCTTGGTGAAGGACATGCCCTAAATATATTATCACTGAGCTCGTTTTAAAATATTTTGTTGTGAATGCCTTACACTAAATTTAGCGATCTCTTTCCATATCTATTATGTTTATTTTCTCCTAAACTTGTTTATGTTGAAATATATTTGTGTGAATTATAATTTTATTTCTTATTTCCTCATTTTCTTTAATATCCCTTTCCTTTTTTTTGGATTTACAATTTTACTCAAAAGGCATATATGATCTCGTGAACAAGAAATATATAAGAAGTGTAGCTTGGATTACCCTATGTATTGTTAGTATGATTCTTCCCTTAATTTTATTTAATTTCCCCATTATTTCTTTTTGTAGGTTGATCCATGGGGGATTTTAATATTGAATCTCATGGTTTACATAATACTTCATAACAAGATGATTTCCAGTTGAGCTGCCCCCTGTGGGATTTATTTTCCCCATTGTTGAAAAGGGAAATTTACTGCTAAAAATATCATAATTGTGCATACTTATTAGAATGATGAGTGGGAAAATATCCTTGATACCTTTCATATCACAATATTTCCTATAAACATTTTTTTTTTTTTGCACTAGGATTATTGATTTGACCTATCCTTGGATTATTATTATTATTATTATTATTATTATTATTATTATTATTATTATTATTGTCATTATTATTATTATTTCATATACATGTAGACATAATTAAAAATCAATTTTGATTACAAATTACAATATATGTAGCATCCTTCATTTGTAATGTGTATATTTGGGCATTTTTGAGTCAAAATGCATATTGCTTGGCCACTTATATGCCATAGAACAATCAAATTATATTTTGTAAGCATCTCTATATATTTTAGTTCTCAAAATTATTTTTATTTTATAAATGAACAAGGTCTTTGGGGAAACTAGGCTTCTAGAAAATAATGGATATTTGGGATTTGGAGCTAGAGAATCTATGTAGATTTTCACTTTTTAATTGTAATTACAAAATAAAAGGAAATGATGTAGAAATTATTGAAACTGGAAAAACACTATAAGAAAAGATTTCTTTTGGGTTGGTTTTTATAAGATGAGGCTTCTCATGTATGCATTTGGAATATTTGCAATAAGAATAATATTGCAATAAATGAGATTGAAAGTCATCATTTCATGTGTATAATGTTAATTGTTTCTAGTCTCTATACATTGAATTTCTCTGCACATTATTGTGAAACGTTAGTCATCTTGTAAAAATACCTTAAGAATTGTGTCTAGTATATTGTTTGATCTGTAAACCACTGTGGATATTACACTCGATAGTTCGTCACAATAGATTTGATAATATTATACACTATTATAGTTTTATTTAATTTCTATATCTATAAAATTAACTATAATTAATGCATGCATGTAAAAGTAAATCAAGCAGAAAAGCAGAGAAGGACAAAATAAACCCCCACACACATAATACACAAGGTATGATATCTAGAAAACCCTTTCGGGAGAAAACCCAGCTGGAAGGTGAGGTCGCCTCGCTCTCTTTCTCTGTCTGGAAATATGGTTGCAGATACACAGAATTGATTAAGAAGGTTTTCAAGGATATTCACATCAAAATTCATTTGTCGACACGTTTCAAACCAACAAGTGTGGTTCATCGTCAGGACAAGATAATAATAATAATAATAATAAATAAATTTAACAAACAAACTAATTAATTATTAATTAACTAATTAATATTATTTTCCTTGTCTCTTGGCCCAGTCAAATGTAGTCGTTGCCTAGTCCTTTCCTTGGTCAATTATAGCAGTTTTCTTTTTTTTAAGCCGTTGAATGATGGATCTCTCTATTTAACTTGTTGCCATGATCTGGTTCGTCATCTTGTCCTAACGATGAACCACACTTTCTGGTTCAAAACATGACGACAAATGAATTTTGATGTGATTATCGCCAAAAATCTTCTTAATTAAATTGATATGGATCATAGAAGCCTAAATTCAATAATAACAAAGAAGTAATGTCTGTGGTCTATGGGATGTTACAATGCACATATCCTCTCTGCGTTCTCTACCTCCTATCTCTCCTAGCTATCTTTTGTCAATTATGGAACAAAATGCTCTCGAAAGAATGGAATGCCTCTAGTGGCCCGGTTATAACACAACCTGATAACCTACTAGTAGTGAAGTTTCACTACATCAACTCTTAACTAGAGTTACAAAATACACTTTTCTAGAGTCATCTACATCGAAAACATGTGGCTAGCCCCTTTTCCATGAATAATGGGGGCTGACGCAGCATCCTCCCTAACAATAGGTGTGAAAACATGAAGGTCAACTTCTGAGTGGCATAACATTTGCATACTGACTCTGATTGATACAATTATTGCGTGGTTGGAAAGATTTATGTGTGTAGAATAACATGAAAAGGTGTTGCGCCTAAGTGAAAAGTTTTACCCGCCAAAAAAGTCCTTTGATGCCTCAAAATGCTCTTGGAAGTTTTCAGACCTCGTTTCGCGAAACTGGGTCCTGCCAGTAAAAACTATCATGTGAGCTGATTCCTTCCAATTTTCCACTCCAAATGCATCAATATGGATGGAAAAAAATATAATGATCCAATTCGGATCACACCTCCCCATTTTGGAAGGATTTTGGTCCCCAAAAACTTTTACTAAATGAGGTGTGGAAATGTTTCCTCCACCTTCTCTTTGATGTAGCATTTAGCTTTGCCTAGAAGTTGTCCCTTCAACCCAATCTGCCAAAGGTCTTGTGCCCTTGTCTTGTAGTTCTAGACCTCTTCTACAAAATTGTATCTTCTGTCAATTCGGTATGAGCGTCTGGTGCCAAATCCTCCACAGAAGGTAGGACCTATTCCTCTTCCTGATCTAGCATGGAAGGCTCATAGAGTTTCAAATTCTCTACATTTACAATTGATTAAGTGCGCATATATGGTGGTAAAATGACTCGATAGGCATTATTACCCACCTTTTATAGTAGCTCAAAGGGGCCATACCTTAGAGCCTTGATTTTCTTACCAGGCCCCTACAATCTCTCCTTGTTCAGTTGTAGCCATACTATGTCTCCCAACTTGAATGATTTCTCTATTCTGTGTTGATCATGCCTAGCTTTATACTTCACCTGCGACTTTTGTAGTGTTTACTATACCTATAGATGGATCTTCTTGATCTTCTCTATAAATTTTTCAGCCCTCAAAGAATCTCCTGTAAGGTCTTCCTTCACTCCTCCTTGCTGCCCATATGAAATAGCCAAAGGTGAAGGTAGAAAATATCCAAAACAAGTTTCAAATGAGGACTTTCTTGTAGAAGTGTGGACTGCTATGTTATAAGAAAGTTGTATATATACCATATTTTCATCCCAAGTTTTTGGATGCTTCTGGTTGTAACCCATCAGAAGCTGCACCAAAGTCCTATTGACTACTTCTTTCCGCCCATCTATTTGTGGACGAAATGTTGTAGATATCTTCAACATCATCTCCATCTTCTCCCACAATGTAATCCATAATGCACTGAGAAATATTGTATCTTTGTCTGAAATGATGCTCCTTGGTATCCCAAAGAGTACCCAGACCTGTCCAAAGAACAAGTTTGATGCTTCTTGTCCACTGATGGTCTTTTTACAGGGCATCAGAAAACACATCTTGCTGAACCTGTCAACTACCATGAACAGGTTGTTTTGTCCTTTCCTGGTTGTTGGTAAACCTACCACAAATTCCATGGAAATGATTTCCCAAGGACAAGTAGGTACATGTAAGGGATGATATAGACCCTGTTTCCTGTTTCTGGGCTTGGTGGTACAACAAAACATGCATCCTCTTATGAACCTAGCTACATGCTCTTACATCTTGGGACAATAAACATACGTCTGCAAGTTAGCCATGGTCTTCCCTACACCAAAGTTCCCTACAACCTTGGAGGTGTGAGCCTCTCTAATCAGCTGCAAACGCTCACCTTTAGGAACACATAGCTTATCCAACCTGTAGAGTAACCCATCCTAGAGATGGTAGTCAACAGGTTTGTTGCCATCATGCACATGACTCTGACTCTGCAACTGCTAATACACGTCCCTGAAGTCGTCATCCTCTTAATATGCCTCTCTGTATGCATCATGGGTGAATGGCTCCATGTGCATATGAGTCCCCAAAGTTGTAATCTTTGATGTGGGTGGTCTTGAAAGCATATCGACCAACTTGTTTGTGATTCCATTCTTATAATTGACCACCAAATGAAACTGCTGTAAAAACCCTATCCACTTGTAATTTCTAGTTTGTTGTCACTTGCTCTGGGCTTGCAAGTACTGTAACGACTAGTGATCTGTGTGGATTATTATCTCGTTTCAAATCAGATAGTGCTTCCACTTCTTCACAACATGCATCATGGCATAGAGCTCCTTATCGTAGGTAGGGTAGTTAATAATTGCCCCATGAAATACTCCATAATGGTAGCAAATTGGCCTTCCTCCTTACATCAATAAAACTCCCATAGCATACCCACTTGCATCTATCTCCACTTCAAAGGGCCCATGCAAGTTTGGTAATGTTAGAACTGGTGTTTCATTGATCTTGTTCTTTAAATCATCAAAAGCCTTTTATTGCCCTTATCCCCACTAGAAACTCTTTCCACTTGTTGTTATGGTGTGGAGTGGTGTTGCTACCACTGAAAACGAGGCTATGAATTTCCTTAGGTATTGTGCTACTCCAACCAAACTCCTAACCTTAGTAACATTAGTAGGCACTGGTAATTTCATGATGGCCTCCATCTTGGAAGGATCTATCTTCAATTATCCTCCACCAATCACATATCCCAAATACACCAAAGGCTTCTACGCAAACTTGCACTTCTTGAGATTTTCTAGCAGCTGGTGCTTCTTCAATGTTTCCAGCACCTGCGTCAAATGTGAAATATGCTCCTCCTATGTAGAACTATATACTAGTATATCATCCAAATAGACAATAACAAATGAATCTATAAAAGGGCGTAGTACATCATTCATTAATCCCATAAATGTAGTTGATGCATTACATAGGCCAAAATGCATAACTAACCACTCATACAAACCTTGCATGGTTTTGATGGTCGTCTTTCACTTCACTCCTAACAGAGAGTGGTTTTGCGAGTATGAGAAATATGATGGTGGTGATGTATTCTTAGGGGATGATAGGAAGGTTATAAGCATTGTTCGTGAAAAATTCAAGATGTAGTTGCAATGTGGAAGAACAATTCTGGGTGTTTTGCATATTCCTGCATTGGCCAGAAATCTGGTTTTTGTAAGCAAGCTGGATGATGCAAGTGTAAAAATATTGTTCGAGAAAGATACATGCAATATGGTTTGGGAAGCACTAATATTGATGCGGGGAGTTCATATTGGAACTCTGTAAAAGCTTCAAGGTAGAAATATTATTGATGGGTGCAACAATTTTGTGGTTCCTGAAAGTAGAACAGAAAATCTAGTGGTCTCTAGAGAAAAATACCATGCTATGGCATCAAAGGCTTGCACATATTGGAGAGAAGGGCCTTTGAATACTTCGTGGTAATGGTATGATAGAAGGAATGTCTAATTTCTCTCTGTATTTTGATTTCTGTGAAAAATGTGTATATGGGAAGATGAATTGAGTGAGTTTCCCCTCTAGTGCTAAAAGGGTGAAACAAATATTAAAGCTTGTGCACAATGATGTGTTTGGACTTGTGTCGGTTCCATCACTGGGTAAGTATGTGTACTATGTATCATTTACAGATGAATTATCAAGGAATACATGGATATATTTCCTCAGGAAGAAATCTAAAGTCTTTGACAAGTTTAAAGAATTTAAGGCTCTAGTGGAAAACCAAACAGAGAAGAAGATAAAGGTGTTGAGGACAGATAATGGTGGAAAGTTTTTCAATAAGGAATTTGAAGAATTATGTAAGAAATGTGGTATAGCATGGTAGAATACTACTCCATACACACCTCAGTAAAATGGATTTGCAAAAAGAATGAATAAGACATTGATGGAAAAGGAAAGAAGCATGCTCAGTGGTGTGGGGTTAGAAAAGGAATTCTGGGAAGAGGCAGTGGAGACTATATGTTACCTGGTCAACAGATCACCTTCATCAACGTTGGAGGATAAGACTCCATAGGAGGTATGAACTGGTAAGAAACCTTCTCTTTCAAATCTGATCGTATTTGGATGTGATGCATATGTACATGTTCCAAAGGAGAAAAGAAAAAAGTTTGATAATAAAACTAAAAACTACATCTTTATTGGGTATAAGGATGCTTTAAAAGGTTATAAGATTCGGAACCTAGAAACAAGGAAGGTTGTGTACATCCGAGATTTGGTGTTTATAGAGGTGAAAGTTGTTATTAAACATGAAGTCCTACCAAGGAACCTGAGAAGATAGAGTTTGAGCCAAAGGAGGAAGAATCAGACTCTACATCAGAAGAGGAATCATAAGATGAAAAGCCACAAACTCCAACTGTGATAAGATCAGTTCAAGAACGAAGGCAGCTAAAAAGGTATAGTCCATCTGCTTTCTATTCAAATTTTTCTTTATCTATTGCTGATGATGATCCCAAAACTGTGAGGGAAGCAGTAGATTCAAAGGATGGAAAACTATAGAAAGAGGCCATGGTTGATGAAATGGCATCATTGCACAAAAATGAGGCTTGGGATCTGGTGGAGTTGCCGGCTGGTGTTGGCATTATGATTCAAGTGTTGTCCTTGATGGCAACTCACTCAGAGGATGGTACAGGTGCTCAGAGGTTGGTACAGGTGATGGCAACTTAATCAGAAGACAGATCTTAGTACAGCATGCCAAGGAAGTTCATATACGCATGTTCGTTAAGCCCAAGTCGCGTGTACACGCTAGTTGGATTCAGAAAAAGCGCGTGTATGTGGAAAAGTATCTTTGGTCCATGGTGGTTAGTCCTTGGAAGTTGTGCCTATGATTTCGGACCATTGTGTCTCGACGGGCGTGTCGATCCCTAGTTTTGAAGTTGATGGTATTATGTTACTATGGTTTTGGCTCTTGGTATTGAGCTAGGCCTAAGACTATATAAGGAGAAGAAGATCATTAGGCAAGATTATCTTTCGACAAGGCTTGAATATCTAAGAGAGAGAGAGATCTGATATGCAAGTTCTGGGTTGCTTGATCTAAGCCAAGGAGAGATCACATCGGTTGATGGAAGACTAGATCTAAGGATAGATCGGGATCTAATGGTTTGAAATGCACTATCATGATATGGTTGATTATGCGTATTTCTAGATCTGCATATTGTCGCAATGCTATGTTCTGGGTCTAACTAATGTCTGGTACAGCTGCAAATTGAGAAAGTTTATTTTTAGATCTGTACGCAGGTTGGCTTCGGTAAAAGCGCGTGTATACGCGGGTTTTGCTCATTGAAGTAGCGTATATCTTTTGAAGCTTGATTTTGGGTTTACAGTGGGGTCTGACTGTTATTGCAGAGTTCTGTAGTCTGCTCTGTGTTCTGGTAACTGGTGATTGACAGGGTTCAGTGGTTCAGTGATTCAGAGTTTGGTTGTTTTATGCTTCAATGATCTGTTGTGGAAATTGAATGAATTGTGGTCTTCAGATTGTAATGTTGTGCTTCAGGAATATCCAAGTCTGAAAATGTATGAAAAGTGATACCTGAAAGAAAGAAGATTGTAGGTCAGCACCTACGTACTAGTATCTTGGCTAGTACAAGAGCAAAGGGGGTTGGAGCTCCCTTCCAAGGAAGTTTGGAGAACGAGAGAAGGTTGTAGCCTTCTGCAGGTTGTAGCCTGCGTACTGGTATAAGGCTGCACCAGTACAAAATATTGTAAACTGAAGTTTCATATTAAAGAAAGATAGAGACAACTTGCAGCAGGTGGTTTTCACCCACATTGGGTTTCCACCTTATATCTTGGTGTTCATGTGTGTGGCTTTTGATATGTTCTGTTATACTGCACATGTTTACTGTTAATGTGGTGAATAATGTCCTGATGCACTTAACTGAAGAATAAGCTAACTAAATTGTGAGTTTTCTTCTTATACGCTGTTTTACTTAGTCACAGTAGCGTGTACACGCTGGTTCACTTAACTGAAGTAGCGTATATGTTTCTGAGCATTGAAAAGTTTGATTGATCTGATAATACTGATTCACCCCCCCTCTCAGTATTATTTCCAACAATTGGTATCGGAGCAGGTCCTTCAGAGAAGCTTGATCGCTTGAAGGTAGATCATTCATCATGAGCAACTACGAGAAAGAAGCATCAATCAGGCCACCGGTTTTTGATGGAACAAATTTCAATTATTGGAAGGTAAGAGTTACTGCATATCTTCAATCTCTTGGTACAGAAGTTTGGAACATTGTAGAAACAGGCTATGCTTTTCCTTCAGCTACTCCTACAGATCCAGCTGAGAAAAAGACATATGAAACAAATGCAAAAGCAGTCAGTACTCTATTAGGAAGTATATCCCAAACAGAATTCATGAAGGTCATGCACTTCAAATCAGCAAAAGAGATATGGGACAAAATGATCACTAGCTATGAAGGAGATGAACAGGTAAAGGAAGCTAAACTTCAAACTCTCAGGATTCAATATGAGACTCTCAAGATGTATAATGATGAAAGTGTGGCTAATTATTTTCTTCGGGTAGATGAGATTGTTAATTGTATGAAAAATTTGGGTGAAGAAATAAAAGAGACTATAGTAGTTCAAAAGATTCTAAGATCATTATCCCCCAAGTTTGAATCTAAAGTATCTGCAATAGAAGAAAAGGAAAATCTCAAAGTTCTCACTATGTCTCAGCTACATGGAATTCTAACTGCTTATGAAATGAGAAAGGGAGGTCCATCAGACAGAAGGGAAGCTGCTTTTAAGGCATCAGGAAAAGAAGATTACTATGAAGCAAGCCATGTTCCAGAAGAAGAGGAAGAATCAAATTTTGTCAGAAATCTTCAAAGGGGTGCTGGAAGGTTCAGAGGTAAGCTACCTTTCAAATGCTTTGCTTGTGGAAGAGTAGGTCATTATGCTGCAAAATGTCCTTATAAGGATAAAGGAAAAGAACCTGCTAGATGGAACAAGAAACAAAGTGCAAATAAGAAAAGCTACTACACCCATGAAGATAGTGATGGCTTATCAAACAGTGATGAAGATGAACAAGGTAATAAATATAACTGTTAATGGCATTTGAAGATGATGATTATGAGGATGCTGTAGATGTGGATAATCTCTATAATGAAATTACTAGACTCAAGAGATGCATAGAAGAAAAGAGTGTGATCATTGATACTTTGCAATTTCAAATTGATGAAAAGGAAAAACATCTTGAAAAACTAGAAGGTGAAATTGTTGGTCTCAGAAAAGAAATTGAGAAAACAAAAGCTATTAATCTTAAGTTTGTCAAAGGATCTGAAACTTTGGATGAGATTATCAATGTGCAGCGGTCTCCTCTAAACAAAACAGGTTTGGGCTATAATGGAGAAACCTCTCAAGCATCCACCTCAAAAAGTTATCTTGATGCAGCAAGAAGAAATGAGGAGAAGAACAATGAAGATAATCAGGTAAAGCAGGGACGAATTACAAACAGAAACTATCAGGGACAATCCTTCTTAAGGGTGAACAAAAGCTACAACCAACCACAGGTAAAATCTTCTCAGTTTGGCACAAGAATAGATGAAAATAGAAATTACAATCAGTTGGCTGGTAGATTCAATAACCGCAGAAGCTTCTTCAATGGACAATGCTTTTCTTGCCATAACTTTGGTCACAAAGCAGCTCAATGTGTTGCATATAAAACAATCATGACTAGGGAAGCTCAAAAACAAAGAAGTATGACAGGGATTACAAAGAGGACCTATAACAACTTTTCGGTTCTTGAAAATGAAGTTGAATGTTCTATTTGCAATAATTTTGGTCATAAAGAATCTGAATGCAGGAGCAGGTTTCAGGAGAAAAAGGAACAAGCCACGAGCACCAAAAAATGGAGAATAAAGGAACCTCAGACAGAAAGATGTGGGATAGATTTTTATGCAGAAGGACAGGAAAATCTATGGTACATTGACAGTGGATGTTCGAAACATATGACAGGTGATAAAGAAAAACTTGAATCTTATTCTACTTTAGAAAAAGGAAAGAAAGTTTCTTTTGGAAATGATACTCCTGCAACTATAAAAGGAAAAGGTATTGCTCCTTTGAAAGAAAAGGTCAAGGCTGGAAATGTTTTGTATGTTGATGGATTGAAGCATAATCTTCTAAGTGTCAGCCAGATGTGTGATCAAAAAACCGAGGTTATTTTCAGATCGAATGGATGTCTTGTTCGTGATCTTGATACAGGTAAAACAGTTCTCAAAGGCAAAAGAACTCCAAATAATCTGTACATATTTGAAGAAGGACAACAACAATGCTATCTTAGCAAGGATGAAGAGCACTGGTTATGGCATCGAAGGTTGGGACATCTAAGCTTCTCACAAATAAGGAAAGCATGCAAATATCAGGCAGTTCGCGATCTTCCAGATATCAAAATTCCAGACAACACCATATGCAAATCTTGTCAGTTTGGAAAGCAAACCAGAACTAACTTTCCAGAGAAGGAAGGATCAGCTAGCTTGCCTCTTGAGCTAGTCCATACAGATGTATGTGGTCCATTTAGGAAAAGGACACCTCGAGGAGAAGAATATCTGATATTATTCATTGATGATTTCTCAAGGTTTGTTTGGTTAGGGCTTATGAAGCACAAAGATGAAGCATTCGAAAAATTCAAATCCTTCAAAGCATTGGCTGAAAATGAATCAGGACACAAAATTAAGTGCCTCAGATCTGACAGAGGTGGGGAGTTCACATCAAATGAATTTTTCGATTTCTGCGATGAACATGGGATAAGAAGAGAATTCTCTACAGCTAGAACTCCTCAGCAAAATGGGGTTGTGGAAAGAATGAACAGAACTATCCAACAAATGGCTCGTGCTATGCTCGATGAATCAGGTACTCCTGCAACCTTCTGGGGTGAAGCTGCACATGCTGCTGTTATCATTCTTAACAAAACAAATGTCCGAGTAAACAGCACTCAAACACCTCATGAGCTTTGGAGTGGTAAAACTCCTTCCGTGAAGCATTTCAAAATCTTTGGGAGCAAATGTTATATTAAGAATACTGATGAGCAACTTGGCAAACTTGAACCTAGAGCAGATGAGGGCATTCTTCTTGGTTATTCTCCACATAGCAAAGCATACAAGTGCTACAATAAAAGACTTGGCAGAATTGTTGACAGTATTGATATAGTGGTTGATGAGAAGGGATATATTCCTAGGCAAGTTCATCATGAAGACATTGAAGAAGATGAAGGTTACTCTCAAAGGCGAAATGATGAAGAAGAAGAACCTCAAGAAGAAGAAGAATCTCAAGAAGAACCAGAGGAGCAGACAAGAATAGAAGAGAAGACTCCATCCAGATATGTCCAAAAGAATCATCCAGAAACTCAGATTGTGGGGCAGAAAGAAGCAGGAGTACAAACAAGAAGGACACTTGCAGAAGCTTCAAGCTACTTGGCACTACTCTCCTCCATTGAACCACAAAATGTGAAAGAGGCATGCAAAGATGAATGTTGGGTCAAAGCAATGGATGAAGAACTTGAGCAAATCGAAAAGAACAACACTTGGGAATTAGTTCCTAGACCAAAAGATAAGAATGTAATAGGAACAAAATGGGTCTTCAAGAATAAATTAAATGAAAATGGAGAAGTAATTAGAAACAAGGCCAGACTTGTTTGTAAAGGGTATGCACAGCAAGAAGGAATAGATTTTGAAGAGACCTTTGCTCCTGTGGCAAGACTAGAGGCCATCCGAATGTTCCTTGCTCTCTCAAGCTTTCAAAACTTCAAGGTATTTCAAATGGACGTGAAATCAGCCTTCCTGAATGGAGACTTAGAAGAAGAAGTATATATTGAGCAGCCAGATGGTTTCATTCTTGGGAATGATCCAAACCTTGTATGCAGATTGAAAAAGGCACTCTATGGGCTCAAACAAGCTCCAAGGGCTTGGTACTATCGGTTGGACAAATATCTTCACCAACAAGGCTTTTCAAAAGGATCAGCAGATAGCAATCTCTATATAAAAGTTGAAAATAACAAATTGCTAATTCTTGTTGTTTATGTAGATGATATTATTTTTGGCAGCAATGAAGAGACTATGAGTCAAAACTTTGCCTTGGTTATGCAGAAAGAATTCGAAATGTCACTTCTTGGAGAATTGACATATTTTCTTGGATTGCAAATCCAACAAAATGAAGGAGGTATCTTCTTGTCTCAAACCAAATACCTCAAGCAGATCTTGAAGAAGTATGGCATGGAAGAGTCAAAGCCAGTATGTACACCCATGGTTACAGGATGCAGCCTCAGTGCAAATGATGAATCAGCAGCAGTTCACCAACCCACTTATAGATCCATGATTGGGAGTTTGCTTTATTTGACAGGTACTCGACCAGATATTACACATGCAGTAGGAATGGTTGGAAGATTTCAAGCCAACCCAAAGGAAACTCATCTTCAGGCAGTCAAAAGAATCTTCAAATATCTTCAAGGGACCCAAAACTATGGCTTATGGTATCCTAGAAATACAGATCTCACTCTTCATGCTTACACAGATGCAGATTGGGCTGGAAGTGTGGATGATAGGAAAAGCACAAGTGGAGGTGCTTTCTTCATGGGTTCCAGATTAGTATCTTGGTTCAGCAAGAAACAAAGTTCGATTGCCTTATCTACAGCTGAAGCAGAATATGTGGCTGCAGCATCTTGTTGCACACAACTTCTTTGGATGATGCAGACCTTGCAGGACTTTCAAATCACTTGCACTCCACCTGTCTCTATCTTATGTGATAATACAAGTGCAATCAGCATTTCAAAGAACCCAGTCATGCACTCAAAGACCAAGCACATACCAATCAAGTACCATTTTCTTCGGGAACAAGTGCTTGAGCAGAAGGTCAAGTTGGAGTATGTTCCTTCTAAGGAGCAAGTTGCTGATATTCTCACAAAACCACTGCCCAGGGAAACTTATGAATATCTCAGACAAAAGCTGGGAGTAGTTGATGCTTCATCCTGTTGTTGAAGTTTGTTTTTGTTCTACAGAAAGTTGGTATACGCAGGTTACGGAAGGGATATACGCGTATATACGCGGATTTATACTGGGTAAGTCGCGTGTATGTTGGACGCTTGTTGCAGAAAGTATATCCGCGTACATACGCTGTTTTATATAGGAGAAATCGCGTATATGAAGTTCTGAACAGCAAGGGAAAACTCTGGAGTTCTGAAACAGCAATGGGAATGTCAGAATTCTTCAAGCACAGTTTCAGGGGGTACAACAGGCACAGGTTCAGGGGGAGCAGCTTAAAAGTCTCATAAAGCATTGTTGGCATTCAGATGTTTTGGTTGTTGGTTTCAGGAGAAGGAACTCAGAAAGAAATCCTGGTTGCTGATCTAACAAGATGTTTATCAGATGCTGCTGGTGCCTTTCCTAAGTCCTGGTCTAGATCTGTTGTCCCTATGTCATGTATCTCTCTTGTCATATCTCTTTTATGGTGTCAAGGTCATGTAACGGCCTATGTTGGTTTCCCCACTATGCCTGGGATGAATACTGTAATATAATTGGTTGTTTCTGATATGTCCCCTCTTGATAGGGAGTATGGATGTATGTATTGAGTCTTTTGGTGATAGGAAGGTCCCTTATGGTGTACAAGTCTTGGTTCTTGTTGAAGAACATCTTTTGCAGATCTGGCCTACTGTAAGGGGGAGCACAGCCCTTTGCCCTTGATGTCAAAGGGGGAGAGTGACTTGGTGTGGTGGTTGCCATCAAGTCCAAAGGGGGAGATTGTTGGCATTATGATTCAAGTGTTGTCCTTGATGGCAACTCACTCAGAGGATGGTACAGGTGCTCAGAGGTTGGTACAGGTGATGGCAACTTAATCAGAAGACAGATCTTAGTACAGCATGCCAAGGAAGTTCATATACGCATGTTCGTTAAGCCCAAGTCGCGTGTACACGCTAGTTGGATTCAGAAAAAGCGCGTGTATGTGGAAAAGTATCTTTGGTCCATGGTGGTTAGTCCTTGGAAGTTGTGCCTATGATTTCGGACCATTGTGTCTCGACGGGCGTGTCGATCCCTAGTTTTGAAGTTGATGGTATTATGTTACTATGGTTTTGGCTCTTGGTATTGAGCTAGGCCTAAGACTATATAAGGAGAAGAAGATCATTAGGCAAGATTATCTTTCGACAAGGCTTGAATATCTAAGAGAGAGAGAGATCTGATATGCAAGTTCTGGGTTGCTTGATCTAAGCCAAGGAGAGATCACATCGGTTGATGGAAGACTAGATCTAAGGATAGATCGGGATCTAATGGTTTGAAATGCACTATCATGATATGGTTGATTATGCGTATTTCTAGATCTGCATATTGTCGCAATGCTATGTTCTGGGTCTAACTAATGTCTGGTACAGCTGCAAATTGAGAAAGTTTATTTTTAGATCTGTACGCAGGTTGGCTTCGGTAAAAGCGCGTGTATACGCGGGTTTTGCTCATTGAAGTAGCGTATATCTTTTGAAGCTTGATTTTGGGTTTACAGTGGGGTCTGACTGTTATTGCAGAGTTCTGTAGTCTGCTCTGTGTTCTGGTAACTGGTGATTGACAGGGTTCAGTGGTTCAGTGATTCAGAGTTTGGTTGTTTTATGCTTCAATGATCTGTTGTGGAAATTGAATGAATTGTGGTCTTCAGATTGTAATGTTGTGCTTCAGGAATATCCAAGTCTGAAAATGTATGAAAAGTGATACCTGAAAGAAAGAAGATTGTAGGTCAGCACCTACGTACTAGTATCTTGGCTAGTACAAGAGCAAAGGGGGTTGGAGCTCCCTTCCAAGGAAGTTTGGAGAACGAGAGAAGGTTGTAGCCTTCTGCAGGTTGTAGCCTGCGTACTGGTATAAGGCTGCACCAGTACAAAATATTGTAAACTGAAGTTTCATATTAAAGAAAGATAGAGACAACTTGCAGCAGGTGGTTTTCACCCACATTGGGTTTCCACCTTATATCTTGGTGTTCATGTGTGTGGCTTTTGATATGTTCTGTTATACTGCACATGTTTACTGTTAATGTGGTGAATAATGTCCTGATGCACTTAACTGAAGAATAAGCTAACTAAATTGTGAGTTTTCTTCTTATACGCTGTTTTACTTAGTCACAGTAGCGTGTACACGCTGGTTCACTTAACTGAAGTAGCGTATATGTTTCTGAGCATTGAAAAGTTTGATTGATCTGATAATACTGATTCACCCCCCCCTCTCAGTATTATTTCCAACAGCTGGAAGGAAACCCATTGGTAGCAAATGGATGTTTAAGAAGAAGATGAATGCAGAAGGAAAGGTGGAGAAATAAAAAGCTCGGTTGGTAGCAAAAGGTTATTCCTAGGTGCAGGGAATTGACTTTGGTGATATTTTTTCTCATGTTGCCAAGGTAGATTCTATTAGATTACTTTTATTTGTTTCTTCTACTTTTGATTTTGAGGTAGAACAGATGGATGTAAAGACAACATTTCTTCACAAGGATCTAGAAGAAGAGATCTACATGAAGCAACCTGAAGGATTTGCAGTGAAGGGTAAGAAAGAACTAGTATGCAAATTTAAAAAGTCTCTTTATGGGTTAAAACAGTCACCAAGGATGTGGTATCAGAAGTTTGATACATTTATACGGGGACTTGGCTTCACTAGAAGAAAAGAATATCACTGTGTGTATAAATTAACTGGTGACCATGTTATTTATTTAAGGTTGTATGTGGATGATATGTTGCTTGTTGGAAATGACAAAGAAATTATCCAGAATTTGAAGACCCAATTGTCCTCCAAATTCAACATGGAAGATCTTGGTGCTGCAAACTATATTTTTGGTATGGAAATTAAAAGAGATCAGGCAAAGAGGAAGCTTTGGTTAAACCAAAGTAAGTATGTCGAGACAATATTGCAAAGGTTTAATATGAAAGATAGTAAACCAGTGAAGGTTCCTATTCATGTAGTTGCAAATTTATCTGCTGAACAATGTCCCAAGATGCAAGAAGAGGAAGAGGACATGTCCTGTGTTCCATATGCAAGTGAAATTGGTAGCCTGATGTATGAAATGGTATGTACTAGACCAAACATTGCACATGTAGTGGAAGTATTGAGCAGTTTTATGTCAAAACCAGGGAAGGAGCATTGGATAATAATGAAGCAGGTTTTCATGTATTTGTGTGGCACTAGTGATTATGGTTTGTGGTACCAAGGAAGACCAAGATTGGACAGAGTTTTGGACATCTATGGCTTTGTTGATGCAGACTGGGTTGGAGATCTAGATTAGATAAGATGTAAAAGTGGGTATGTATTTAACCTATTTGGAGGTGCAGTTAGTTGGATGAGTAAGATACAGTCTGTAGTGGCACTTTCAACTACAGAGATAGAATACATGGTAGCCACTCATGCAAGAAAGGAATCGGTTTGGTTGTAGAGATTGTGTTTAAGTATGGGGTTAGTACAATGAGCTATAAAGATAGACTGTGACAGCCAAAGTGCAATTTTCTTAGAAAAGAACCTTGCTTATCATTCAAAGACAAAGCACATTGATGTTTAGTATCACTTTGTGAGGGATATGGTTGAGGGAAAAAAGGTGTTGATGGTAAATGTGCACACTTTCAAGAATACTGTAGATGCATTGCCAAAGTTTGTGAACACTGAGAAGTTCTCTTGGTGTGGAGAAACAATGGGTGTTGCAGCGTTGGATAAATGACTAAGCTCTCCTATGGAAAGAAAACAACAAGTGGGAGAATGTTGGGTTGTGTTATATTCTTTCCATGAATACCCCACGTGTGGGGGGTCACAAGGGGGTGGTTGCCCCCTTATCGAGCGATTGCAAGGGGGCGGTAGCCCCCTACACGAGGTTCGGGGCAGCGGCCCGTGAAATTTTTTTTGGACCCTATATTAGGTCGGCGAACCTACCTATGGTTTTGTGCATGGATTTCGCACATGGTTTTGGGCATGATGGTTTTCTGTCCATGGTATTTTGAGGATTTGGTCAAGGGAACTACAGTTATGCTCTAATCCAGGGTTAATGGATTAGGTTTTATGGATGCTTCGGCATGTATATATATATATATATATGTATATATATATATATATATATATATGTATATATATATATATATATATATATCTATATATATATATATATATATATATATACATATATATATATATATACATATATATATATATATATATATATATATATATACATATATATATATACATATATATATATATATATATATATATATATATATATATATATATATATGTATGTATGTATTGTAACATCGAAAGGAATATAATGAAAAATCAATCTTGTAGTCCCGGTATTGGGATCCAGGGGAAAATATTTGTGTATATCTATTTTATGTTTTATGCTCTCACCATTCTTTATTTTTTGTTTTTTAGAATTCGTATGCAGGTAATTTATGGACAGGGTTAAAACCTACAACCACATCTAGATCTACTTAATCAATAAAATCAACACTGGTAGCAAATTTAATTTTCCATTGTCTTTTTACCTTGAACTCTACATCCTTACGTACCCATTCCAGTGGATATGGGTTTGGATGATCACGAACTTCGAGCCCCAACTTCTTGACCAGATCTGCTGTAATGAGATTTTATTGCGATCCTGAGTCAAATAGAGCATCAATCTTCATCTTCTTGACTTGTATCTTTACATGGAAGATTTTGGTCATTTCTTTCTCTTCCTATTGCTGAAGGCTACTCAGATTCACCTCCTTCTGCACTGATGTACAGGCGATCTTCTCATCCAAGACTCAGCTACTTTCAATTTGGTTGTTCGAATCAGTGGCCATGAGATTCTTCTTGTTATTATCTTTCTTCTTTTTCTTGGGGTTTAGCTCTGGATGCATCTTCCAACACTTCTCCTATGTATGCCCATCAATGTTGCAGTGATTGCTAGGATCTTTGTAATGGTGTGTTGTGGTTGTCGTCTTTTTATCTTTTCCCCCTTTTTGCTTCTTCTTCCTCATTTTTGCTTCTTCTTACCCTCCTTAGAAGCATCGTGTTTCTCCTTTATCTTCGATCCACTTGATTGTGCTCTTTTCAGGCCTATGTTCTCTAGGTACTGTGCTTGTACAGAAGCCTCGTCCACCTTTTTGGGCATGAAAAACATCACTTGCTCACATAAATGGCAGTGAAAATCCCCCAAATACTTGAGGAGTACATCTGGGTTCTTTGGAGAGATACCCAACATTATAGCCATATTTCTAAATTATGTGGTGTACTCCTGCACGCTTTGGCCTGACTTTTGCCTAAATTAATGTAACCGGATTCACTGGTCTTCCACGTACCCAATGGGATAAAACTGTGACTTAATGTGGGTTTTGAAATCCTCCCACTTAGTCACTCAAGATTCTCCCTCCAACCTTAACATTTCTATGTGGCTCTCACACCAAGTCAGTGAATGTCCCTCTAATTTCAGTCACACAAATGAGATCTTCTGCCCTTCCTTGATCTGATGGACACTGAAATAAACTTCGGGTTGTTGCAACCAGTGGTTTAGCTTCAGAGCGCCAGTCTCATTGTGGTATGGATTGATATCAAATTTTTCTTCCACTTTAAATAGGGATTGGTCCACGGCACTCGAACTGGGTTGATCTTTTCTAGGTTATTTCTTTGGTTGGTTATTTGTGTCTTCTCGATCCCCTGATCCCCCTTCTGATTTATCATCTACATTCGAACCCCCTCCTTCTCCAAGTATCCCCATATTATTTCTTAAGGATGCCATGAGGAGGTTTACATTGTGTTTTATATCTGCAACTTGTTCTTTGGGCTGCGAAAATCTCACCTCTACAGGATCACGAAGTTCGTTTAAAAATTTGTCGCTCATGATTAGAGTTTTACAATTTTTGGCCTCACCGATCTCAATCCCTGCAATCTCCACAAAATACCCAAAGAAACTTTCTCTGATACCAAATGATCCGTAAACCTCCATGGATATTCCATTGGACGATTCATCACAACATATTTGATAATATTATATTAAAAATCTAAGATTCTACACTATTACAGTTTTATTTAATTTCTAGATTTGTAAAATTAATTGTAATTAGCACATGCATGTAAAATTAAATGAATCAGAAAAGTAGATAATGAAAAAATAATCCCACACACACATAATACACAAGGTATGCTCTCTATGCAACCCTTTCGAGAGAAAACCCAGCTGGAAGGTGAGGCCGCTTCGCTCTCTTTCTCTGTCTGCAAATATGGTTGCAGATACAAAGAAGTAATGTCTGTGGCCCATAGGCTGCTACAGTGCACATATCCTCTCAGTATGCTCTACCTCCTATCTGTACTAGCTATCTTTGCTCAACTATGGAATAAAATTCTCTTGAAAGAATGGAATGCCTCTTCCTCCTAGTGGCCCGGTTATAACACAACCCGATAGCCTACTAGTGGTTAATTTTGACTACATCAACCCTTAACTAGAACTAAAAAGTAGACTATTCTAGAGTAATTTACATCACAAACATGTGGCTATCCCCTTTTCCATTAATAATGTGGGCTGACGCAGCATCCTCCCAAACTATAGGCGTGAAAACAGGAAGGTCAGCTTTTGAGCGGCATAAAATTTGGACACAGGCTCCGATTGACGCATTCTTGCATTGTTGGAAATATTTCTATGTGTAGAATAGCATCAAAAGGTGGTTCGCTTTGGAGACAAATTTTTAGCCCCAAAAAATGTCATTTTATGGCTCAAAATGCTCTTGAAAGGTTTCATACTCTCTTTTGCCAAATTGGGTCCCGCTAGTAAAAACAGTCCTATGAGCTGATTCCTCCACTTTTTCCACTCTAAATGCATCAAGATGGATTTCAAAAAATATAATGATCCAATTCATATCACACCTTCCCATTTTTGGAGGCTTTTGGTCCCTAAAATCTTTTACTGAATTAGGTGAGGAAATTTTTCCTCCATCTTCTCTCTGGTGTACCATTTAGCTTTGCCTGGAAGTTGTCCCTTCAATCCAATCTACCAAATGCCTTTTTGCCCTTTTATTTTAGTTTTGGACCTCTTCTACAAAATTGTATCTTCTACCAACTCTGCCTGAGCGTCTGGTGCCAAATCCTCCATAGAAGGTAAGACCTGTTCCTCTTCTTGGTCTAGCATGGAAGGCTCATAGAGCTTCAAATTCTCTACATTTACAACTATGTAAATGCGCATATATGGTGGTAAACTGAGTCGATAGGCATTATCACCCACCTTTTCTAGTAACTCAAAGGGACTATACCTTAGAGCCTTTATTTTATTACCATGCCCCTGTGCCCTCTCCTTGTTCAATTGTAGCCATACTTTGTCTTACACCTTGAATGATTTCTCTATTCTGTGTTGATCATGCCTAGTCTTATACATCACCTGTGACTTTTGTAGTGTTTCTTGTACCTGTAGATGGATCTACCTGATCTTCTCTATAAAATTTTCAGCCCTCAAAGCATCTCCTGTAAGGTCTTCCTTCACTCCTCGTTGTAGAAAATCCTGTAGATGCACAAGCTCATGTAATCTACTAAAACAAGAGACAAGAATCTACTTCTACTCTTTATAGCGGAATCCCATAAAGATCGAGTAAATAGTAATCGACAAGAGGAAGAACATCAATGGCACATAACACAATAAGTATCCGGGGAAAGCTACAACTCAAAACCCCACTATCTGTATTGCATTAATCAGAAATCCAAGATGATAATACAATGCTTGTTCTCACAAGAACAATCCCAACACTCATTAAAATCAATCTCCAACTCACAAGCAAGCTCAAGCCAAATCCAGGCCTCTTCTCTACTCTCCAAGCCTCCTATTTCCTTGTGCCCTTGGTCAAAGAATTCAGATGAATACAATATGCTCTGCTCAACCTTGAGCTTAACCTGCACAAGTATTTCCTATCCTCCGCTTGAGCACTTCCTTTGGCTAATACTTAGCCAAATTTCCAAGCCTCCAAGCTTCTAATTCTTTGCACAATTCCAGAGAGAATTAGCCCGTATTTAAAGGGAAATTTGTCATCCATAATTGTGAAATCCATTCAAGTTTCAGTTCTTGATTGCATGCACCATCTGTACAACTCAAAAAATTATACATCAAATAGTACACTATCCCTTCGCTCTAGTGTCAACTGGGTCTTTCTCAGAATCGACATGCATGAGTTTCTGATGAGGGAATATTTAGTTGACTAGAGTATCACTAGTTAATGCATTAGTGTACCAACTGACTGTTAACTCACTATTAGTTCCTCAAACATTTTGGAACTAATTTAACTGGACTTAACTCAGTAAATTGAGTTAAATAATTACAACTCATACTTAACTCATCATGGACCCCTATAATGTAAGGAGAACATACACATGACTTCAGAAATACTTCCAACTCGAAATTTCTAAGTTAACTAAGTCAACTCACTCTAGTTAACTATTACAAGTTGCTATGGGAATAGAATTCGATTTTAATTATCAGTTTAATTCAAGGACAAATTGAACTGGAATTTCTGGATTCTATTTTTATCATTTCTTGTTGCTATTTTCAACATTGCCTCTCAACAAGAAAGGAATTCAACTCAATCCTGATCCTGAAACTTTGGAATGTTCTGCATGCAACACTTATCTCTATTGTTGTTTCTCCAGCAACTCTAGAAACAAAAAAAATGTCCAACCTGAATTAGAATTATGCCTCTGCCATCAAATTCTCTAACTACTATTGCCTCTATCAATTGAAAACTTTTGCGCTTCTGTTGACTCTACCTTTATGCACTCTTGTCAACATTTTCTACACTCTTCAGTATCTGACTGCTCTAGCCTTTGTCACTTTGATCTCTAATTGCATCAATCCCACTGATACCCCCCACTACTTTGTACTTTGGGCTTCCATAGCAAGGTATGATCCATGAGATAAAACTACTCAATGGACCCTACCCAATTTTAGCCCTCTTGGGAGGATCACTTCAAATTGCCCCATCTCACACCTGTAAGTATGGCTGCATGTGATCCCTCTGCCCACTTGGCTGGAAATTTCCCCCTTTTGGATGTCTCTGCATGAGTGGACGCCTCCACTCGGTCTCCTCTTGGCTTCTTCAATTGTGGTTGCTCAACAATCGTCTAAGATTTCTTCTTCTTTGCTTGAGTGGATCTCCTCTCATCTTCTCTAGTTGTGGCTACTCCACAACTTCTTGAAGCTAATTCTGAGGCTTCTTCTGGGGCTGCATGTTGAGAGGTAATTTACTCTCCCTATCAACCACCAAGTCTCTAACCTTTTCCTTGCTCTTCAAGGCTTTACATACATCTTTAACCTCAAGATCATACTGGTTCTTGACCTGTGCACCAATTTGTTTCACCTGTCCTATGGTGATGTGTCTAAGGAAAACTTTTCCCTTACTAAAAACCACATCATAGCCACGGTCTTCCAATAACGTGACTAAAACAATATTATTCTTTAGTCCTGGAACATACATCACATATGTGATCCTAAGAGGGGAGCCAAACTCCCTCTGAAAGGTAACCGTACTGATCCCGGTAGCTCTATACCTCTTGTCATCTCCAAACTCTATGCTCTGCTTGAGGTATTTCTCCTCAAAATCACTAAAGATATCTCTATTCCTTGTCATATGGAATGAGGCACCGCTATCAAGATACCACACGCCTCCCATGGCAGTGTCGGCCATGCATGAAATGAGAGAGAAATCAAGTTTGAATTGTGAAGCTAGAGCTTCACCTGCTGCCACTACTGTCGGCTCCTTCTTGCTTGCTTTCCTCTGTGGGAAGTTCTTGGCATAGTCTCGTGCTCGTGAGAGGGAAAATACTTGGCTTTCATCAAGTCAATCTTCTTTCTACCCTCCTCACCTTGGGACTTATTTCCCTTGGCCCACTTTTCCTTACTCGCTAAGGAAAAATCCTCTTCCACTTCCTTGGAAGAGGTCCCATCTCTGGTGTTCCTCCTAATCTCATCCTGCATCAAATCCGACCATAGTCGTTCCCAATCTGGCAGCTTCTCCCAACCATTGACAGAGTCCTGATAACTATGTCAACTCTTTGGGAGTCCAAGAATAGCAAGGCTCACCATATCTTCCTTTGTCCCCCCATCATGGAATTTTCTAGAAAAAATGTTGATTTTAAATTAGCGATATCTCCCTCATCTGAACTCTGATTCGACTGATTGTTTGTTTGAATTTGGGTATTTTTTGCAAGGAATCCAAATATTCTATTTGTTTCTGAAACTTTTTCACAAAAAATTTAGGTCTTCTCTGCAAACTTGCGGCCCAAAAAAAATAATCCAGCTCCGATACCATGTAGAAAATTTCTACAAATCAAGCTCTGATACCATGTAGAAAATTTCTACAAATCTAGCTCTGATACCATGTAGAAAATCCTGTAGATTCACAAGCTTATGAAATCTACTAAGACAAGAGACAAGAATATACTTCTATTCTTTATAGCAGAAGCCCATAAAGATTGAGCAAACAATAAACGACAAGAGGAAGAACATCAATGTAACATAACACAATAAGTATCCAGGAAAAGCCACAGCTCAAAACCCCACTATCTATATTGCATTACTCAAAAATCCAAGATGATAATACAAGGTTTGTTCTCACAATAACAATCCCAACACTAAGTAAAATCAATCTCCAACTCACAAGCAAGCTCAAGCCAGATCCAGACCTCTTCTCTACTCTCCAAGCCTCATATTTCCTTGCGTCCTTGGTCAAAGAATTTGGGTGAATACAATATGCTCTATGCAACCTTGTGCTTAACCTGCATAAGTATTTTCTATCCTTCACGTGATGACTTCCTTTAGTCAATACTTAGCCAAATTTCCAAGCATCCAATCTTCTAATTCTTTGCACAATTCCAGAGAGAATTAGCCTGTATTTAAAGGGTAATTCCTCATCCATAGCTGCACAATCCCTTCAAGGTCCAATTCCTGATTGCATGCACCATCTATACAACTCAGAAAATTATACAACAAATAGTACATTGTCCCTAGACTCTAGTCTTAACTGGGCCTTTCTTAGAATCGACATGCATGAGTTTTTGATGAGGGAATCTTCAGTTAACTAGAGTGGCAATAGTTAATTCATTAGTGCACCAACTGACTGTTAACTCACTATTAGTTCCTCAAACATTTTGGAACTAATTTAACTGGACTTAACTCAGTAAACTGAGTTATCTAATTACAACTCATACTTAACTCATCTTGGACCCCTATAAATAGGGAGAACATACACATGACTTCGGAAAGACTTCCAACTCGAATTTCCTATGTTAACTAAGTCAAATCACTATAGTTAACTATTACAAGTTGCTATGAGAATAGAATTCGATTTTAATTCTCAGTTTAATTCAAGGACAAATTAAACTGGAATTTCTAGATTGTATTTTTATCATTTCTTGTTGTTATTTTCAACACTCCCTTCTGACCATATGCAATATCCATTTGAAGGTGGAAAATATCCAAAACAAGTTTCAAATGGGGACTTTCTTGTAAAGTGTGGACTTTTATGTTATAAGAATGTTGTATATATACAAGATTTTCATCCCATGTCTTCGGATGCTTCTGGTTGTAACCCCTTGGAAGCTGCACCAAAGTCTTGTTGATTAATTATGTATGCTCATCTTTCTATGGATGGAATGTCGTAGATATTTTCAACTCCATCTGCATCCTATCCCACAATGTAGTCAAGAATTAACTGAGAAATCTTGTATCCCTATCTGAAATGATGCTCCTTGTTATCCCAAAGTGTACCCAGACCTATCCAAAGAACAACTTTGTTGATTCTTGTCCATTGATGGTCTTTTTACAGGGCATCAAAACACACATCTTGCTGAACCTGTCAACTACCATGAACATGTAGTCATGTCCGTTCCTGGTTGTCGGTAAACCTCCCACAAAGCCCATGGAAATTATTTCCCAAGGATGAGTAGGTACAGGTAAGGGATGATACAAATCCCGTTTCCTATTGGTAGGCTTGGTGGTACAACAAAACATGCATCCTATTATGAACCTAGCTACCTATTCTTTCATCTTGGGCCAACACACATACCTTTGCAAGTTAG